>ML675642.1:2927372-3394698 GCA_007922155.1 Mesoclemmys tuberculata
TCCGGGTCCTTCTTCCTCCCTCTCTGCCACGCTCTGTGCTGGAGCCCAGCTGCTCTGCCCAGATAGAGACTCTGGAGTGGGAGCTTCGCCTTTGATCCGGGGTAAACAAGGAACGTGTCAGGTCTCTGGCTGGGGCTGGGGATGCAGCTAGGACAATATTTACCCACCCCCCCAGCTGCTGGGTTGGAGGCTCTGCCAGGCTGTTGCAAGTCGAGTCAGACGATGCTGCCAGGGAAGGGCTCAGGCTGGCCAGAGAGTCCTTGCATTGGTTACCCGGAGAGGTGGGACCCCTCGGCCAGGCGGGATCATGCAGTAGGTGGATGCTGGGAAACCCCTGGCAGGAGCAGCGGGGAGGAGCTTGCTGTGAAATGAGGTCGGTAACGTGGGTTTGGGCAGTGGCCCCACTACTGCAACCCAAAGAAGATTTGGGCTGCTGAGGAGTTCTCATGAAAACCCCATTCTCAGTTGCTTATAACTTTCCCAAACTGTGTCTGCTGGGGATGAAATCTCCACGCTCAGTCTCTGCCTTGGGTGGAATTTTTTTGTAATGTTTCAGAAAAAACGAGTTGAGCCATTTCTGAGAACAAGGTTAGTGTTCAAACAGGTCGTTATTTTCCAAGAGAAAACAGTTTTCTGACATTTCTTTGAAGACCTTCTGTGCCTCCGCGCTTTGGAGCCTGGAATTGAAACGTGGCAGGGTGATTGCGCTAGGGAAAGAGAAGTCTTTTTCCTGTTGCTGTGAAAATCTGGCTAGGTTCTGAAGTACAGAACGTGGCCATATGCACACATTCAGCAGAGTCTCTTCAACTTGTTTCCAGTCACTGACAACTTGGAAGAAAATTACCTGGATCACTGTCCTAACCAACAAAGCACAAGATGGCTGGTGTCTGGGGCAGATCACCAAATCACGCCAAGGAACAGGACGAGCAGCTGCTTCTGCAGCTATTTATAGAGTGTAGGAAAAAAGCTGTGAGATCACGGGCCATGCTGGGTGTCTGATGCTGCTAGTATTGAAACATCCTTAGACTTTTTTAATAGTGTTGATGACGTGCCAGATAAGGCCCATAAAAGCAACTATAATACATATATATACATAAATGCTGCATAACGAATAGAAGAAAGGAAAAGTTGGCAATAATAGACGTAAATCAGGAGCTAGAAACTGTAGAAAATTCTTAAGGTAAGCAAAGCGACACTAGAAGAAATACGTGGCCAGCAGAGTTAAGGACAAAAAGAAGGAGTTTTTAAAGGATATTAGGAACAAAATGAATCATAACAATGGTCCTTTACTAGATGACATGGTTTAATTATCAGTAATAATGGAGAAAAGACAGAAGTGTTCAATAAGTATTTCTGGACTGCATTGGAGAAAAAAACAGATGAAGCTGTCATATTATGAAGGGGATAACACTCATTCTCTTCCACTACTATCTGGAGAGAATGTTAAATGGCACTTACCAAAGTTAGACATTTTAAAATCAATAGGTCCAGATAACTAACATCCAAGAGCTGTACAAGAGCTGGCTGAGGAGCTCACTGGATCTGTAATGTTGATTCTCAGTCAGTTTTGAACACTGGGGAAGTTCCAGAAGTGTTTGGCACTTGTGCGACTGCTGCTGGAATAGTGTGTCCAGTTTTGCTGTGCATCGCTCACGAAGGATGTTGATCAATTGGAGAGGATTCAGAGAAAAGCCAAAAGAATGTCTAAAGGATTAGAAAACCTGCCTTACAGTGATATCCTCATTTTTTTAGAAATGAGCTCCATTTTTTTAGCTTGCCACAGACATGGCTAAGGGGTGATTTGATCCCACTGAGCTGGGGAGGGGAAACACCAATTGTCTGTGCACCAGCTTCTGCCTCCGGATTGGTTGCTTCCAGCTGCTCTCTGACACAGCGTAGAGGTGAATAAATGCTCTATTTAAAGAGAGAGCATGCCGACACACTCATTCTCCGCCAGCACACACACGACCCCCCCCACTTCTGCGGTCTTCCTGCAGGAGCGTTGAGCCATGTCAATTTGCTCATATTACCCTGTGTTACTTTTTGGGCACTGTAATGGGGTCGCCCTCGCCACTCGTGAGCACCCCCTGGTCCAACTGCACCCGCTGCACTCTCTCAAGTTGTATTGGGTCTTTGGCCAAAGGCCTGAGTCACACGATCTGTAGGTGTAATAAAAACCCCTTGTGGTCCAACAGGGGGCCTATCCCAGAATCCATTGGGCTCTGGCCCTTAATCAGTCCAGCAGGCATTAAAATGGCCTCAGCCCTGGTATTGAGCGATACTGCAGGGCTTCTTCCCTGGTGGCAAAGTGGTCATCCTCTCTGGGCCTTTCAGGCCCCAGCTAGGTCACTGGAAGAGCTCAGTTCCTCTTCTGGGGTGCATTAAAGTCCAGGCCACTTTCCCATGGGCCAGAGGGAGCCCCTCTAGTCCAGGTCCCAACCCAGTGACCCTAAAGATAGCAGCCATCTGCCACATCTCTTTATCTAAGCCCCATTGCTAGTCTGATTCCTTAGGCTACTTCCCTGCAGCCCCACAATTTCTTCACCCTTATCTCAGGGCCTTGTCTTGATGAAGTCCCAACAGCCAGCTCAGAGCTCCTTCACACCCCACTGGTCTCTACAAACACAGCTCTGTCCAGCATCCTGTTGCTCCCACAGCCACACACACCATCTATGCTCCCCAGCTCCAGCAAGCAACTGACCTCACACTACCCCTGCAGCTCTTCTTATACCAGCCTTCTGGTCCCTGATTGGCTGAGTCCCACACAACCCCTCTAGGCAGCTTGGAGGACTTCTCTACTGTCCTTTTCTGGGGCTGTGGTGGCAGAGCTGTGAGGCCTCCAGCAGGGGGTCTCCAGACCTAGTCCTCCCTGTTGCAGGCACACAGCAATCGTTACAAGGTTCATGGCATGGTGCAAACAAACAACGCCAGGCTCAGCACACTACAGCAAGACACATGACTGTGGCTCAGTGTTAATAAGCTCCCTCAAGGCATCTTTCAGCTGAATAGCCCCCAACTGAGCTCCTCTGATAGCCTTGTGTTCCTAATGCACAGCACAATACTGAGCAGCAGTGCTTGATCCATGCTTTCTGGCAGAGACGGCTGGGTTGCAGGTTACCAGGGCAGTTGAAAAGCGGCTGGCAATCTAGTTGGATGCCCATGGAACAACGGGATTGAGAAACCTTCCTCATGTGACTCTACCTGCCCCCCATGAGGCACTGCAAACCCTTCCCAAAGCACCCTGCAGCTAGTCGCACAGTGCAATAGCTACCCAGGGTGCACTGCCCTCTGTGTGGATGGAAGAGCTGCTATTGTGCATGTGCACCACCGACATAAGGAGCATAGTGTGGACATGCAACAGCGGTTTAGTTACAGTGGTAGCCATGGTGTTTTTATCAACCCTGAAATTATAGTGCTGCATCTTGAACTGAAGACTTGAAAATGGACTTGAAAAGAGACTCTGGCACGTCCACATTTACTTGCAGCGATGCAACTGAACGTGAACATAAGAAAGTTAAAGTGATGAGCTGATGTTACTGGGAGAGTTTTCATTTACAGATGAACTAACTTGTCCACCATGTCTTTTCTGTGAGGAGAGACTCTCAGACCATGCAATGATGCCAGATAAGTTAAAATGACACCTTACAAGCAAACCTTGTCAACAGGGACAAATATTTTTGTTGAGCATTTGAAGGATCAGGATGAAATACAAGCGCAAATGATGAAAGACTGTGTAACTGTTTCAGATGAAGTGCTGGGAGCAAGCTACTGGGTTGCTGAAGTGGTAGTGAAGGCAAAAAAAAGCTGCATACAATTGCAGTGACATTAATTTTATCAGCATACAAAGAAATGGTGAGAGTAATGTCATGTGCCAAGGCAGTCAGTGAAATTGCAAAAGTTCCCCTTTCTGCATGATAAGTCACCGCGTTGATGACATGTCAGCTGACTGAGACTCTAGGAGAAAAATCAAATGAAGTGGAATATGTGCATTGCAGCTTGATGAATTAACAGACATCATTGGTCATGCTCAACTCTTGGCTAATGTCAGGTAAGTTGACAGAGATAGTATAAAAGAATGTTTTTGTGTGTGCAAACAACTGCCAGGTCACACAACTGGAGAGGAAATCTTCTGACAACGGCCTGCCTTGAGGAGGGAGAGCTGCACAGATGGGGCTACCTCTCTGACTGACAAAGTGAAGGGTTTGTAAGCAAGGTCAAAGAACAGTTCCCAGATGTGTGGTGACCAATTCTTTCCAGCATTATGACGCTCTCATGACCAAAACGCTGCCAGAAGAACTTTCTTTTGTGTTAGACGGAGCTGTAAAGATAATAATAAAATCATGATCTTTAAAATGTTGCTTTTTTACACCGTTGCATGAGGAAATGGGAGCAGAACACTAGAGTTTACGTTTGCACACAGAAATATGTTGGCTTTCCCATGGAAAAGTTCTCACATGAACTGAGAGAGGAGTTAAAAATGTTCTTACCTTTGTAGGGATCCACATACACAGATTTGGTCGCTGAAGTGGCATGGTGTAAAACTTGCCTACTTGGCTGATATATTCCACCAGCTTAATGAACAGAAAAGGAAAATGCAAGGTAGGAACCAAAATCTTCTCTCCTGGATAAACTGCACGGGTTTAGCTCTAAGTTAGCACTCTGGTGAGAAAAATTCACAAAAAGTACAATAGAAATGTTCCTCCTGGCAAACATGGCAGATCCAATTGCCAATATTTTGGTCAATGTCGTTTCTGAGCATTTGAAAAGTCTAGAAGGAAAATTCAGCTCTTATTTTCTGTCAATCCATGTAGAAGATTTTGACTGGGTCCGAGATCCTTGGAATTCCTCTGCAGTGAAAAACGCTAAGAATCTCACAACAGTGGCTCAAGAAAAACTTGCTGAATTAAGGGTAAGTACGTTTGGTGACGTGCCCCTGGACTCGTTCTGATTGATGCTGGCAGATGAATACTCAATAATTTCAGACCGCGCTGTCTCCATTTTGTTCCCATTTTCAACAACGTACCGGTGTGAGTTGTGTTTTTCAAGTCTGACTTACCTCAAAAACAAAGATGATGTCCGAGACTGGTGGAGTGAGAGATCCAAGCTGCACTGCTAACGTTTCCTGCCAGCATTAAATGACTCTGCCTATCAAGGCAAGCTCAAATTTCTCATTAAAGGGAAGTTTTGTTTTAATAATTTGTGTATGTGTGGGTGTGCTGCACAAATCTTTTCTTGAAGTAAATAGGCCTTAGCCTGGAAAAGGTCAGGAAACACGGCTATCGGTAACAAAGTCATTTGTCATTTAACATTTTGAAACTTCAGGTGAAAAAATGTTTTGACTTCTAAATCGTCAATTGACAAATGGAACTTATGAAGGACACGGGGCTGAGCTGTAAAAATGTATGACATTTATGGTTTGTGAACTGGTTATTGGGACACTTACTCTATGGCTTTATTGGGTTATTGGAATGTCTACTGTCAATTTAGTTTAAGGTGACGGCCTTTAGGAAATGAACAGGAATTCAACAAAATAACTCTAGATAAACAACCTCCTGGTAAACATTTCAAGGGGGCTAAGAAACAATGCCTGGACTAGAAGACGTTACGTCCAAGCACCGGCACAATTACCAGGCTTATTTTGCCAGGACTGGGAAATAACAGATCAAAAGGAGACTAAACAGTTAAAAAGACACTTTAAAAAAGAGAGAGAGAGGCAGCTGTTTGGGGGTGCAGACAGACAGTGAGAGAGAGAGAAAGAGGGAGCAAAGGAGCAAAAGTGAACCCAGACTCCAAAGGCTGCGGTGTTTGGGGGACATTAGACTTGCTTAAAGATACTGCCAAGGATGCTGAGGGGCGAAGGGGTCAAGAGGTGCAGCCAGCCCTGGGACTGGGACAGATCTGACGACACATAGTTCAGATTGTTTTGACATTTGCACTCTCTTTCTTAAGTGTAAGGAACACAGGAATCGCCAGACTGGATCCAACCTGAGGTCCATGTCACCCAGATCCTCTCTCTGACAGTAACCAGCACCAGATACTTCACAGAAACCCTACTGTAGCTGATGTTCTGCTCCCCCCACCCAAAATCTCCTCTAGGGTCCGAAGGGGAGGAGCTCTGCCTGCTTCCTGCATTCATCTGATTGGATACTCCTTCTCTAGAATGCGGGGAAATGGGAAAGGAAGCCAATTAGAGGAGACTTTCCTCCAGGCAGGGCTGAAATTTGCAAGAGTTCTGGATCTTTTAGCAACACTGTGTCATCCCTCTGCTGAGCGATAGTAGATAGGGCTTTGCAGAGTGGCTTCCCAGTGGAGGACAAATCAGTGACATAGTCTGTGGGTACTCATTATTTGTGTAACTAGTTTTAGTCTTGGGACAGAGGTGGCCACAAATGGCACGCTGGCTACCAATCCCCTCTTGCAGAAATCTCAGTCCACGTACCACTTCCCAGGGGGCCTGGAGAATTGATTCTAGTTGGAGAGATTTTGGCAGAGAGCAAACTTCCTTGCTGCTGGTCACAGCCTCCCCCAAAAGAACCTGCAATGCTAAAACTAACAACAATGCAGTATTTCTTCAAGGGCTATAAACTTGCTCTCACACTGAAAAACAACCTTGTACAGGTATGGGTAGCAGTGCTATTGGTAACTTCTGCCAGAACAGTAGAAATGGTAAGCAGAGACTTACCCTATAGAAAAAAGAGATCACTGCAAGAGTGCACAATGCATGGAGTTACCCAGGTCTTAATTCAAATATCTGATTAGAGGGACCTCAGGCTTTAGGAAGGAAGGTGAGATTGCACTAGTGTGAGCAGCTGTCTTTTCAAGCATAATAATTATATTGCATATATTATTAAATATTATATATTAATTATGCTTTGACGCACTTCCCCAGTATTTATTAAGTAAATCTCCCAACACCCTTCTCAGGTAAGTAACTAATTTATAGGAATCAATTTGCTCACAGCTGCCCTGCTGCTGCCTTTGGGGGGGAGGGAGGGAACACAGTCGCTTATTTAACAGAACATGGCAGCAAGACCCTTCCTTGCTTTGCCACGTTTACTCATTTTTTGCCTTCTTCATAAAACAAGCTCCATTATCCCTGTGCATCTGCAGTCTGTGGTTGCACTGCAACCAGCTCCGGTATCTGTTTTGAAATGAAGTTTCTGTTCATTCATTTCACAAGTATCACAAAGGCTGTAGCGGGATCCTGCTTTGTACATTGATTAAGGTGGGAAATTACAACAATTTTGAAATTTGTTTTGGTTCTGAATTGGAATGAAAAGCCCCAGATTGGAAATGTTCATGAAACAAACATTCCAAACTGTTTCAGTTTGAAAATATCGGAACACATTTTGATAAGGAAGAAGTGCTTTGTTAGGTAATATCAAGACAATGGCTATAATAGAAATTAAATTGATATTTTTATGTAATATCAAGTCAAAACGAAATAAATCGAAATGATAAAGGCAAAATGAAATGTGTGAAATTTTGCTCTGCCCTATGGCCATTGCGCCTCAACCCAAGGATGTCCAATCACTATGGCTCATTCAACTGTTATCTTGGCCAATGAGGGGGCCAGCTAGAGCCCAGTGTGATGATGGGGGACATGACTTGGGTACCCAAGAGGACTACAGTTCTTGGAGCGACACATCCTGCCTCTCCGCACAAATCAGCTCCATACAAAGGAAAACCGACAGATGAGCAGGTAACGCAGCAACAAAGCGTTCCGAGGTGGAGATGGGCTGAACATGGAGATGGTCCGGCTGGTCCAGAATGTGGTTGCTCACCTTCTTGAAGCACTCAGAGACCATAGGGATGGGAAACAGTATAAAATCCTTAGATGGATCGATAGATAGATGCTCCAGCATAGGCCCAAACTCAGAAGAAAACCAAGACAAATCAATGGCAGCAGTCAAACCATCATTCACATTCCCTCTGTCGGTGCGCCATTCTCTGCTCTGGCTTCCTAAGGAATTCAGGCTTTCAATTCAAGAACTCTGAATATCAGGACCCAGCCTTCCATGGGATTGTCCCTAGCCAGAAGAGATTTTGCTTCTTTGTCCTTGACTTTGGTATCCCACCGCAGAACAACGAAATGGCCGCCAGCAAGGGAGGCTTGCGAGTCCAGGAGACAGATCTGTCGCAGGAGCTGACCTGAGACTGCGGAACTCACTGCCACATGAGATCAGAGGCCACAATCCTCACCAAGCTCAGCTCTTCAACATCGCCTTTCCTCAATTCATATGCTCAATGGTTCCTTTAACCTGAGCGGCACGGTGCAGCCACACATCTGTGGAGATGAGGCATGAAAACCACAAACTATTCTCTGCTCATCCCCTGATCAGACTGTGAAATGGGAATGTTAAAAAAATGGGCATCTGGTTTTCCCTGCACTTCAGCTTCAATCCACACCTGTTCCTCTTATTTTCTCTCCTGCCCTGTCCACTGGCCTCCTTTCCCTTCAATGTCCCCTCTCCCTTCACTTTTCTTCCCATTTAGCTGATCCCCTTCCTAAACCCATCCCACCCCCTCAAAAACTTGGAATTAACATACCACTTGCTGTCGTTGCACTGTTCTCTCTGCTTCTGTGTTCCACCCCTTCACGTACCCTGGCTCCATCCTGTCTATTTCGATTGTAAGTGTGTTGGTGAGGGGAACATTTACCGTTCTCTATTTGCACAGCACCTAGGGCTATGGGCTAGGCATAGCTGTCCTAAACATTTTAAATAATAACAATTAATGCAAGCCTCATGACTTTCTGGCTGGCCTTCTCCATCGCTGACATTTCGTACGTTACCAGTTCACGCCTGGGAACAGCATTTGGAAATGAACGTTTGTGTCACATCCCTCAGCGAATCCAAGGAACCCCTAAGACCCTGGAGAGGCTGTTGCTAATTACTTCATGCAATTGTGGTTTTCTTTCTGACAACACATTAAGCTCATGATCACAGTTTGAGGCTTAATTTCTTATGTGGATGAACTTTGCAGAGCCCACTGCATCCACTGCAGAATGTTGCTGTTATGATTTACTAGGAGCTGAAAGCAGGTGCTTCCGTTGCACGGGGATGGCAGCTGGGCCAAGTAATCCACCATCTGTGCTGTCTCTCTCGCACAGTCAATGACATTGTTGCATGCAGATTTGCCGTAGAGTAAGGATGGTCACTGGTTGAGCTACCTCTGGTAGCACAATGGTCTAGGACTCTTGGCATGGCATCCATACACGCCTTGGTATCGCACGGCAGTAATTCGTAAATGTGAAACGGCTGAGAGCTGAAAAATTGCATGATGACGAGCCACGAATCCCAGTGAAAATTGAACCTGGGGATATTCCGTATAAAAAGAGCTGTCAGCCATGTTTGTCACTGCTTCCATTGCGTCACACTGACCACATTCTAGGATTCAGAGCGACACACAGACGGGGACAATCCTGGAATCTTATCATATGGATTATTTGTGTGGTGTTCGTGGCCAAGAACCCCAGTGTTGGACCAGGACTGTATGGTGCTAGGCGCTGTACAAACCCTGTACAAAAAGATGGTCCCTGCCCCAAAGAGCTGACACTCTAATGTGCCTGTGTCATGGTAGCAGTGAGCTGGAAGGACGTAGGAGATTGCTAGTGATTGATGTACCTAAAACCTTGAAACAGTGCAACATTTGCAATACGGAAGGAGTTAAAAATATTTAGGACAAACTTTTATGAGCAAAGGGCACTTTTCACCCGTAGGAAATACTGATAACCTGGCTCATCCGTCTCTTTTTCTCCAGTGCAGTCCATTGCCAACTCATCTGGCACCGAACGCAACTTCAGGCTGATGTAAATCCATTGCCAGGGCTGATTTCAGCAAGGAGGGAGCATCGAACGTGAAATGAGTCCGTCATCCCTGGAGGTGACCGCTCCAGCTTTGGGCTGAGGGATATTGGCGTGCTGATAGCCCAGCAGTTGTCATCGAATAAGAGAGTTGGAAGGGACCTCAGGAGGTATCTAGTCCAACCCCCTGCTCAAAGCAGGACTATCCTCAGCTAAATCATCATGTCCTCCTCCTGTGGATAAGTAGAGAACTTCCTTTCAATTTGCTGGGGCACAGAGAGTTGTTGAGTTTTCCTGCAGAGGCCCTGTGCTTTAAAAGAGACTGTATCCAGTGCCACTTCTCATAGGCACAACTGGTGGCCCTGCCACAGAGTCTGTAATATGGTCCTAGGGGGGATTAGTGGGTCCCTAGGTTCCTCCTGACTTAAAGCTTTTGCTTTTGGATTGGGCACACTGAGAGGGCTCACCGCCCTTCAAAACAAAACACCCGACTGCTGGCCCACCCTGTCCATTCTGAGCCAATGAAACTAACCATGACAAATGCAAGGTAAAGTACATTGGGAGGAATAATTTAACTGCTCACACACATCCAATTAGCTGTAAGCACTCAGGTACAAGAGCTGGGCACGGTGGTGGGAAGTTCCAGTAAAACCTTTGCCCTACATGCAAAAATGATCAGAAAAGCCAGTAAGGCAGTGGTTCCCGAGCCTTTTTGGCTTGAAGGCCACAGATATCATTTTTACAACCCTGAAGGCGCCAGTCTCTGCCATCAGCCCCCCTTCCCACCCCACTGCAGCCAGATGGAAGGAGTTCAGAGAGGAGGCTGCCTCTGCCTCTGCGGGTCACAGGTTGGGAACCACTGCAATAAAGTGGTGGTGTACCAGGGATGGGATAGGGAACAATACTAAGAACAATACACTATTGCCATTCTATAACTCAGGGGTGTGCCCTCACTTGGAATACTGTAGTCAGATCTGGTCACTCCTTCTTAAAAAGTACATAGCAGAAAGAAGCCATTTGGTGGTGGGCAATGAAGATGATTAGAGACTTGCACAAAATTCCATATGAAGAAAGACTGGAAAGACGGGGACTGTTTAGAAAATAGATGAATATGAGGGGGTCATGACATAGATATGCAAGATAATGAATGGCATCGAGACCATAAACCAGTCCCAATTTACTCTTTCTCCTCACATTCCAAGGTGATGCTCAATGAACTTCAAAGGCAACAGACACAGAAAGCCTAAAAGTAAATATGCTTTTATACGCTGTATCGTTAACTTGTGGAACTCACTGATACTACCAGCCATTGAGGCCCAGAGGTTGGTGGGATTCCATAAAGGATTAGACACTTGGCTGGATAATTAGAACAGACAAGACAGGATTAAAACAAAACAGAAGGGCTATAAAGTTTTACGTTTCAGAGCATAAATCCACTAGAGATGGGTGGGGAAACTGGGTTTCCCGTCCCATATGAGTTTTTGAGATTTCTAAATTTCTTTCCTATCCTGAATCGTGACCAAAAAAAGTCTAAATCTTGTAAGCTTTTGTGAATCGACAATCCAAAAAATGTTCGGACCACGTCCATTGAAATGTTTTGTTTCAGTCGTTTTGAATCGTTTAATTTCAGTGTTGATGTTTTGAAACATTTTTTCACCTTTTTTGGTATACGTGCACTAAAATTTCAAAACAAAATGTCCTTTTGAATCAGAAAACTCATTTTGCACCAGGAAACAAAACCTCTGATTTTGAAAATGTGGATTTGTCCCATTTTGACCATTTCCAACTTTTTTCTTTCTTTTTTAAAAAATTCAAATCAGGAGATTCATTTAAACCGACCTTGCCCTGTAAGCAATTTTCCAATGCAAAAAACATTTAATCAAACAATTTCCAACCAGCTTTACTGCCAGCAAATGAAATGGGCTGGGAAGACATCTCCCTTGGGGACAGACTAATTGTCCACTGTACAGTTACTTACACCTTCCTCCAAAGCTGCTATTCTGACTGGTACCGAAGATGAGATAGTGAAATAGATGGACCCCTGGTCTCTGCCACTGTGGCTGTGCTGCTATGCTGGCAGACTCTGGTGCGTCCTGGCAATCTACATGGGCTGCTGGTCAGTGGAAATATCCAAATGGAAAAAAAAAACAGCTGCCAGTCTGCATGGGAAGTGCGTGTCAAGGAGTAGGAGTGAACGGCTGTCTGGGATTATATACGAGTTCCTCCACGCCCAGTAATTCCCAGAATCCCGCCCCTCCACTCAGAGTAACGACGAGGCTGGCACGGCTGCTGCCTCTTTCGTTTACTCTGTTACCCAGCGCTGGCCCAAGGGGCGTGCAAACACTGAGGGTGTTCATGGCACCTGTTATCTGTGTGGCCTCCTGTCCATGACCCAGATCTCTAGGCTGGAGGCAGCGGAGGCAAAGTGCAATTTTTACTTCTTCAAACAGGGTGAAAACAGAAGCAGCGAGTGCAACAGGAATCATCTGGGGAGGGATTTAGGATTTCAAGGTCAGATTTAGGATTTCAAGACCAGAGGGGACCATCGCGATCATCCAGTCTGACCTCCTGCGCATGGCAGGCCAGAGAACCTCCCATGCCTACTCCTGTGATAGACCCGTCCCCTCTGGCAGAGTTACTGGGGTCCTCCCATCACGGTTTAAAGATTTCAAGTTACAGAGAACACGCCATTGACACCAGTTTAAAGCCTCAAGTAGCTGTGCCTCACGCTGCAGAGGAAGGCAAAACCCTCCTCCAGAGTCCCTGCCAATCTGACCCAGGGGACGATTCCTTCCTGACCCCAAATATGGTGACCAGCTAGACAAATGCTTTCATGAGGAGAGGGGAGGAGAGAGAGGGAAGAACGTGGTGCCTAGAATTATATCAGAAAGCTACGGAGGACACCCTACTGTTCTGTGTATGCACTAGATGTGCACACACACCCCCACCCCGCATGTCCATGGGCAGCTAATCCACATAAGCCTTCCTGTGCCACTGAATATCTGATGCCATTTAAAAAAAAAAGAGAAACGTCCCAGCCCCTTCCACTAGCACAAAAGTCACCTTTACTCCTCGCTCCCACACTAACGAACGCAGCCGTGACGGATGCTGAGGACCGGCTCTAGCATGGTCATTGCGTTTCTGTCAATGTGGCGCGTAGCCCAGGTTTGCACTAATCACTGCGGAGAGAGCATTTCCTGGGCTCATGGGGTCGGAGGGAACAGCCAGACACAGCGGGCAGCTCTGAGTTAATCATCTAACAATTGCACAATGCGGCCTGGGGGGCAGCCTGCCAGCTCGGGATCCGAGCTGCTGCCTGAGCGAACTGTCGAGCGCTCAGAACGGGTGCAGCTGCCTGCCCGGGGTGATGGGTCAGAGCCCAGGCTCACTGGGTCGCCAGCATGGGCAGAGCCAGCTGCTATGAGGAGATTAAGCCACGTGGTGTCGGTGGCCAAGGGGAGACACGGAACGGCAGGGAGACCCCAGGAGATATTCCACCCGCTCCCAGGGCTGGGATTCCAGGACAGGAAGGGCCTACGGCCATTCTTAGCAGGGGCTGGTCAACAAAACTGCATTAACTCCTGTGATGTCAAGCCGAAAAGTCTCCCCGCACAGCTCGGGGCCCTGTCCAGGCCTTTGACTCCAGACCTTGATGTCCTTTTTTCATTCATGGAGGACCCCTCTGGCCTCTCCTCCATAGACTCATTTCCTGGCTCTATTTTCCCTTCCCCGCAGGGAGCTTTCTCCCCTTTGCACACTGGCCTCTCTTCCTCCTAGAGCCACTCTCTGCCACCTCGCTCCTCCTTTCGCCTCTCTGCCATCAGCTTTTCCTCGGCTCCGGGTGTCACCTCGCCTCCATTTCCTCCTCCCACCGCTCCCTACTTTCCACCTTGCCTCCTGTCCCTCTTTGGACCCATGTCTCTCCCTGGGGGGTCCCCCTGCCCCACTGGAAGGTCCCATGGTGCTTGGGGAGTTCCCTCCAAATCTCCTGGTGCTGCTGTCCTGGTGTCCCTTGCTCCCCTGATCCCTGGGCAGTGTTGGGACATCCCCCTCCCCAGTCACCCTCCCTGCTCCCACGCTCTCACCATCCCTGAGGTGGCTGGGAGATTCCCTTCCCCCCAGCCCGGATGCTAATGGGGTTCCTTCCTCCCAGATGCCTCGAAGCTGCTGTCTTCCCACCCCCAAGTCCCATGGTTCTGTTGGAGGAGTTCCTGCTCTGAACTTTCCCTGGTATTTCTATGCCCCCCGTACCATCCGCACCAAACACGGTCCCAGCCCCACGCCACTCAGGTCCAGAGCACGCCTGGCAACTGCATCATGTGTCTCCGTGGTGCCGGGGTCACGGACACGATCCACAGTCCCAACGCCCTGACATCTCCATCCATCCTGCCACCCGGGCTGATGGAGCCCACACAGCCC
Organism: Mesoclemmys tuberculata; assembly: GCA_007922155.1. Lineage (NCBI taxonomy): Eukaryota > Metazoa > Chordata > Testudines > Chelidae > Mesoclemmys > Mesoclemmys tuberculata. The sequence goes on from ML675642.1 coordinate 2,941,597, forward strand.
CTTCCATCTGTGCTCTGCGTGGCCTTTGGTTTGTCCGCAGGAATAGGCAGGCTCGGATTAGTTTTGGGCCAAGCCGCAAAGCAGGGGAGAGTATTTTAAAACATGGCTGGAAGGCAGAGGGAGCCGCGTATCTGCCTCTGGCTGACTGAGACACCAGGCTAACTGAAATTCGGGGTCTCAGAGACATACATTAAAACCCCCAGTGCAAAACACTTGCCAACAGCAATGCAGCTGCTACACTGGGACCGCGACTTGCTACGCTGGTCGTGACTGTCTCGCCGTTACCTTGCACTCTCTGTCTGTCTGTCTCCATCTGTTGTCTCTTGTCTTATGCTTAGATGGGAAATTCTTCGGGAGGGAGCCCGTCTCTTTATTCTGTGTGCGAACACCACCTAGCACAATGGGGTCCTCATCCCTGGTAGGGTCCTGAGAGTTCAACCACAATCATGGATCTATAATTATTATTAATTAGTCAATTAACAGACTCCACGTCAGCTGCTCTTTCGCTGTGTCGACATTGGGAGCTGTTGGAGGCTGAGACGTCACTGAGGAGATGACTGGGTTCAGTTCTCCGGGGCAAAACACATTCCCCCCGCAACCCGTGTCCTCACTTGCACTTGGCAAGACACAAGACACAAGACAAGACACAAGACAGCCTCTGCCAAGACTTGGCCTCCTCAGTCTTTGCCTTTACTGTGTGTGGGTGTAGGCTGGTGGCACGGTCCAGCCAGCAGCGTCGCAACCCAGCTCCGAGAAAGGCCACAGTGCCCTTGTGGAGGGGAATAAGCTTCTTGGTTAGGAGTCTTTAGCCCCCGGCTCGCAAGCGGGGCTGGAAAGTGCTAAGATCTGGTAGCCCTGGCCCGCAAACCGGGCAGGGCAGCCGAAGCAGTCTATAGGCCCGGCAGGGCTGACGAGGCTCGGTGCCCTCCGGTCAGGTGTGGAGAGGATGCCAAGCACTCCCAGGGTGGCTAGGGAAGGGGGACGCAGGGCACCCGACTCCCCTGCGTCCCAGCCAGGGGCCCTATCAGTGGCAAACCGCTGCGTCAGCGGGGCTCCAGCCGCAACACGCTGACCAGGGTCAGTCCCTGGCTCGGCCACGGGCTACAGCCGTCCCTGGGCCACTTCCTCCCACCCAACCCCCAGGTCCCTGCATCCCCATCGGACCCGCCGGGTCGCGGGGGGAGGCGGTGAGCAGGCAGGTCCGGGAGCTCCTGCGGGTCGTCTGCGGAAGGCAGCTCCTCCAGGTCCCAGGGGTTCCTCCGGTCCGCCAGGGTCCGTCCACGCCGGTGGGTTCTCCACGCCGGGGGCTTCTCCCACCCAGTGGGCGTGGGTAGCTGCGCCCAGCTATTGGGGTCCGGTGGCTCTACCCCGTCACTCGGGCCTGGCGGGTCAGGCAGGTCCCGCAGGCGCCAAACAGTCACAGGGCCTGGGTCAGGCCTAGGCCGCCGTCTCCAGGGAGACACGTCTGCCTCCGGCGGCAGCTTCCCCCGACTAAGCTGCGGGGCCTGCCTTTTATACTTCCCCCCGGCCCTGGCTCCGCCCCTCTGCCTCCGGGTGGCTGAAAACCTCAGCAGGTGAGATCATGGGAAGCTAGCAAAGGGAAGTAGAAATGAGGTCGAAAACTGTGGGTCAAATCCGACTGCTTTCTGTGTCGGGCCGTGGCTTTCAGGGAGAACGTGTGAGGTGAATCAAGGCAGACGCTAGCGTTCGTCACAGGCAAGCCCAGATGGTTAAAGGTAGTAATCTGCAATCAACTGTTTTACTGTGATGAGATAGGAGCGGAGAAGGCTACTGAAGTAATGAATCAGTCAATCAAGTGCAGGCTTCAGACGTGCTGTCTGATCTCCCATGAAGGTAACTTCATAGTAATCACATGAGCAAAACCAAGATGCCTTTCCATGATAAATATTCTCAGTGGAGACCAAACTCCTCTTCTGGGAAGCAAACTGCATGGCAGACACTCTCAGCAGACATTTCTTGTTGCCCCTAGAACTTCCATTGGATCCTTCTGCCATTGGCTTACCCACAAGAACCAGCCAATTCTACGATGAATTTTAAGGCATAAATCACATGTGGGGGGATTTTCTGCAACTCAGGATAAAGACGGCCTCCAACTTGGAGCAGACAGTAGCAATGATTGACAACTGCAAACACCAGTAATGATTCTCGGTGCCTGAAATTTTGATTGCTTAACTGGAGACATCGTAAAAAAGGCCTTCAGCCACAGGTCTGCTGGGTCCCCCTAGGCAAGTTACTTCCCACCTTGTGCCTCAGTTTCCCCATCGTTAAAATGAAGATAACAATACTGATTTCCTTTGTAAAGTGCTTTGAGATCTCCTGATAAAAAGTAATAAGAGCCAGGTATCATCATCAGATTCTTGTATCCCATTCCCCTGTAGGCACAGTTATAATATACAGGAATCTGTGTCGTGACATCAAATCTAAGCTTAGAGACATGCAGGATCAGTGGTGGATGAAATCCAGGGCTATGCCAACCGTCGTGAGATCAGAGACTTCCATGCTGCTTTGAAAATCATATATGGTCCTACGCATTCCACCACCGTGCCTTTGAAGAGTGTGGATGGATGAACACTGATCGCTGACGAAGGAGAAATCTTTCAGAAGTGGCAACAGCATTTCAGTGATCTTTTGAAAGGTGAAAACTCTGACTGTGGTAACGATCATTGGATCTTGTTATGCTCCACTGCCAGAAATGTTCTGACTAAAGTATTTTTTGATCATCTGCTGCTCAGCATCTCTAATCCCTTGCTATCCGAGTTGCAGTAGAGTTTTAGGCCAACGTGAGGAACAGCAGACATGCTGTTTGTAACCTGTCAGATGCAGGAGAAATGCAGAGAACAGCAACAGGGCCTTTCCACTGTCATAATTGACCTGGATGAAGCATTTGACACCATCAATAGACCAGGGCTTCAGCAATTATGATGTAAATTTGGTTGTCCGGTAAAATTCACCAACATTTCATGAGGAAAGGCTTGGAGGAGTCTGCAGAGATGGCGTTCTGTTCTTATTTCCTATTGCTAATGGTATTTAGAAGGGCTGCATAATTGGTCCACTCCTGTTTAATCTTTTCTGTGCAACAATACTTGATGTTGCTACAAGAGACCTGAATGCTGGTGTCAGGATATGTTTCCGATCCTCTGGAAAATTATTTAATCTGAACAGGCTGGGGTCTTCCATGCAGGTCTTTGAGGCAGTAATTCATGAGCTGCACGCTGATGACTGTGCTCCAGAGGCATGTACTCTACAAGAGATATGATTGATTAAGACCAGATTCACGGTGCCTCCAGAAAGGTCTGACAATCGTACCTGACAATCAGTTGGAAAAAGAGAGAGGTCATGTATTAACCTGCACCGGGGAAACCCTACCCAAAACCATCAGCAATGCATAGCTGAACGGAGTTACAGACTTGTGCTGTCTTGGCAGCATATTGTCAAAGAGAAGGAGCTGACAAGTCGTATCAACAAATCCAGTTCATCACTTGGCAGATGATCAGGCAGAGTCTGGCAGCAACATGGTATTAAGCATCAAACCAAGTTAAAAGGCTATAAAGCAGCAGTGCTGTCCAACATGCTGCACGGGTGTGAGAGCTGGACCTGCTACAGGCATCATAGGAAGGCTGTAGATAAGTTCCATTTATACCACCTGCGTGCCATATTCCGCATCACATGGCAGGATACAGTTAGCAGTCATAAGGGTTTGGAATGACTGAAGCCATTCTCATCGCATCACTTCTCTGTTGAGCTGGTCGTCTGTTGAGACTGGACGATACCCGAATGCTGAAGAAGCTGCTGTGTGGCAAATTGAAAGTGGGCCACCATCAAGGCGACCAGAAGAAATGCCGCAAGGACACCCTGACAGTGATCAACCAAGGGATTATCCAGTTCGAGATTAATCACCGTATGGATGTGGAGGCCCAGCGGCTGAGTCATAAACAGCAGCAGACTCGGCAGGCACCGATTATAATCCCTTCCTCGGCATGCAGCCACCTTTGCACGTGGTGGGGAAAGGACTGCCACTCGTGCCTTGGCCATTTTAGTCACGGCTGCACTCACAAGACACAGAGCCGTCGTCGGCGTCATCTGTGGACTATATAGCCATGGAGGCAGAGGTGAAATGACTCGCACCCAGTTTACAAGCCTGATCTGAAGCCCATGGAAATGCAGCGAATGAGTCTGCCTATGGCACAGGGAGGATACTGGTCAATACAGAAGAGCTGCTTAATCCCTGTGAGCCATCCAACCTCCCCACTGAGGGGGGAAACCACCCTTGGAAGGGGGCCAGCAGGCTTAATGCATTACTTGAAGGGCCGTCTAAGCCAGACTTGCAAGGCTTACGTGAGATTTACGCATTGGATGGGCCTTGTGCCCCATGCACAGCGGGGATTTTCACTCTGAAAGAGGCAGCGGTGCTGTGAAAATACCAGCACGCAAAGAGAATATCGTAACGCCCCGTGTGGGCCACGGGGCAGAACTAAGACCGTGTAGGTTACTTTGCCATTAGCATTTCCAGACACCCGGGTGCTCCACTGGGCCACTGTAGTGTCTTTTATGTTTGCTGGGCTGTAGCCATCTTGGTCTCAGGACACTAGAGAGACCAGGTGGGTGAGGTGACCTTTGTTAATGTGATGGAATTCTATTATTACCTGCACTGCAGTCGCACTAGGACCGCCAGTCCTGGACCCCCTTGGTGCTGTACGGTACAGAACAAATAAGAGTTTACCATCTCTCCGTGTTTCTGTGCCCACTCTCTCAGCGATGCCCTCTTCCCTAGCGCTGGGCTCCCACGGCCTCTCTTCAGTGTCCCAGCTGGAGAGGTTGACAGTGTCTGGAGTTTTTCAGGAGCCCCTTCAAGGTCCCACAGCTGGAAGTTGCTGAGGGTGCAAGGAGGAGCTGGAAGTTTCTCCCGTGGTCCTGATTATGAGGTGTGTATGCTTTTCTCCTTCTGTTGCTGCCCCCACTCCCCAGTGATTCCCGTTCCCTCCCTGGCAGCCATCTGGCTGGCTTTAAAATTCCTTTGCTACTCTGACTCCATCTGTCATCTCACAGGGCCCAACGGAGCTGGGCAGAGTACCAAGCAGCAGCTCCCGGCGGGCAGGAAATGGCTCTGCAAACCAAATCCATGCAAAGCCAGGGTGATGCTTTTGTGCATCACGCCACGCACGCCTCTCTTGGCCCAGGCATGCTTATTGCTGTCTCAGCTGGTGACAGATGGGAAGCTGGATCTGCTCAACAATGATCGCCTGCCCCTTTGGCTTGTCAGGAGCGAGATGAACCGTGAGTACCGCAAATCCCCCTGCTTCCAGCCTTAGAACTGGTGATAAATGAGCAACCAGAGATTGAGGCTTCCAATCAGAGAGGCTGTTGGTGAGGATGCTAATGGACAGGGGAGCCAGCAAGGGGGAAATCAGAGGCCTTTAATAAAGGGATGCCAGATTCACTCTGCCTTGGAAGACCCGACAGAGTTAGGCTGGAAGAGAGGTTTCTGCCCCTTTAATTGCAACACAACCTCAATTTGCTGAGCAGCCATCCTAGGAACTACTGGTTCTATCTAGGAACCACTGTCATTGCTCGATCAACAAGGTACGTGTCTGTGGTTTGAGCTGTGAGCAGAGATCACGCAAGCTCAGAGCGTGGGTGCATTGTCCTTAGTGCTGTGCCGTGCGTGCGAGCGCCTCCAGAGTCTCTGGCAAGATGGCTGAGAAATGTAAGGGAGCTCTGCTCCGTGTTCAAAGGCAAGTTGAGATCATTGGAAGGTTGGAGAGAGGTGAAACAGCAATGAAGGGTATGTCTGCCTACGTGGGAGCTGGAGATGTAATTTCTGCCTCGAGGAGACATACCTGCGCTAGTTCTGATCGAACTAGAGCTCTGAAAATAGCTATGCAGTCACAGATGCATGGGCAGCGGGAAAGTCCAACTGCACCAGGTACAACCTGTCCGAAACCCTTGGTACTTACTTGGGCCAGCTAACCTGTCCCGCTGCCCGGCATGCTAACTCAATCAGGGCTAGTGCAGGCATGTCTCCTGGAGCTGGAAATTACACTTCCAACAGCCGAGGAGACGCACCCTGACTTGGCTCGGGTTTGGTGTAGTTTGATCCGATTTCTCTCTGGAGAAAAACAAAGGCAATCTTACCTTTCGTTTTGTTGATGTATGGCAGGGATCTCAAACTCAATTGCTATGGCGGGCCACATTTACATTGAGTTGAGTTCAGGGGGGCCACGCATAACACACACTTCTCTGCTCTACCTTTCATGCTCTACTCTCCGCCGAAAAAATCTCCCCTCAGGGTACAATTCGGCGGCACAGTAGAAGAGAGAGAGGCTCTCACAGGGACTTGCAGACTCCACTCTCCGCCGTTAAATCTCCCTGTGGGGCCACATTCGGCGGCCATTTCCTTTTTAAGACGGCCACAACTTGCCTGAGCTCCGCTCTGAAAATACTCACAGCACAAGCCTGCGGCCGGATTCGGACTGCGGGCCACATAACACAAGCCCGCGGGCCGCAGTTGGCCCGCGGGCTGCGAGTTTGAGACCCCTGATGTATGGTGAGAGCAGCAGCAAGAAACAAAAAACACAGAGAGAGAGAGAGAGAGAGAATGCCACCCTAGAAAACACTGTCTGTGCTTGGTTTTCTCACAAGAGACATCTTGATGAATCCATTTCCAGGCTGCTCCTGTGTGAAAAGGCTCTGGACACAAACAAGACATTGAACAATGATCCTGATTTTAGGCTTCGCTCAGGTGGCTTAGTCGCTTCATGTGTTACCATTCATTATGTGCATGTAATCCTTCTGTCAGGTGACGTCTGCAGCAACACGGAGGGGGTTCAATCCCCCGCTTGCAGCAATCTGGGAAAATTTAACACCAGCCCCGTGCATCTCCGAGAGGCAATACTTCCCCACTCACGAGCACTAAGTCTGTGTATAACAAAAGAGAACTTCTATTAAAACGGACCTAGCATTAGGAGGGGAAAACACCACAACCACATTTAAAAGCACATGCCCATTAGCAAATCTGACCCCACAGTGCATTGAACAGTACCCTTTGCCTCAGTTTCCACCTGGGTGGAAAAGTCTGATGAAAGAATGTCCTTTTATCACCTCACTCCCCTCTCCCTCAATGGCACCCCACTCACAGTGGCTGGCCTTGGTCAGCGAAGACCCAGAGTTCAGAGGTGTGTTCTCAGGGGTTCAACTCCCACCCGGGGGGTGGAGGGCATTGAGCAAGGCCTCACCTGCTGCCGCCTCTGCAGCTGACTCACAGCCGCCACTATCTGCCAGCGACCGCCCCGCTTCCACTGCTGCCATGTCACGTTCTGAGGTTCCACCACTTCAGGCAGTTTTCAGTGATTTCCACAGGCAGTGGGGACTCTCCCTGCTGGGGCAGTTTCTGGGTTGCCTTTCGCTGTTTCCACACCTGGACTAAGCCCTAGACTTGCTCAGCCGAAGCATCAGCTCTGACAATTACCGGCTGGAAACAAGGACTCGTAATTAAGTCTAATCAGGCTGGTCATCAAACGCAGAAGGGCAGATCAAACAGCACATAGGATTCTTTAGGCAGAGCCCACAGCCCCAGGTAGAAACACTTCTCTTCACCCACTTTCGTCTTCACGGGGCTTTAGCGTCCCTGCCCCCAGCTTAGCAAGTGAGGCTCAGTTTCATGTCAGGGGAGCGCATTCGGACCCTGTTTTCATCCACTCTCATTGAGTGATTAATACAGTAACTTACACTGTGCTTTGGAGATGTTCAGGTTTATGAATGCCTCCACCCCCAATTAGCCCCTAAAAGTGGCGTTCCATTGTACCTGCCCCTTTGCTCCAACCAAGCCAGTATCTCCGTTCAAGCTGCACGCGTCAGGGCCGGGATGTCGGCAACTGGGCCCAGTGGGTAGCACCAGCTGGGGTGCAGAACCGGCAGCTGAGGTCAGGCACCAAGAGTTAGATACCAGGAGTCAGCCTGAGTCAGGAAATCAGGAGGTCAAGGACAGGAGCAGGTAGCGCGGGGTGAGCTGTGCCAAGCGGGGTGGAGCCCAGCTGTACCGATGTCTTCCTGTTCCTCCTCCTGGTTGAAGTGCAGGCAGCAGGACAAACCGGAGCTCCAGTGTGCCCGGGCTGACCTGTGAGGCCTGGTTCTAACTGATGCCAGCAAGCTGTCGGGTGGAGGGTTGATGTGTGGCGACCCCCGAGGAGCCCTGCAGATATGGGTTTGAGACCTTGTGGGTCATAGCAGGTTGCCCTGCTGCTGCTCTCAGGGCCAGGCAGAGCAGAAATCAGCTTAGTTTTCAGCAAGGGACATTTAGGTCAGCTATTAGGAGAAGCTGTCCAAGGCCTGGTCTACACTAGAGTGTTTTGTCGAAAAAAGTCAGTTTTATGCTAGAACCCTCTTTTCCCCCCCACAAGGTTTTTTTTTATTCTAAGGGCAGTTAATCACTGGAGAAGATGATCTAGAGAAGTTGTGGAATCCCTGTCACTGGAGGTTTTAAGAACAGGTTAGACAAACTCTGGTCGGGGTGGCCTAAATACACTCACTTCTATCCCAGCACAGGAGGATGGACTAAATGACCTCTTGTGTCCTTCCCAGCTCTGTGTTACCATGCTTCTATGACATGTGCAGTCTGTCTATCAGTGAGGTCGTACAGCAAGATCACTTCTCACTTGTAGGATGCAATGGGGATTGTGCAGACAGGATTGTCTGTAATTTTGCTATTGTTCTGTGGTTGAGGATTCAAGGGCAGAGTTAAGATTGTTTGAATAACCTTAACTTTGTATTTCCATACTTTGAGATGTACGATTGCGTGTGTGCCTCAACTGTAACTTTAACTTTGAATTTCCAGGCTTTTGTGAAAACCGCATCATTTGTATCCCTCTAAATTAATTTACACTCATGACCTTACTTCCAGTTTAATAAAATGGGCAGGTAATTGACTAGTTTACTTGACAAAGTTTGCTTTCAAAATGCGATTGATGATGGAAGGCAAATTCTAAGGGATCAACAAAGCTCCATTATATCACTCAGCTTCCACAATTCAGAAATATGGAGAGTCCTTACATTCATGATGTGAATAAAGCACCTTTAGATCTCTACACTGTAAGCTCCACAATGATTTCAGTGTTTACAGTGTCCCTCATATTGCAGACATATATTAATGTTCTGAAAACTAAAGCCATGAGAAAGCTGCAGTCTCTGGCAGTCTTAGCCTTTGTGAGTTTGATCCTTCGCAGCATCACATTAGAGCTGTACCTTGTTCTGTGTGTGTGTTTCCAGTTACTCAGCTAGAGACTGTGAACCAATATTTTGAGCTCCTCCAATGACATCTTTCCCAGAAGTGTCAAAAAAAAAAAATCCATTAGGTTTGTCAGAAGTCCTCTGATAGTTTTGAAATTTTTCATTATTCCACCAGGAGTCAGATCATTAGTATGGGTTCAAAGTACACCAGGTGTCTGATTAAAGCACTTTTTCTATGGCAGCTAGGAATAAAGATCATTATAATGGTTTTTTTTTCCCATTACATGACACAGAGGCACATTTGATTAGCAGCCCCACCTTCCCCCATCTACAGTGATGCCTTGTATGTTCCCAAAGTGGGGGGTACATGCTCATCTGTTTACATAGACACCAACGAACTCCCACTTGGGAAATAAAGTTAAAACAGCGTCCTTTGCATATTTCCCAATGAAGCCTCACTTTCCGGAAGTCAAAGCAGTCCCCTGAGGTAGTCTCAATGAACATACGAATTGCAAAATTGCTGGTAGCCAATTTGTGCTTCAGGGAGGGGAGTGGGGTGAAAGATCATGGAATAGCTTTTTGCGTGATCGCGGTATGGCCCAATGGGAGAGAGACACACAAGGCCAGACCAAGAGAGACATACAGTCAGGGGTAGAGCCTGAAAGCATCAGCTGAGGCTAATAGTTCTCACGTGGCCTAGATGGTGTCACAGACGTGAAGCTCCCAGGGCACAGGCTGCAGCAGAAACACAGGAAGTCTCTGAAAGTTTGTAAAATGTCATCACAAACAATCTATGATCGCAAATGCTGATGGCAAAAGGTATGAAAGGGAGACCAGAGAATTAGTCTAAACAAAAAGGTCACCTGATACAATTCAAGGACTGTAGTGAGATCATGCTTGGTAAAAATAGAAGCTGGAATTGGAATTTAATGACCCAAGATTGGTGGGTCGGATTTTAGGCCTAGCTGGTGGACAAAATAATGAGCGGACGGGCGATTCCACACACCTTTTCCCTTAGTGGGTCCTTACAGAAAGAGCCTTTCGGGGGACTAGACAGAAGAACAGAGGGAGGCTACTAGGGCAGGCTTCACCCTCATGGTTATCCCCCACCCCAGCTGTCTCCTGGGACCCTAGACCTTCTTCCGAATCCTGAGAGAGGTTCTGACCAGCGTGTAACTTGTCTAATGCTGTTTAATGATGGGTTATATTAACACCTATGGCCCATATATTCCATCTAAATTAACACAACATCCCCTGGGCTGTGTCTCTGAGGCAGCTCCCCATGTGGTATCTCCTGTTTCTCAGGGCCCGACTCCCTCCTGCTCCACCCATGTTTTCCCTTCCGACAGAGCATTTCATGGTATCACCCTCAGTCCCTCTCAGCTTCCTCTTTGCCCTCACTTCCCCCCCCCCCACCCCCGGCTCTGTGTCCTGCTGGGGGAGTCTAGCCCTTGAGAGGGGCAGAGCTGGGGGGGTGTTTGAAGCACTTGGTCAGCCCCTTCCATGCAGATCTAGACATCTGGATAGAGTTTTTCTTGCGGGAGATCAGAAATTCCACTGCACGGGGCTCTGAAAGGGCTATTGGAGAGGGAGGAGGAGACGGAGCCATGAAGGTGGAGGGAGGATCTGATTCCAAGAAGAGGAGTGTGGCTGACAGCGTCAAAGGTGGCTGAGCAGCCCAGGAGGATGAGGATGGAGAGCTGGCTCTGGGATTTGGCCAGGAAAAGGTCCTTGGAGATTCTGGGGTGAGGCGTTTGAGTGGAGCACACTGGGTAGAAGCTTGAATGGAGATGGACTAGGATGGAGCTGGAGGAGAGGCGCGCCACAGTGATGGTAGACAGCATGGGCAGGAGGAGAGAGATTCATAGATTCCCACATCTGGGACCACAGTGGTCATCTAGTCTGATCTCCTGCCTAGTACAGGGCAGAGAACCTCAGCCAGGAATTTCTGCAGGGAGCTCATGGTTCCCAGTTGAGCTGGACTAGCTCTTTTGGACAGAGAGACCCAGGCCTGCTATAGGGCGGTAGCCAGAGAAAAAGGTGGGGCCAGGACCATGTGGAAGGAGGAAGGAGCTAAAGTGTATTGGGAGGGAGTGAAGGAGAGATGTGAAAGATGTTGGGGAGAGAGGTGGGGAGAAGAGTGGGAGCGAAGGAAATCAGGAGAAAGGATGGAAGGGGGCTGATGGAGGGGTTACAGGAGGAGAGGGGCCTAGTGACCTCAGTTTCAGTGATAGGGAAAAGTGGGGAGGGAGGAAGGAATGGGGGGTGCCCCATCCATCTTGTGGATTCTGTCTTTGAAGAAGTCAGCAGGATCCCGCAGCGGGAGAGGTACCGTAAGTGCTGCAAACAAGGTCACTTTCCCAGCAGCGTTAGGGAAAAGAAGAAGATTTTTCTCTTGCCGGCATCTGTCTAAAAATAATGCTCCAGCCTCTGAATGGATATGAGCTCTGCCGTAGCTCAGCCAGAAAGGGCGGGCGCACAGATCCTGTCCTGCCAGAACTCTGCTGCAAGAAGACAGTCAAACACCACTGGTTTGATTTGCAGTGAAGATGGAAAAGTCTTTGCAGTGACAAATACTTGGCTCTGTGTCCGAGCGGGACAACCTGGCATCAGTCGGCTGCCCAGGTTTGGCTGGCCACATCTTTGCAGCTGCAACGAGGAAGGAAACTTTCTTAGTCTCCACCACAGTTTAGCCATAGGGATGAAAAATCCTTTGCTGCTGACAATCTCTGGGACATGGTGCAGAATGGAAGCCACTGTCACTCAACCCATCTTCCCACATCTTCTCTCAGGTTAGCGGGACACCAGGTGGAAAACACAGCATAATAATTACAAATGCACACCAAGCAACGCAGAATTCCTAACACCCTCCAAAACTCCAGGGCCAGGTTGAGCTCTGCCTTGCCCACCACACCACAGTCCTGTGGCTGATTGTTAGAGTGCTTTTTCAGGACCTCCATCAGCTGCACAGGTCCATGCTGAACTCTTCTAATAGCCCTTTTGTCTGGCTGTTCAAACTCCACAGACAGCCGCTCCGCTTCCCCCCAGGCAGCAACTTTGCCCCACAGATATTATGCAGAGCACCACAGGCAGCTACAACTATTGGGATATTTTTCTCACTGAGATCCAATAAGAACAGAAGAACGGCCATACTGGGTCAGACCAATGGTCCATCTAATCCAGGATCCTGTCTTTCAACAGTGGCCAATGCCAGGTGCTTCACAGGGAATGACTAGAACATGTAATCATCAAGTGATCTATCCCATTGGCCATTCCCAGCCTCTGGGAAACAGCAATCCCTGCCTATCCTGGCTAATAGCTATTGATGGACCTGTTCTCCATGAATTTATCTAGTTCTTTTTTTAACCCCCTTATAGTTTTGGCCTTCACATCCTCTGGCAATGAGGTTGACTATGCATTCTGTGAAGAAATACTTCCTTATGTTGGTTTTAAACCTGCTGCCTAATAATTTCATCTGGTGACCCCTAGTTCTTGTATTATGGGAAGGAGTAAATAACACTTCCTTATTTACTTTCTCCACACCTGTCATGATTTTATAGACCTCATGATGTCCCCCCTTAGTCATCTCTTTTCCAAGCTGAAAAGTCCCAGTGTTATTAATCTCTCCTCATACGGAAGCTTTTCCATGCCCCTGATCATTTTGGTTGCCCTTTTCTGTACCTTTTCCAATTCCAATATATATTTTTGAGGTGGAGAGACCAGTTCTGCATGCAGTGTTCAAGATGTGGGCGTACCATGGAATTATAAGGAGGCAATACAATATTTTCTGTTATTATCTGTCCCTTTCCTAATGATTCCCAACATTCTGCTAGCTTTTTTGACTGCCTCTGCACATAAAGAGGCTGTTGATCCAGTGAGCATAGGCTGCCCGCTTCCCTTTGATCTACAAAGAGCACAATCTACTGATATTCTGTACCAGCTGAGCCAGTAGTTGAATCTTTCTTTGGTACTGTCAGGGAGGCCAGTGTATGGCTTCATAAGCCAGGAAGGAAGGGGTAGGCTGGGGCCTCCAGATTCACTACTGGCATTTCAGCATCGCTAGTGGTAATCCACTGCTCGGGAAAAAATGTCCCTGCTTGCAGCTTCCTAAATAGCTCCGTGTTCTTAAAGATGCGGGCGTCATGCACCCTCCCTGATTAGCCCATGCTGATGTCAGAGAAGTCCCACTGGTGATCCATCAGTGCTTGCCTAGCCACAAAAAAGTAGCCCTTTCTGTGGCAAGCTGGGCTGGTGCCAAACTAGGGATGTGTGTGCAACCTACTTCTCCACCGCAGTTCGAGAACCCCACGGCTGCAAATCCATCCAACTGCCGAGAGCCACAGTCCTGTGTAGCGGGAGATGATAAATGACCATGCACACTTGCAAGACAATGGACACCCTCTCCCCCTGTAGATTTTCCAGCTCCAAAATGATTTCCCTCTGACCAGTAACAATCTAGTGTTGCAAGCTTCCACCGTGTGAGTGCCGGTTGCTTCTCCACTAGCGGTGCAGCTCTCATTCTGGTGTCCCCACATCGGAGGGCTGGGGTGAACTCGGCCCACAGATTCAGGAATGTGACTTTCCACATCTGTAGGTTCTGCAGCCCTGCTTGTTGACCCAGATCTTGATTACGATGGAATCCCACCAGTCCGTGCTTGTTTCTAAGGCCCAAAAGCGGCACTCCTTTGTCTGCAGCTGCACTCTGAATGTCACCAACAACCTTGACTTGTTTTTGGCTATGTTCCTCAGCAAACTGTCCTCCAAGAAACTGTCAAGTCCCCCTTTATTGCAGTATGTCCTGTGGATCTGCAAATACTGGAGGATGGTTCGTGCTCTGTTTGTAACGTCCATGAGAACAATGCAGAACCGTTCATTCTCCACGCTTCTGTCAGAGAGGGCAGACAGTGAACAGTGCCCCACAGGTTTGTGGGATTTTCATAAAGGTATGAAAATTATAGGCCAGGGATGGCATTATGGGATGGAAACAGTTGTGTGATGGGAGCTTGTCCCCTTGCTCCCAGTCCACCCTGCATGGCTTGTTTCTGCCCCACAATGTATTGTGGAAGTTCCCCAAAAGGCAACGTGCCAGATGGTGGTGTGTGGCACACTGGGATACATACCCATAGCGTACCGCTCTTTGCATCGACACGTGCACTCCTGGCCAGTACGTGCAGTGGCGACGCATGCAGTCTGGTATACACGAGTGCAGGACATATACTGACTGTGGCAGTGTAATAACAAGGTCTGCAGCGTAGGCATGTCCCTAAGGGTTTCTCACTCTCCATTGGACTCTTCTTCACTCTCCCTCCCTCATAACTTACCCCTCTGCACAAAGCACTTCTGCTCCTGTTTGCACCATGCTCCTGGTTCCTTCATATTTAGATCAGACTCCAGATGTCTGAATGCTGAGCTGGTCCCTCCCAGCCAGGGCAAGGAGCTGTACCGCTTTCCTGACTGAAATGGCCTCGCAGCTCACCTCTGGGTCTCCTTTTCTGGCCAGGCCTTAGGCTAAAGACTTCTGGCACAGCTGCGACAGCCTCGGGGGTGAAGAGGTGCCGTGTGTGCCCCACAGAGCTGTGCAGCAACAGGGCAGACGTGAGCGTGGCAGGGTATGGGGGTGTTGTCACTTGGGGAGGTGGGCAGAGCTGGCCTTACGGGTGGCTGCCATGGTTCACTGCCCAGGATGCCGTGGTCAGGGTTGCGCAGTGGTCACACACATGCACACCCCTTGAACCTCGTGCACTAGGCCCAGAACCATGTGCCAGGCTCCAGCTGCCAGTCCCGGCTGGGCTGAGGAGGGACAGAACTTCCTCTTCCACAGCACAGGCTGCTCCCTGGGCCCGTCAGACCCACCTCAGGGAGCCCTTTCTGGAGACGGGAAGCTCTGTGGCTGCTGGCCGGAAGCAGCACCACTATTGGGAGCAGCACAGAAGTAACGGTGGCAATTCTGTGCCCCTTCCCCCCGCACAATAGCCTTTCGACTGCCCCCCGGCCCTCTTTGGGTTGGGACCCCCACAGCGACAACACCGTGAAACGTCAGATTGAAATATCGGAAACCACGACAGTTCCGATTTTTTAAATCCCACGCCCGAGAAATGTATCAGCATGGACCACGCGTGTAGCAGGGCTCTGTTGACTGGTGAGTGGATGGGTGAACCCTGCCGGGGTAAAAGGTCCAACAGGGCTTTTACCTGTGCCCTTGTGAATGTCTTTAGCCCTGTCTCTGGACTCAGTTCTCAGCCCTTTCTGGGCTAGCTTTAAATCGGTCCCTGCCCTGATACAGAGCAGTGCACCCAGGCTTTCTCCCTGGAGACTCTGGGCCTTTCTCGGTTCTTATTGCCCCAGCTCTCCAGCCAGGTCACACCTTCAAGTTCAGTCCTGTAGCAAAGGGGCGTGGCCTCCCTCCCGGTGGGCGGAGCCAGGCAAGCCACACCCACCTTTCAGCACGCAGAGGGGCAGGGCAGGAAGTTTAAAAGGCTCTGGGGAGTTGTCAAAGGCAGGAACAGAGGCCAGGTGATGGTGGGGGCCAGGTGTGGAGGTGTGGAGCCCACGCAGACTGCAGAATTTCAGCTTTCACTCTGAAAATCCCTTTTCGTGCTCTCGAGCGCCGCCAATGCACTGCGGCGCCGCCGACCCAGCAACGTGCCCGGTCAAGCAGCAGCAGCCGAGGCGAGATAGCGCCCTTGGCGGTATAAACAGTAGCACAGAGTCCATTTTGCGTTGGCATGTCGGAGCCACCAGTCGCTTCCCCAGTTCAGCCTCCCCGCGGAGAGCAGCTGGCTCAAACACAGCGTGTGGCAGGCATTTAAAATAATGAGGGGCTCTCTGCCCATTCTCTGGTGGAGCGCCATGGAGAGATGATTGGGTTGTGCAGGGACAGAAAGCCAGGCCAATAAAACGGCACACTGCTATCTTTTAATTAGGGATTAAATTGGCCTATTTTATTGCATTAGCAAAATAGCCACAATTTTTCCATCACTGTCAGGCACTGTTCTGAAAGCCTGCTGAGAGCAGATCCTGAATTGCTCCCGGGTGACGGGAGAAGGGAATTGAGCCTTAGCATCCAGCATCGCTTCACAATTACCTGCCCATCGGATACTGGCACAGAGAAAACCTGCAGCTCTTATTTTGCCTTGCTGCCGGGTGTCGGCTGTCCCTCCCCCTCCGGCTCGGAGGGAGGCCCCACCACCTCACTATGTCACCCCCTCTTGACAAGGGGGGAATTAGCCAAAGGCCATTAGGGGAGCTCCAGCCCTCAGGCAGGGCAGAGCAGCTATGCAATCCCGGACTCCTTCCCCTCAGGTGAGGCCAGGCTGGGCCAGGCGATGGAGCAGTTTCTCACCTGCGGTCTTGGTTCAAGTGGACGATAGGCAAATGCAGGCCTCTGATCCCATGGTGGGGTGCTGTCAGGTGGCCAGGGATAGGGGGACACAGGCCCACCTGACTCCACCACATCTCAGCCCAGCGCCCTAACAGTGGGGCAGCCGTGCGCCACGGGGTCAGCGGGGAATCCAACCGTAACGCGCTGACCGGGCTGCAGGTCCCAACACAGCCAAATTGCAGTTGGCAGCCCCTGGGCTGCTTCCTAGACTCTTTTAGGGGGTGCCTGGGTCCACGGCACGTCCTCGGTTGCCCTGGGGTATCTGGCCGGCAGCAGTCCCGGCGGTTCACCTGCAGTCACAGGCTCCCCAGCGAGCAGGACGTCTCGGGGCTTGTCACAAAGGCAGCAGCCTGGAACAAGCCAAATACATCCACCTCCCTTGCCTCCTCAGCTGGAGGCCCTGCCTTTTATACTTCCCGTCCCATCCACCCACTTCCAGTGGGAGGGGCAAAGTTGGTTTAGCTCCGCCCACTTGGTTAGGGAGGGTGGCTCCTCCCCCTCTGGCTCAGAAGGAGGCCGCATTGCCTCACTACATGCATAAATACGCATCAGTTTGTGCACACGTTGCCCGTTTGTCCTACTCGCACCCCTGCTGCGATCACGCCATACATCTCATTCTTTGCACACTCACGGTCACGCCACCCCCCCTCTTTGCACTCACACTCACACATGCACAATGCACACAATCCCCAGATGCAATGTATTCCCCCCGTCTGCCCCTTTTCATTCCACGCTCACCCGACCCACCTGCCCACACACTGAATACATACAGCCACTTATCTGGGGCACCCCTAGATCATGCCCCACCCAGGCTGCATCATCCCATACCCGCCCCCTTTGTTTCCCACCCATTCACTCCACATACCCTATGCACCCCCTACATTTCCTACCCACCCAGTCTGCACAACCATTCCATCCCTAGGCGCAGCTCACCAGTCACCCCACCAACCCCAGAGGCTGCGTATAGGCCAGGCCCAGGGGAAAGATGGGGGGTTTCCATGTGTTTGGTGGAAATCAAGCCCCTCTCACTAAGCACTCCAGGCCCAGGCCACCCCTCTCCTTGCCCTGTCTCCTCAAGGCACTGCTACAGCCCTGATCCCCTTGCAGCCAGCTGAGCCCAATATCTGCTCTTCCTGTTTTAATGCCTCCATCTTCTTTCGTGGGCCAGAAATATCCCCTCCCCCACAGGCCCCGCTTCCCCATCCCTTCCAATCCCGGGGTCCGCTCAGCCTGGTTCCCCTAAAACTCCAGCACTCCCATCCTGACCCATCCCAACGCGGGGCTCTCCAGGCAGCAGCTCCCTGCTCCACCCCCGTTGCCAGCCCCGGACATTGCCTAGGAGGCAATTGGAGCATTGACACCCCAGGACCATTTTCCCTAGAGCCCCGTGGGATGGCTTGTTCAGTAACGACTCTTCACCCCCACTGTCGGCAGCACCCCAGGTTTCCTCGGAGGGCTCCCCGCCAGTTCCTGAGCAGCTCAGGAACTCTTCTGAGCTCATCTCCCCGGGTGGCCCAGCCACAGGTTCCAGGGTGGATGTTGGCTGTGCCCAAAGGACAGAACCGAGCACTAGATGCAAAGTGCCTCATGGCTTCTCGTTCTCATTTTGGAAGGAGAGTCCATGTGCTATTGCGATTTATGTCATGCCCCGGCTTGATGCAAAGCCAAGATCTCAGGCACGTGGTGTCTGTGAGACCACCCGCTTCCAGCCGCAGCACTGCCATTGCTATTTCACTTGCAAGGCAGCTCTAGCATCTCACGCAATTCCGCCCAGCAGCTTATATAATGCACCATTAGCCCTGGAATTCTGGCCAGCCTGCAAACCTGCCTTTAAATTATTCACCTGTGTGGGGGAAGCTGCCCTGTCAGGAGAAGTTAAACTTACACTGGGAAGACGGTTCACGTTTGACCTTCTTCGGGCTGTAATGAGATTGAGTTTGACCTTTCCCCATTCAGTCGTTGTTTGTTGGACATGAGCTTTGAGGCTGTGGATAGAGCCTGTCCAATTCCATCCAACAGACAAAGTTGATTGCTGTGGGGGTGGGCTGGGTCGTGGTGTCTGGGGAACAGTCGCTCTGTCCCCTCCGTGTAAGCTCGGGGAGCTGCATAGTGGTGGCAGATGAATTCTTCTGGGCGTTTGGTAATGCATGGCTAGGTTCGCCAGGTGCAGGTATGGTGGCTGCCAGCTTGGCTGACACGCTGCATGCGGGGTAATAACAGGACAGGTCTCCGGGTTTCTAAAACCAAACTGGGTCTTTATTAACAGAACGATTTGCAGCGATGCTGCGGCCGGGGCTGGCATTCCTGCCCTGTGCACGCAGACTGACTGCACTCCCTCCTGCACCCTGCACTCCACCCTCCAAGTCCCGCGCACGCTGCTGCAGATTTGATATTGGAAAAATCTTTTACTCCGTCACCTTCAGCTTCTTTAACAGAACATGCCTTCAGCGGGCCCCGTCTTCAGCCAGGTGCATGTTACTCCGAACGGGCACTGGAGTCACTTTGCTAGCAACACTGGGGGTGGGCACGTACCTCCCTAGCACGAAGAGCCCATGGGGCTGTTCCCCCACTTCCCCTTGTCATCTCCATCCTGGGGCTGTGTCTCCCCCCCAGCTCCCAGCCCCGAGAGGGGGAGGGAGGACTATCTGGAGCAGCTGCTGGATAGGAAGTAGGGTCAATCTCTCCTCTGGATCCTACCCAGCCCCATGCCTGCCATGCTGCCCCATAGCCTGGTGTGTGGGGGATCAGGAAGGGGGCAGAAAAGGCTCCAGTGTTCCCCACTCTGGGAGTGGGGGCTAGAAGTTGGAGGGGGGACAGAAAAATGCATTGATGTTCCCCTCAAACTGAGGTTATGGCTACACTGGGGTGCAGATGGTGTATGCTCCCACATGTGCCCTGTACCTGCGCCGAGTGGCCACATACACTGTGCTGGCAGTATAATGTACTGTGCGCGTGGATAACCACGGCCACTCTGCCTCCATTCTTCTGCAACAGTAGCGCCGATGGACGGTCACGTCTGGTGCAGGAGACCCAGCGGGGTGTGTGCGGCGGGGGATCACGTTGCTTTTAGAAACCTGGGCTCACCAGCCGTGGCTTCAGAACGCTGAAGGCGGAAACGGACTCTCATGGAGCTGTGTGAGGGGCTTGCACTCACCCCAGGGAAGGCAGACCGGTTCGGAATGGGTGGCTGTTGCCCTGGGGAAGCTGGAAGTGCCACAGAACCTTTGCAAACCACGTCCGGGTGGGAACGTTCACGGCTGAGTCAGGATTGTGCACGGCAAGTTACACTGATCTATCCCCAGGTGGCTGCCATAAAAAGAATTCCCAAAATAATAGCTGGATTTTAGAAGATGGGGTTTCTGGACTGGGCAGGGGCCTTCCTGGCACCCCCATCTGAATATTTTACCCACGAAAAGGGGCTAGTGAGTATGTGAAGCAGACAGGTTACTGTTCGCTCATTCTGCAAGGCTTAGTGGACCAGAGAGGCAGATTCAAGAATGCCAACATGGGAAACACTGGAAAGGTTCATGATGCCAGGGTGCTGAGGAGATCAGGACTGTCCTGGAAGGGGGAAGAAGGGACTTTATACCCTAGGAACAATATGGTTCTCTATGGTGTATCTGTGCTAAATGTTAGTTCGGGGGACCTCACATAACTGCTCTTAACTTGGCTTATAAAACCATACCCCAACATCAGTGGCCCTGGAAAAAGGGAATTCAGTTACAAACTCAGTAGCTGCAAAACGCTCGTGGAGCACACGTTTGGCCAGTGTGAATCATATAATCATAACCTGCTGTGCATTCCACAATGTTTGTGGGGGTAACGGGGAGATCTTCGATCCTGAGTGGGCACAGGACAAGTCTGGCTTACAAACTCTGTACAGGTTGCCAGATCCCGCCTGTGCACAGTGGTCCTGGTTCCCAGCAGGCGGCAAGGATGCCATATGTGCCCACGTTTTGGCACCGCAGAGAGGCAGAGGATGACATCTGCCTGTGCTAAGGGACACCACATTCTATGCAGCTGCAGGAAAAGCATGAGGGTACATTAGCACATAGGAGCTTTTGTTCCCTTTTAGCAGAAGGTTGTTAGCTGTTCATTCCTGCGACAATTCACAGGTGTTCCTGGCACTGGGCCGGAGTCTGATCAATGCCCAGCGGCTCCAGTTTCTGTGAAAGTTCCCGGTGCAGGGGAATGTTTGGTTGTGCATGGTGAGGTCGTGGAGGACGGTGCCTTCTGTCCACACACTGATTAGCCCTTGGGTGTGGTTGACTGGCTGGCTGCTCTTGGAGCAGAATGATCCATGTTCATCTGGACTGATGGGGAAGAGAGCAGTGGAAAGCTGTTCTGTTGTGGTCAGCACAGCTTTGAACTACAGGTGACAATGGGGGGACAGGGACAGTCAGAGATTGGATAAGGGTCAGAGAGGAAAAGGTTCAGTGCATGGTGGGACTGGTGGTGGGAGACTATTGAAATCTTGAGATCTGGTACATGTTCCTTGCCCCTGTCCATCCTGCGCGTGGGCATCGGACCATGACACTGCCTGAGGCTCACGCCTGTGTTTAACCACACTGCTCAGGCATGCTAGCCCACTTGCCCTCTACTCGCCTTCAGACACGTGCTGCTACAGTTTAGATGTGGACAAGGGGAGGGGTATGACACAGCCTCACCCATGGACGCATCTACTGGGCCTAGTGCAGACATAGCCTGAAAGTGGAGTGCGGGAGACGTCCCCTGCCCAGGGCACGACAAGCGTTGTCTGACGAAGGGCTCTGGGAAATATACTGGCTTTGGGGCGCCGCCAGAGTGAGGTGCCGTCTAGCAGCTGGCTCACAGAGAAGACAAAGGACCTAGAGCCCATGGCCCGCCTCAGTGACATCACTGTTCGCTCAAGCAGTGAAGCCCCTGTTCTCATTTCTGAAGGATCACGGGCCTATCTTGGCTCTCATGGACGTGTGCTGCGAGTAATAGCGGTGCAACGGCTTTACCCTCCCTCGGGGGAGAGCCCACAGTCTGGCAATGCCACTGTTGTACCTTGGCTAGGCGGTCTCTGGGTTCCTGTGCAGAAGCCCCCATTTGTGCCTTCCCGAGTGCAGCCCGCAGGGGGCAGGGGATACCTGGGACAGGTAAACACTTAGGCCCAGACACCAGTCACCTTGGTGTGTGCTGCTTTCCCTCACTCTCCCCATGGGGGGTGCTACACGGTGCTTTCCCCGGCTGCACCACCTGCAGGGTGCGCAGGACTGGGGGAAGGCGGGGCGTTGGGACAGTGCCAGACTGGGGCAGTGCTAGGGAGGGGTCCCCAAGGGGCCATCGGAGGGGCAGGTGTTCAGGAGATGGGGTCAGTCTCCTGCAGGGCTGGTGGGAGAGCTCCAGGCGTGTATTATAGTTATGATCGGTCCAGGAACATAGGAGGGTTGTGCTCTCCCAGTGAGGTTTCTCTGTCTTTGTTCGCTGCCAAGTCCCACTTCCTCAGCACGCACCGCGTAGAGAGGGAGGCAAGGCCCAAGCGTAATTTTTTTGGGGCCCAGTACAAACTTGTAACTGCTCCCACACACATGCCCATGGGGGTTGCAGCCTGGGCTGGGCCCCCCAGGGCCCCCAGGCCCTTGTAAAGTGTACCCTTTTCCCCTCCCATGCAGGGGCCCTGGAGAGAGGGCCCCCTCTCCCTGCCACATTTAAAGGTTTGATCACAGTGGAAAATCTTAAGCCCCCCAATGATCCATGCTCTCACATCTCCATCTTAGTGGCTCTGAAAGGGGAAAGGATTATGGGAAACTCAGGGTGGTGAAGGTGACGTTTGGCTGGCTTGCCAGAGCTAAGGAGCATTTCTGGGAAGGGCACGCTCCATGGGGCCCAGTTTTACAAGCGGAACCTTTGTCCTGATGGGCTGCGTGGGGTGGAGCAGGGAGGGAAGAGCCTTCCCCATAGTCCCATGAGATCATGGGACCCCTTTCATTTCTCAGAGCGATGTCCTGGCTGCACTGGACTGGAATGTGTGTAACGCCTTGGCTGGCCTCTCTCTGCTGCATTGAGTTCACTGGTTCTGTGCACAGGCAGCCAACACTTTTAGCTGCAGTTCTATGCCAGGGAGGGTTTTGTCAGTAATTCTCAGCACTGAAGTTGCTTGGCTTCTGCTGGTCTGATTAAACACAGGAAAATAAACCAGCTTCTCTACAGCACCAGGGGGCAGTGAGACACCACCAGGAGTAGCTGCCGTATAAACGCACCCAGAGAGAACCGGCTACGGGACCCACTGCTTTAGCAATAGCAGGCTGCAGCAATAGGAATCGGGCACTAGTCTGTTTTCATTCCCGTTCCCACTGTTCTGACGTTGCCGCCCCACCGCGGCTGCCAGCTGACTTCTAGGGCTACACACTCTCAAAAAGATGTCTCCAGTGACGTGTCCAGAGTGTGCAAGTCTGAGCGAGCGTAGATGTGAGCACATGCATATGAGTGAGCGTGTGTAACCCAGACCTGCTTGGTGTGGTGCTCTGTCCCCTTGCTAGTGGCACCCTAGACCTCAAGATTGCTCAGTCTGCCACAGCCTCAGCCGCAGTACAGGTTCATATCCTGAGTTTCAAAAGCCCCAGGTTCAATCCCACCTGCCAATGACCAGGGTCTGTTGATGTTATATATGTTATATGATGCATGTAGTGTGCATGAGCAAAAATGAGTGTGCAAATGTTTCTGTGCATGGGAATGACGCTGGGTCGAACGAGTGCACTGTGCAGCCTCTGTGAAATGACGTTTTTGATGCATCGGCTTAGAGAGCGAAGCCACTTCTGAGTGCGAGGCAGAGACCCACTAGAAGCAGCTGGGCCTACAGCCTCTGTTTAAGTGTGGAGGAGCTTTGCTGACATGGCTGCCGCTCTCAATTGCATCACGCGCGCTGGGGGCCGGGGTCTGAGATCACGCCACCCAATGCTGCGCAGCGCTTCGCTTTGCGAAGCAGAGACTATGCCCTGCTCTGCCAGGCCTGTTGCTGAATGGAGCCGCTTCGCTCCGATATCGTCTGTGACGGTCACAGTGAGACAAGCCGCGATCGCTTTCCTCTCCCGGCTCCGGGGGTAATCTCTGTCCTCAGAGCTGCTTTTCAAGCACCATCTGCTAGCAGGAGAAACATTCCATTAAACTCACTGGGGGCCTGCCAAGCTGCACGCGGAATAGCTCGGATGTTGCCAGGTACCCAACACGGGCATGACAGTAGTAGAGCAAGCTGGGTCGGTTCTGGCACATCCCATTCCAGCGAGGACTGTGCCATCCTGGGCCGAGGGCCACGTAGGGGGAGGAGCGCAGATCAAGAGGCAGCAAAGAGAGGGAGGGGCTGGAGGAAGGTCTGTTTCATGGGATCTCTTTCAGGCACGTCAGGGATTGCATACCTGATATCAAAAACCGTCCTCACCCCTCACCCATCAGTAGCACCGTCCATCAGAGGGTTCTCACGGTGTTTTACCGACAATCAGTGATCCGCCCCACACCTGCGGGAAGATACCGGAGGTGCAGTCACCCTTTCCCCCAGGGTTGAAATGCAGCCATGTCATGGTTTGAGGACCAGACCCTGCCCCTGGACCCAAGGGAGTCAGAGGCAAGCCCTGAGGAGGCACCACTTATGCTACGCCGTGCTCCAGGGCCGGAAGCGCAGACGTTGGCGGGTTGTAGAGGTGATGGGCTAGGACTCCAAACCCCGCATCAAGCCACTGCTCCTTCCAGGGGGGATTCAGAAACAGAATCGCAGCTCTGCCCCACCCTCGTTGATTGGGGACCACATTTCTGTTCTGTGTTTGTACAGGCCCTAGCACGGAGGTTCCCAAACTGTGGCGTGGAGGAACCTTTGGGGCAGCACAGCACGGAGGGGCCTGGGTCAGCCTGACGGGAAGAGGAAGAGCCACCCAGCCCCACTGCGCCCCTATCTCTGCTCCAGCCCTGCCCCCTCTGTTCCTGGCTGCAGCCCTGCGCCCCACTCCGGGCCGCAGCCCACTCCTGGCCATGTTCCGCATCCAGACCCCATGCTCTGCTCCTGGCCACATCCCATGCCTGTGCCCCGCTTCTGGCTGGCCATGGCCTGGGCCCCAGGCCTGTTCATGGCCCAGGCCACGCAGCTGCAGCTTCAGCACCAACCCCATGCCCGGCCTCAGACATAGCTTGGGCCCCAGCCCCACTCCTGGCCCTGGCTCCCAACTACAGCTCTGCGCGGCACAGACCCGATGGGGGGCGCAACCCCAAAAGTTTGGGGACCACTGCCCTAGCACCATGGGGGCCTGATCCATGGTGAGTGTTCCCAGGCACTACTGTAAAACATCTAGCAGACTACGCACAGTGGGGTCCTGCTGTGGCTGTAATACACCTAACTGACAATGCGCAGTGCCCAGCAGAATGGAACCCTGATCTAGGACCAGGGCTAGGTGTTACCACCGGATGTGTAACAGAAAATGTACAGCGCCTAGCGCCACGAGAGCCTGTTCCGTGACTGGGCTCCTAGGCACTAGCACAATAGGAATAACTGAAATTCCTTCCCCCCTCCCTGCTGTGCACACACCAGCCTGTGCTAAGCAGCCGCCAAACCTGATGTAATGAGAATCGGTGACGCAGTCTGGTCATTTCCTTCACTAGTTGGCCAGGGCTGCTGTGTTCGTGGCTCAGTGAACGACGGCCCTTTGGCTGCTCAGCATCCCTTGGCTGAAACCAATGCCCCTTGGCACCATCCTGGCGCTTAGGCTCAGGAGAGTGGCTTTCCTAGGGAGCGAGCGGTGGGTTATGGGGTGGGAATGCTAGGGAGCTCCCTCCACACCCCAAATGGCCTTTTCCTGGACTCTATCTGCCCCCTCTCCTCCAAGCCAGGAAAACCCCTGCATTGCCAGCTAGGACCACCCCCGGAAATCTCGGGAGTCGGGGGGTCCTGCCTAAGGGCCACCACTGCTTTGCTGTGGGATGTGATGAGATGACAGGCACCCCTCTCTCCTGGTGCTCTGAGCTCCCTGCCCTGTCTGCCCCGGGGGAGGAGGCATCCATCTCCATGTTCCCTGCCTCACACTCACCCAGGAGAGGGCTGAGGGTAAAGGACTGCTTTCTTCAGCATCCCTCCCCTCGCCCAGGGTTTGGGGTGCAAGGCAGCTCCAGCCGTTCTGCATCGCCTCATCTAGGAGCCAGAGCAAAGCCTCTTCTCATTCCTTGTCTTTGACACCTGCTGTGTGACTGCCAATGAAGCAGCACCACCGCTCGGGGTAGAGCCGTTGGACTCTCCACTGCCCCTCCCAAAATCTTCATCACAAACGTCACATCACTTAATTGCTATTAACCTAATCAATCCAAACCACATGAGCTGTCCTGGAAGCATCACTCCTTGATCAATAGGAGCGCTGAGGATTCTACATGAATCCAATTTACCATCATAGAAACATCAGTCCAGACATCATAGTCACTCATAAAAGCATCAATTGCTGACTGGCTTCATTAGTGGAAATAAATTACAGACCTTTATCTCTCGGCCATGATTATGGACAAAGCCACATAACAACAGAGGCTTGCAAGATATTTTGCTTTAGATGGTTATAAAAACAGCTGAGGATGTTCTGCCTTCTTCAAGCTCTTATGTCTTTCACAGCATAATTCCTGTGTTTGAAAATCCTTCAGCTAATAAATGACAGAAGAGTCCCTTCTGAAAGCACTCCAAACACTTATGTGAGAAACTTTATGTATATCAGGAACATAAAGTAGCCCCGCTGAATTTGATAAATTGGAGAGGGGGCAGAAAGAGCTGGGACAATGGTTGGAGGGCCGGAGATCGGCCTCACAGGGAGAGACATTAAGAGTTCCATCTCTTTAGTTTCTCAAAAAGCAGATTGAGAAGCGGCTCGATTACCTTTCTGGAGAGAAAATACTGGGCACTAAAGGACTCTAATATAATGGGGATTCCAGTGGTTGGAAGCTATCGCCAGGCAAATTGCAATTAGGTGCGATGTTTTAGCAGGGACCATGAGTAACCAGTGGAACAAACTCCCAAGGGAAGGGAAAGGGGGAGTCTCTGTTTCTTGAAGCTTTCAAGCCAAGACCAGAGGCCTTTCTGGAAATGCTTTAGCCATACTCGACTTATTGGGCTCAATACAGGGGGAATGGGGTGAAATTTAATGGCCTGAGTGACACAGGCGGTCAGACTAGGTGATCTAATTGTCCCTTCTGGCCCTGAACTGTGACAGCAATGTACTTTCTGAAAGTCCTGATCCTAGAAGCACTTCCGCATGGGATGTTAGTAACTTTATCCAGTGATTAGGACATGAGCCTAGAGCTTGTAGGACAATCTGAGGTTGCAATGAGTAATTCCTCATTTCCCCAAGTGCTGCTTAACGAGTGTGCTGAGTGCATCGCCGTGCCCAGCCCCGCCTGGTCCCCTGGAATTTATTCTCTTGCATCAAGCCAGAAGCTTCCCCCTCCACATCCCCACCCCTTACCACATTCTCTGCACCGTTCTTCTTGACTTTCTGCCATGAACTTTTCCTCTTTGATCACATGGTTGGAAGGGATGCCATTCGCAGGTGGATCATAGGATCCAAGTTTTCATTTTCTTCTAAAATTCACATAGATACCCTGGGTCAAATCCAGCGCTGGTATGAAATGGCATAAATCCGTATGTTTAAGAAAGCTGCACTCCTTTATGACAGCAATGAATCAGAGCCAGCATCTGAATAGTCTTTCCCACTTGATCCTTTCCTTGTATCTATGTGCCAAAGGCAGATTTTGATTTTTCATCCGTTTCTAGAATACACCGGTACTGAACCTAAAATGTTATTTAATAAAGGTGCATAAGGGATTGCAAGGCATAAAGGCAAGAAAGAGGGTTATATAAGGAGAAAGGTAGGCATCTTGGCCTTTAAAAACAAATTATTTAAAGATGGTCTATATAGAAGATAATTTTCTGGACTTTATGCCTTTGCCTGTCCACAATTGCTAGATTTACAGTTCATTGAACTGTGAAAAGATTATTGTTGATAGATTTTTCATAATATCAACTCTTAATATCCACCTCAAAGCGCTTTAGCCTTGCATGGTTCCTGTGCAAGAGGGAAATATTAGAGTCAGACGCTGGGTCTTTTTACAGGTTGGGAGTGGGAGAGATTGGATCACAGAGGTGTTAAGTGAGCACTTTAGATAGGAATCAAATGGGAAAATTGGGACCAGAAGGCATAGCGTCATGACACTCAGTCTCCTGCTCTAATCACTAGACCACACAGCTTCTCAGAGCTTGGCATTGCTGCAATTCACATCTGCCCGTAACTAGAAATGAATGAGTGTGATCAGTCACAGACAAGCTGAATGGGATGCGCTCAAACCCTTGTGCACAGAATATGCCTCCCGCAGATGCTGGCCTGAGTGGGGAATAATTTAGCAGCTTTGAGTTACGGCAGGTGTGTTGACTGGCTGCAGTGTTGGTGGTGTCTATCTACAGCACAGTGACAGAGGGGGAATGATGGACGGGTAGCAGGAACAGGGTCATTCTGGAGAGCAAAGGGCTGACAAATAAACAACTATAACCACATACCAGAGGAAGGACAGTATCTCGCAGAGAAAGGTGGCCTTTTAAAATCCTCACGGCCTGCAGACACGCCGATCTTACAGGAACCGCTGGAGACAGAGGAAGCCCAAAGTGACCGGAGTTACGTGGTGACTCTTTTACAGGTGTCACATCTCTGTCTACAAGGACACGATCTACCAGGGAGCCGCTGGGAGCATTAAGGCCGCCCCCAGGACGTAGAAATCAAGAGCCAGGCTCCCACGGTTCTGGGAACTGTTCGCAGCTCACCAGACTCTGAGAAGCTCTTGTTGTTTTTCACCAGCCTTTGAATATTTTCCCCCCACCTTTGGGTGAAGCCACCTACCTGCCTTCAGCAAGTGTGTGGTCAGCGCAGAGACAGAATTCAGCCCTAAATACACCCAAATGTGGCCTTCCAGGTCACTGATCGGAGGGGACTCTAATTACCCTCTCTGGCCCACTGGGGCTGGGAGCTGCCATTCTGTCCTCTCCGTCCCCTCGCTAGCTAGACAGGACAGACAGCTACTACCACACCACCTCCCTCCAATCTCCCCACACTCTTCTGTCTCTCATCTGACCCATATTGCCCTTCCTTGCTCCTCACAATCTCCTGCGAATTCTATTACTCCTGCCTGCCATGCCACATTCCCTATCCCCCATCAGTACATCTCCTTCTCCCCCCTCCCGTTGGCCCCTCACGTCACCTCCTGACCCCCCACTTTCCCCTGCACCCCCCTCAGTCTCTCTCCAGTGGGGACGTCGTGTGTCAGTCTCCTCTGGCCGGAGAGTCTTCCCCTCGCCCCGTGGTTGTACCCGTACACGTACCCTTGGGGTACGCAGAAGTCTTCTAGGGGGTATATCAACTTACCTAGATATTTGCCTAGTTTTACAACAGGCTGCATAAAAAGCACTAGCGAAGTCAGTGCAAACGGACATTTCATACAGACTGACTTGCATAGCCTGCTCTCTGTGCTACGCACTGACTCGTAATACACTAGTTATATTCTGAACGATTTGTTTGAGAACGATGTGGTACGAAGGAGAACGGCGGCCCTTTTCCAGTACCGGTGCACTGTGACTCTTTTGTGTGCTTCTGTCTGATTGTGTAAGCAAGTCGTTTTTAAGTGAGGTGAAACTTGGCGCACGCAAGACAAATCAGACGCCGTCTGCCAAGGCGGAGAACCACGCAACTGGCCCACAGTCCTCTGCCTTTGCCGTTTTCCTGGTCTTGGACTGGCTGCCCGAAATCAGTGTGGCGGGAGGTTGACATGGACTCCAAAGCCCGTGCTCTCCCTTGTCTTGTAACCACCCCCCAAGTGTTTGCTGGGGTGGCTCCACGGGGAGTCGTCCCTCACGTCATTGCTTTGCCTTCCTGTTTGTTTCCAACGGTCCTCTTGATTTTACCCGATAGTCAGTCTGTAACCATCCCTTACACAGATCAGACTGACGTACAGGTCATCCCGTTCCGTACATTGCCACGGACCTGCCCCACGTCTCTCACAGTGAGCAGGGTCTCACCTGACCCCAGTTACTTTTCCTTTCTGTCCAATCTACTTCATTTAGTCTCCCTCACTTTGATCTGATCAATCCATTGGATTGAAAAGAGCCTGTGGGATGGGCTGGGATGAAATTTTCCATCTTTCTGCTAAACGCTGCTCATTTTATTGTTCCCACCCTTTTGGTGTGGCTCAAATATTTATTTAGCTCCTGTTACCATAGCGATCTGTATCACTATATCATAATCTCTAATGTATTTATGCTCATAATACTTCTATGAAGTAGGGAAGAGCTATAATCCTCACATTGCAGATGGTGAAACAAGACACAGGGAGAGACAAAAGTCCCGTTCCTTAAATACAAGTACATTAGAACGGCCATACTGGATCAGACCAATGGTCCACCTAGCCCGGCTTCCTACCTTCTGGTAGTGATCAATGCCTGATACTTCAGAGGGAACGAACAGAACAGGGCAATTTTGAGTCATCCAGCCTCGGTTGTCCAGTCCCAGCTTCTGGCAGTTGAAGGTTTAGGGACACCCCACACACAGGGTTGCAGCTTTGACCATCTTGGATAATAAGTTCATAGCGGATGAATGGCTATCGAATTCTTTTCTGAGCCTAGTTATGCTTTTGTCCTTCACAACATCCCCTGGCAGTGAGTTCCACAAGTTGACTGTGTGTATTGTGTGAAGAAATACTTCCTCATGTGTGTTTTAAACCCGCTGCCTATTAATTTCATTGGGTGACCTGCAATTGTTGTGTTACATGAAGGAGTAAATGACACTTCCCTAGTCACGTTCTTCACACCTTTCACAGACCTCTAGGATATGCCCCCTTACTCATCTCTTTTCCAAGATGAATAGTCCCAGCCTCTTTAATGTCTCCTCACAGGGAAGTTTTCTATCCTGCTAATCATTTGTTGCCCTTCTCCATGGCCATTGACCGGCTACTACCGAACATCTGTGGATTCCAATGTCATTTAGGATCTAATTACACTTTTAAGGATCTGGGTGTGAGCAACTTGATCAAGGTCACAAGAGGAGTGGGTGACAGATCAAGAACTTGAGCATGGGTCTCTAGCATACCAGCCCATCACCCTCACCCTTGGCCCATCCTTCTCCCAGGTCCTTGAATCAGGGCCTATCTTCTTTGTTATTGTCCATACCATGCCTAATACAGCAGGGCCCTGACCCTGGATTTCTATGTGCTATCGTAGTACTAATAATGGATTTCAAGGCACTTATTACTTTGCCCTCTCCTGTAGTAGTTTGCAGCTGGCATTCAGGATGATGAATAGATATCAGCTCCCTCGCCGTTCCTACCACTGCGTATTGTGCTTGGCCATGAAAAGTTTAAGAGCCTCTATTAATCCAAGTTCATTCTTTGCTTCAATCCAAGGCTCCTTATAGAACAATAAAATGGTTCTAGCATGTGATTATTGCCTAGTACAACTCCCTAGGGACACTTCCCTTGGCAGATAATCCTTCTGTCTGTTAATTACTGCCTTGGGTCCCAAATGAATGCTAGCTCCCAGGGAGATCCCTTCTTCTAGGCAGGCGTCGCACAGGATCTTCCAGGATAAGGCCTTTCAGGGGACAGGAACGCTTCCTCCGACTGCAGCAGACTTTCTCTGACTCAAACCTAAAAGTGCAGCTGAGTTTGACTGATATTTGTAGGGAAGGACTTTCCTGTGGGACTGAGTGGGACTCTCGAGCGGAGGAGAGGTACAGCAGAAAGCCAGCTTTTCTCATGGGGCTGCAAAGCTTTTCTTGCCACACTGATTAATTATTGACAGTGTATATGTTTTAAAGGCTCCTTTCCGGCCCTGACTGGTCCTTCTGGGGCTTGCAGTAAAGTCTTAATGCGGAACGGGCCATTTGGCAAGAGAAACACGGAGACTCAGCCCGAAACACTGGGGCCAGGCGACAGACTTGTTCAGAGATAAGTATGTGGAAGCACAGCAAAGGGCGTCAGGCCTGGATTGAGAAGCAACAGGCCCCCAGCTCCTGGAGTCACGTGATGACGGCAGAATCTCAGCTTTCATTCAGAATAAAGTATCATGCCGTCATGGTTTCAAAGAGAAGCTCAAAAATGAGACACTGGTGATGAATTGGCGGCTGTCTAAGTCAGCTGAGGCAGGCTGGCTGGCTGCCTATTGACTCTGCTTGCATGTTCTCTCAGAAGCTGCAAGCCAGACCAGGAAACTGTGGAAGCACAAAAGCAAAGCCCGGTAGGCCTTGCACTGAAATGAATGATAGGAATATAAGTTAGCATGACTGCGGATGGAATTTTTCTGTTGACTGTGCTTTAAGCTGTTTTCTAAACTAGTTGCTTTTGTATTTGCCCTAGCTGTTCTTCCAACAGATAAGGAGGTAGCCTTTAGACTTGTGTAATAGATAAGGAAGTATCTGTCCTACTTGTTTTGCAATGGAAAACTCCACTACGCGATCAGTATGTGAAGACCTAGCCTATATAAGCAATGGCTATTCAAACCTGTACGGGGACTCCTGACAGCAGCACAGAAACTCGGTGATGTCCAGGGCTCCCCTATGGCCATAGCTCTCTGTGTGTCTGTCTGAATAAAGCTCTGCTCGATTCAACTCAAAAAGGAGCTGTGTGATCATTACCACGACAAAACCTTAGCATTTAAAGGGTCAGCTTGTTTTTTTTTTTTTTAAAGCTCACAATTTTCAATACACCATGATAATGATTCTAAAAATGGGGCCCAGCAGGTTGGACACAGCAGGCATTTTGCCAAAAAATAGGCAACCAGGGAACAAACAATCCAGGAACGGAGAGGAGGTGAAAAAGGAGGAGCCAATGGGGAGCAAATTGTCCTGAAAAGCAGAGCGGCTGAATGCCTGAGCCAACGAGCTCAGATGGGAGGGAATTCTTTAGACTATGACTGCTTGTAGCCTAGCCCACATGACAGCTCAGGATGCAGAGCAAGGACAACTTGGTGGATCACTTGACATGGAGGGACAGAAGGGGAGAGATGGTTACTCTAGCATCCGGGCCCAGCGCAGTAGAGCTGCTCTGGGAGGTGATGCCGTAAAAATGGCCTGCTGGGTCCCTGTGCCAGTTTTCAGATGGGCTCAGTTGACAAGGAAACTGCTGTTGTTTCTAACTCAGCCGGGGCGCCAAGAATTAAACTGGGCTCTTCTCTTGCATCATCGCCTGTAACAAAGGTTCGGACAGCTCACCCTTGCTTGTGCTCAACCCGTGTAGCCGTGTGGTCATCAGTGGATCACCCAGATGTGAGTGAGGATTTCACGTGGTCTTGCAATTTGAACTGAATACTCAGTTCTGCCAATGATGCAGAAGCCAGAAGAGACTCTAATTCCCCGTTCATTAGCTGGACGGGCTCTGCAGGGCTAGCGGGAACAAAGCAGTGCAACAGATTTGTTGCTAAAGACAGCCACTCTGCCTGACACAGGCAGGGAGCAGATCTGTAGAAGCCATATTGATGTGGTCCCTTTCAGAGCACAGACCCACTCTAAAGGCACCATATGTTGTCAGCAAGATCTGAAATGACTGTTGGCTCACCAGGCCCCAGGGCAGATGATTATTTATTTATTACTGTAGCACCAAGGAGCTGCACTCATTAAGCTAGGTGCTGTACAGCTGCAGAACAAAAAGATGGTCCCTGCCTCAAAGAGCTCATAGTCTGAGGGCGGGTCTGAAAAATCACATCAGGATAGCTATGTCTCCCAGTGCTATTTTTAGATTCCTGTCAGCTCTAATTGACTAATGGTCGGTCTCCGCAAATTATCCTCTTAACGATAGTTACAGCTACAGCGTGTGCAAATCACCCTGCTCATGATGCTGACGGAATGCACGAAACGGCTTTGCTTTTTCATACGTCCATGCTGGAAATAATTGGAAGCTGAACGGTCGGGAGAAGGTAGGAGGGGTGGGGACCCCATCTCATCGACAGCCCTATGGTGGTCAGGACTCATGGCGATGCTTCGAGGCTGGGGATGCTGTCCTTTGGACTCTGAGGCTTATTACAGAAGGTCCTGCTGCTTCCCGGGGGTTTTGCCGTCTCATGCGTCTCACTTGCTGTACTGCTCCTCCATGCCATCTGTTCTGTGGATGATGATACATCGCTCCCCATGCCTGTGTTCAAGTGATGATCGTAACATGGATTCTGAGCCATCCAGCTCTGATGCTGAGACAAATTCAGGCTAGAAATAAGGTACACATCTTTAACAATGAGGGGCATGAACCATTCAAATAACTGAACTACAGTGCAATCTCCAGGGCTGGCAACGCTCACTGAAGGGCTGCGGAGTGAGTGCTGGTGAAAGCGTGATGAGATTCCACTGAGTAGACTTGATTCCATGGCGCTCGAAGCATTTCACAGCTTTACGACGTTTCTTTAGGGCCCTCGAGTTTAATATTGAAAAAAAAAGTCATACACCTCAAGCGTTCTTCAGTTCTTCAGTCCTTCGGTTCAGTTGCAAAGTGAATTGATCCAGAGGTGGGTAGGTGTGTGTCTGCAGCTGGACGGGAACAAAGACAAAATGGTTTCTGTGGCTTGATCTTATGTACCCTCTGCCTCTGGCCATGTGGCTGGTGGACACTTACAGGAACCAAAATGGAGTCCAGAGTCACACGGGCCAATCCTGGTAACTCTTCAGATCTGCCCTAGTTCCTTCCTGGGCCTTTGGCTTCTGTCAAGGTCTTGATGGGCCATTAAGTGGGCTATTGTCCTGTGGCCTCTCTGTCCGGGGTGTGTCATACAGCAGAGTTTGAAATGCAGGGATATCAAAGGTCTCCATAACTTCCATCACAGATATGACACATGAACATAAGTAATGCCATCTTCCTCAGTGCATTACACCCTTCCTAACAGTACCTGACATGGCATGTCTCACATGAATCGTTATGATTTTGGCACATCAATGTTAACCGATGTGACAAATACCCCCCCATCTAAACAGTATGACGGTTGGGTGTTCGATGTCCGTAGCAAGGACACTACAAATAGATGGGGTACAACATGCTAGAGACTGAGAAGAGGCTCTTTGAGGTGAGGGAGGCACCGTTTGAGAGCAAAGAGAGAAAGGGCATGGAGATTGTATTCGTCCCTTCGGCACGTGGAGCTGGGGATTAAGACACTGATAGCACACGAGGGGGCTGGGCGCATGCCCCACCGTCTGGTCAGCCATGGCTGAAACCTGATTTCTCTTTTAGGGGCTCATCCAGCTCCCATTAGTCCAATAGATGAGCACCTCCCAGTCTAGTGTATTTATCCCCCACCCCCCTGGGAGCGTGGGCAGTGCTGTTACCCCCATTTTGCAGATGGGGAACTGAGGCACAAGTCCTGAAGTCAGTGGAAGTTAGGGGCCTTCGTGGATCTAGGCCTAAGTGACTTGCCCAAGGTCTCACGGTCTGTGGCAGAACAAGGCACTGGGCCCAGGCTAGTGCTCTGATTGCCAGACCTTCCTTCCTCTCCAGGACCATCCGGCCTTCTTCGTCTTCTCTAGGACGTGAACAAATCCGGGCTGTTCCAGAACCCCAGTGGACAGATGTGGGAGAGAAAAGTAGGAACTGCCAGAGTGGGTCAGATTTAATCTCCATCTAGCTCAGTGTCTCTGATGGTGGGTCAGCGCCAGATGGTGCCCAGGAAGGTGTAAGACACGCCAGAGTGGACAATTGGAGAATGACCTGCTCTTGGAAGAAGTTTCTTCCTGGCCTCTTCTAGTCCTGAAGCATAAGGCTTTATATCTCTGCTTTCCAAAAATCCCTCTCTAATGGAACTCTAGATGTTCTCATTATCCATAGAAATCTGTGATCCTAACTGACATCCGGCTGACTGGTATACCGTGGCAGTGAGTTTCAGTGTCGTGGAATGGGGTATAGGCGGTCGGGCCAGTGGTCAGAGCAAGAGTCCAGAGCTAGGAACTCCAGCCGGGGGTCAGAGTCAGGAACAACGCAAGGGCTAGAGCCAGAGTTTGTAGCCAGGGGCCAGGCATAGAAGCAGGGATAGGAACAAGGCAGGGCTCCCGAGTCAGGCAAGGAGGCAGGAGTCAATATAGAAGCCAGCCAGGGATTCACATAGTTGCTCAGACAAGCTGTGCCTCCTTCTGGCTTAAATAGAGAACATGAGGCAATCAGAGAGGCTGGATGTCTCCTCCAAGCAGGAGTGTTGTGGGAGTTGCCTCTGGTTAGCTAGAGTCCGCCAGTCCACGCTCCCTGCTGCTACCCGTGAGGTGCTGGGCGACGGCTGCATCTGAGGGCTGCCTGGTGACCCCCGGACCAGTTGAGTGTTGTGTAATAAAAGTGCTTCTTTTTATCAGTTTTAATTAGCTCTCTCTCTGCATACCTTGCACCAGGGAGGGCTCGGAGGGCAAAGACTGTGGACTTTCTTACCCAGGACTAAAGAAAGGAATGAGGAGAAAAACATTGGCAGGTGTCAGGAAGTTATCTTCAGGGCGGCAGCTCTCTCTTCATTCATCGACCCACCGTAGGCTGGCGTTCAGCCTTAGCTATACAGCGCCGCATAATGTTAATGCACCCGTTAGAGAGAAACAATGTACTGTGAGATTTATCATTTCTTAGCTGGTAATTACCTGTCAGAAGGAAAATGATGGCCTTTTAGATTAACAGTGGTTTTCTCCTAATTAATTAGCTGTGCAGCGTGCCGTGCACAATCAAGGGCACCAGCAGAGGCGAGAATGGAGTGGCACTTTTAGGGGTTACGTGAGGCGTCCGGGATGAATCATAGCTTACAGCTTCATCTGTGCCTACGAGAAGAGATCTTCCTAAGTCCTGGCTGCTGGCACCCCACGCACCCTGCTCTGGGCTCCACGAGCTCCACTGTCTCCCAGTGGAGGCCAGCAATTTCCATCTCCCACTTGGTTACCCTCGAGTGCCCAGTCCCCGTCTTCTGGATCTCTGCACTGTACACCGATCCACTGCCTCCACAGAGCAGGGCCCCTCAGTTCGATGGTGCCACTTCAGTTCAAGACTCTCCTTAGCACGGGCCACTTAGATGTGTCTATACTGAAACCAAAGTGCAGTTTATTTAATAGGGCTTGAGCGAGAGGTTCAAATAATAGCACGTCTCAGAGTTAAGGTATCTCTCACCCAATGGTCGGTCCTGACAGTGCTTGACCAGCCCTGAAAGCTGATATCCACTTTTCACGAGACACTTTCACAGGCAGAGTCTCTCCTCTGCAACGAATAACTTCTTATGCCCTTAGCCCTTTCTTCTTCTTTCTTTCATTCAGCCAGGGTCCAGCCAGTCCACAGGCAAGGACCCACCAGGGGATCCCCAGGCAGGCATATAGCTCCTGAGGGAAGCTGTCTCTTTAGCCTCTTTGCCAGTAGTTTGAACAGACTGCCCTCACACCTGCTTCTGCTCTGGCCAGGGCTATTTGCGTGCTAGCCAGCCCCTTCTCCAGCCTGCATCTGTTCCTGCTTCAGGCACTCACCCGGCAACTCTGTCCTTTGTTACACTTCACTGCTATGGCTCTGTGCAGAGAGCCCTTCAGTCCAAGCTGGGTTGGGCCTGCTCAGGGCTTGGATGGGAGAATTTCCAGGAGAGCTGGTTGGAAAATGGATTTTCCTTCCTGCAAAGATGTTGACATTTTGGAATTTTGTTAGTCCCCAATCGGGCCAAACCCCCAAAGTTCTGATATTTTCCCCCATGAAATGAAATCCTGGCAAACCTTTTTTGTTTTGGGTCAATAGAAATGTTTCGTTTACATTTTGATGCATTTTTTATTTTCTATTTTTTAATACAAAATTAATTTCAAAATAATCCCCCCCCTTTTTGCTCCGAAAACATCAAAACAGATTGTTTCCGATTTTTTTCCTAAAAGAAAATTTGGTGAAAAATTTCTTCCTGACGGAAAATGGCTTTGATGAAAATTTTCCAATCAGCTCTAATGCCAAGGGACAGCCTAGGTGCAGGAGATGGCACTCGGAGATGATGTGGTGTGAGGATGAGACCCAAAGGTGAGGTCTGTCTCACCTGTGCTTACGGAAGATCCCATTGCACTTAAATCAGAATAGCCACAATCCAAGTTGGGTAATTATATCCCGCCTACTTTGAGCTCCTCCTTTAGTTTCCAGTGGATATAATATTCTTCTTCTTTTCCTGTCCTAAGCAGTTATGTTGAATTGCTGTGCATCAGCTGGGGTTACACACCAGAGGTGGCAGCATTTCAATGAGAGGTAGAGCATCCCCTGGTACATTTTTCAGAGGCAAAGCTGCATTCAGATTCCCTTCTCCTATGCATGCAGGCAGGGTTCTGGGCCCAGCAGAATGGGGGAGCCTCCTGTGCTTATTTGGGGGAGAAGAGTTCCAGCGGCTCTGCACTGAGGGACTGTTCCCCATTTCAGAGGAGGCAACCAGGGCCCAGTTTTCGTCTGAGACTGTCTGGGTATGTTGGCCATTCCCTACTGAAGGGGAGCTTGGAGCATCCCAGCGATGGCCAGATCAGAAGCATGTGGTGTGCTGGAGCCATTGTGCCCCACAGCCTCTGCAGAGGTTCTCATCCCCCACTCCACTGACCCAGGCTGTGTCCTGAGATGTGTCTGTGCAAAGGCCAGGCGCTTTGGACAAGGTGCGCACATTATACTGAAGAATAATGGGGAAGAAACAGCTCCACTTCAGAAAGCCCCAACTGTGAGATTCAGAGCTTTAGCTCTACGATCAGGCCCCCTTGTGCAGGAGCCCCCAGAGGGCTGGGGATCAGACGCCAGGCAGTGGCTTTCTGTGTGCTCTGAGGATGGCCAGCCACGTGCATGGACATCCCAGGTAGACTGAGAGCGTATGCGTCTGTGGGCGATTTGGAGAAACAGCGCGTGCCCTACAGGGAGCGTCTCTTGTCTTCAGTCACCCACAGGACAACCCGGATCCTTTGTCAGGAAACCAGTGAATTTCTGTCTGGAGAGGCCGGGCAGCTTGGTAATAAGCAACGAGCCCCTTTCTTGGGAGTCTCAGCAGAGATGTTAGGGGTTGAACGTGTCCTGGTGGATGCACTGCAGGGCGGGGGTGAGGAGCGAGTGAGCTGCAAGTCAGGACTGAGGTGCATCAGCCAGGCTCGGGGGGCCCTGAGACAAAGTGCAGGGGGCTGGGGTAGGCTATGATTGAGGGGTGAGGCCCCAGCGCTGGAGCAGTGTGGCGAATGCTCCACTTATGGCCCAAGGTCCGCTGGCGGAGCTGCCTCGGGGAAGTCTGCAGGGCTGCTGCCTGCCCTGTACCAGGCACGTGCCAACGCTGAGATCACAATGGTTTGGCTCCTGCCAGGCTTCTGGGCTGAGCGAGCCCCAGTGAGATGCGGTGGACCTAGTGAGCCCCAGCCCTGGCACATGCAGACCGGCCCCCGGGCTGCATCTGTGACCAGTGCAGCCATGGAGCCTGCCGTCCCCAAGGGCTGCTCTTCCAGGGGACAGTGGGCCTGGCACCCTTGGATGGCGGGCATGGGCACGTCCCTCCCGAGTGGTCCCTCCCTCCCACTCCAGCACATGTCCCAGCGTGCACTGCGGGCTCCAAGGGGACGTGCCACAGAATGTCAGTAACGGACAGTGTAAATGACTGAGCCCCGGGAGATGGGAGAGAGGTCTTTGCCAAGTGGGGGATGGGAAGATAGACACCCCATTGCGGTGGGTGTGAAGGGAGACTCTCGAGGTGTGATGGAGGCAAGGGTGTTAGAGGAAGTTAACTGTTCTGTTTATGTGTTCCTTCTCGGATTGTAAATAGGGAAGTGATAAGGGTAGACTCCATCTTGGATTTGGGCTCCATTTTGAAACTGGCCTCTGACAGACAAGATGCTGACACTTGGCAGGCTGCCAGCAAATAGAGTCTGCCCGGCGATGGCAAAAGGCGGGAAAAACCTAGAGACTGGTGCCGTGTGCATAGAGACTGGTGCCGTGTGCATAGAGATTGGTGCCGTGTGCATAATGATTGGTGCCGTGTGCATAGAGATTGGTGCCGTGTGCATAGAGACTGGGACAAGGCGGGAAAAATCCCAGCACTGGATTGGCCAAGATCAGCCCCTGGGAAGTTATTTAAGGCAGTGAGCCCCAGAGCAAGGGGCTGCCTATCTGAGTGGTAGCGTGGCCAGGTACCATTATTTTGCACGGCTACGGACCAAGGACGAGAAGCCGATGGGGCTAGGACGAGAAGCAGACGAAGCAGATTTACCTGAGAAAATCCTGTTCCAGCGAAGGAGCTCCTGATCAGCACTCCCTGGAGGAGAGAGAAAAGAAACAATAAATATCATCATGGGGATGATGAGGGGACCAGAGGGGGTTGTGTTCTAAGGTATTGGGCCTGGGGTTCACTCCCCCATCCTATTCTTGACACCAGTGTTTACTGTTGTTGTTGTGTTTTGAATGGATTCGTGTTTTGTTTGACACGCCCCTAATAAAACCCTGCTTGTTTACACTTTACTGGCTACAAGTCTCAGTCAATTTACTCGGTGATAGATCCGGTAATTGGGTAAAACGAATCAGGGAACTTTTTGACTAACAAGGAGAATCCCCATTTCCACCCCCTAAGGTTTGGGGAGGGGACCAGAGCCCCCCTTTTTAAGCCATTGTGCTGCCTGGAGCTGGTAAATGGGCTGTGCTATTTTCCTCTGCTAACAGACTCTATTAGCATGAAATATTGCTTTCTCCGTGCAGATGAAAAACGTCCACTTTCTCCACGCGCGGTATCTG
Organism: Mesoclemmys tuberculata; assembly: GCA_007922155.1. Lineage (NCBI taxonomy): Eukaryota > Metazoa > Chordata > Testudines > Chelidae > Mesoclemmys > Mesoclemmys tuberculata. The sequence goes on from ML675642.1 coordinate 2,981,924, forward strand.
TGGGGGTAGAATTATATTGCCCATAAATAATGGAGACAGGTTCAATTCCAGGCTCCAAGGCTGGACAGGACCATTGTGATCATCTAGTCTGACCGCCTGCATAGTCCAGGTCAGAGAATTGCCCCCAAATAATTTCTCGAGCAGATCTTTTAGAAAAACATCCAGTCTTGATTTAAAAATTGCCTGTGATGAAGAATCCACCGCGACACTTGGGAAATTGTTCCATGGGTCTCATGGTTAAAAATGTATGCCTTATTTCCAGTCTGACATTGGCTATCTTCCACTTCCAGTCATTGGATCACGTTAGATTTTTTCTGGTAGATTGAAGAGCCCATTATTAAACATTTTTTCCCTGTGTAGGTAATTATAGACTGCTCAAGTCACTGCTAAACCTTCTTTTTCTTAAGCTAAATAGATAGACTCAAGGAACTCCATCACTATAAGGCAGGTTTTCTTATCCTTCAATCACTCTTGTGGTTCTTCTCTGAACCCTCTCCGATTTATCAACATCTTTCTCGAACCTTTCTATTCCTATGCAAGATTCCCCTGTTTATACATCCAAGGATTTCATTAGCCCTTTTGGCTACAGCCTTGCATGGGGAGCTCATCTTCCAGGCCCATCATTGGAGCCCCTGTAGAAAACTGTAAACATTTCCTTTCCAGTATAAACGTGACAGTAAATCTCCTAATCCAGATGCAGCAAGGGAGATTTAGGTTGGAAATTAGGAAAAACTTTCTAGCTGGAAGGATAGCTCTGTACTCGATCGACCTAATCCTGTGGAATCGCCATCCGTGGTGGTTTGTGAGAACAGGCTGGACAAACACCTGCCAGGGATGGTCTAGGTTTACTTGGTCCCACCCCCATGCAGGGGCCTGGATTAGAGGACCTCCAGCCCTTCATTTCTGGGGTAACAGGAGGGAATCCCTCCACCCCTGCAGCACCCGCACTTCCCGAGCCCCCGTGCCATCCCAGGGCTCAAGAGAAGGGTCTGTTTCTTTCCCACTTCTTGTCTGCCTCTTCCTGGCCTCTCTGTATGGGCTCCTTGTGGGATATTGCCCCCCTCCCCAGCCTGTCCCTCTCTGCTGGCTCGTGGGCTCAGCTTCCCGGTAGACAGATGATCATCCCTAGCCCTGTCTTACAGCAGAAGTGAACGAAGCAGCCTAGAAGACTCGCCCAAGGCCGCCGAGAGAGACACGGTCAGGCCAGGGCTAGCGTTCAGGAGTGGCCATGGCAAGGCCCAGGAGAGGAGCTGGGCCCCCGCTGTCCTGCGTGTTCAGAGACAGATCTGGGACACAAAGGGCGACCAAGCCCATGCATTGATCAAGCCAGGCATGGCTTAAATGGTGCATATCGTTGTGCTGCAGAATGAACTTTGGATTCTGCTCCCAACCAACTCCTAACTTCCTCCCAGTGCAGGGATGCTTGGTGCAGGGGCGGGCGGTTCGTGAGAGGACCGAATCGCAGCGAGATCTATTGCTTTCCAGCTCACAGCATTCGTGTAGACACGCTGCACGGGATGGAGGCCAGGCCCTCACTCTGCAGAGCTGCCACCAGCGTCACCAGGTGGAGCTGCCCACCAGACTGGTGAGGGAGCTCTCCTTGTGCTCTGGAGGTATCTCGGATTCAGGCCATTGTGAACTGCAGACAGGGTGTAGACAGTGTGTAATGAAGCGGTGTGGCCTTCCTTCGAGGCCAACACCAAGGGGCCGGCGCACGCCACTTGGTGGGCAAGCCTGGGTACCGCATCACTCGCAAGGGGCAGGACAAGGAGTATAAAGGCCAGACCTTGCAGGGAAGCTGCTGGAGGGGAAGGAGATCTCTCCCCCAGGGCTGGGACTTGAGCCCGACCTGCTGCCCACTTAGCCACCTGCACCCTGGGGCGACTGCACCTCGGCCTGCGACGCCTCTATAGGCTGTAGCCGCTACTTTGCCTGCCCCGCTTGGTCTGAGCGCATGGGCCATAGGCTGCTTGATTTGCCTGCCCCGACCTGACTGAGGGCCAGGGGCTACTCTTTCTTTGCCTGCCTGAAGCGAAGCGGTGCGGCCCCAGTTTGTCAGCCCCAATCTGTTACACCGGGTTTTGTTTTTTAATTTTGGTCAAAGAAAGTAATTCTTCTCTCCAAGAACTTCTTCCTTTGCTGTCCTAACAGTACACCAGCTTTTGGTGGGAGGGGAATGGAAGGAACTACACATGCTGTAGCTTCCATCTTTAGGGGCCTATACCTCCGGTCATTTGGGAGAGAATGGCTCAGTGTCCCCCCCAGGAACAGCTAGGATGGGGCAAGTGATGAAAACAATCCCCATGAGGATAGGGTTGAGTTCACAGCCCTTTTGTGTTTGCTTTTGGCAAGCGTTTGTGCCTTTGAGTTTTACTAGCCCGACTGGCCCCTAACGCCCACAAGCGCCGGTGGAAAGTGAATTTAAATGGGCTTCCCAAGAGCAACCACAACAGAAGGGCGGTGCTCATCCAGTCAGAGAGAAGAAACAATAACAGGTGATTTCTCTGACCAATCACAATTCAGCAACACAGCGTGGCTTTTGGATTTGGAATTTGGAACAAATCAAATATATGAAAAATTGCCTAGAATAGTTTCAAAGGTTGGATAATGAATGTGAGAAAATCACACTTGAGCCTGGATATTTTGGGAACAAAAGAAGGGGTGGAATTGACCTAATAACTTATGCCTTATGAATTAGAGTTTGAGTTTGAATCCTATGCGGACACCATGTTTCTCCTTCGCCTTGGGCAAGTCACCCAAACCACTCGGGTTTCATTTTTCTATCTGCACTTCTATCTCTGACACTTGCTCACTTATAGCCAGCGCATGGGAGAAAGAATTAGTCAATGAATGATGAAAGCTGGGCCATGTTCCTTTTCCTTTTGTGTATGCACTGATATTGTTTATTAATTTGAAAACACATACAAGTTTAACATGAATATAATTTCAAACCCTCGCAAATTAACTGAGTGAATATTAATAAGTATAAACATCTAGAGGATAAAAGAGCTGTGAGCAATATGCCGCTCAGGTTTATTAAGAGCAAATCATGCTAGACAAACTTAATTACATTTTTGATGGAATTGCTAAATTGGTGGATGAAGGGAATGCAGCAGACATTCATATATCTTGATTTTAGTAAAGCATTTAATGCAGCCAGGTGCAGTTCAAACTGACTCACATTTCCCCGCAAATTTAATTTAAATTGGCATGGGTTTGAGTAATGTCACGCAGACACACACAGACTTAAAAACGACTGCAGGGCCTGTTCAGTGAAAGGGAAACGTGAATCATGTGATTAGGTGAGAATCTTAACTGCCATTTAAATAACACAACCTAGCTCTTATACAGTGCTTTCCATCAGCAGCGCTCGAAATCCAGGCCGGATTTAGCAGCAGGAACTCAGGCAACTGCTTGAGGGGTGCCAGGCTCAAGGGGATGTTTTTGTTGTTAGCAATAAAAAGGGCAAATTGATTGTTTGAAGTAAAATGTTTCAGGTATCCCGGGTGTGGATTCATTTGTCACCAACCTCCTAGAATGTTCTGGAGCTTTGTAGAATCTCGTGGTACCTTCCAGACTGTCTGAGAACGACATTTTCCTCGAGCCGCCCAGCCTGCTGTCAGCCAGGCCCTCGCGGATATATAAGGGGCGGGACGTTGCCAGTCAGTCAGTGACATAGCAGAATGAAGTGAAGAGAGAGCCCAGCTGTGATATTGCGAGCCTTGTTTTATTGTGTAATTGTGAACGTGTACCTGTGGGGGGGTGCCAAAGAGAGGGGGTGCCAAAACAGAGGGGCGCCGAAGACACTCCTCATTTGGATTATGACCAGCCCAGCTCAAAAGCACCTCCCAACACCCCTGTGAGACGTGGCAGTGCGGTTAGCCCTGTGCTCTACATGAGGAACCGAGGCTAGGTGATTTACCCAAGGACACCAAGACGGTCAGTAATGAGTAGAGAGAGCGAGTCTGTAACATTGCGCCTGGTGAAGGATCTGAGGCATGAAGCAGAGGCTGTGAGCCAAAGTCAGGCCACGTATTAAAGCAGATATTTACAAGTTCACTGCCCAGTACGTCAACTTGGCGAAGCTGCTGCTAGGCGCTACGATGTACGTAAATTTATTCCAGCCAGTCCAGATACACCCCAATCTAGTACGAGATAAGGCAGTTTCACAGAACAATGAATGGGGATGTTTTATTCGAGATATCAGGAACAAAGGAGGGAACAAACAGATATCAGGAAACACACAGGTGGTTTATTGTTTGTTTGGCTGAGTCTATAAATGTCACCTTGACATTTCGGGGACAGCCGAAATTCCTGCTGCTGACTGAACCTCTCCTTGCCACTGGGCACTCATGTGTTAGTGTAGCTGTAGCTCCCATGGGACGCTAGCGCTGTGCCTTGAAGGCAATAAACCTGGCCCAGTGCCTTTGGTCTTTCTTTATGAGTCACATCGAGGTCTGCTGAATTAGCAGGTTGACCTATCTGCTAGTGCCACTAACACTGGAGAACTAGAAAGGCCAAGGACCGAGTGGCCCACGGGGAGGACAGCTGAGGACTGACGCTCAGGGTTGAAGCAGAGGTCTCCAAACTCCAGGTTTCCCAAGTCGGAGCCTTTCTCCAGCATGGAGAAACGAACAGGAAAAGACATAGGAGCAGCAGCTGCGGGAAAGCCGAACCCTTCTCTGTTGGATCAGATCTTTGCAGCAGCCGCTCAGCGGTTGCCATGACAAACAGCAACGCTTCTGAGAATTCACACGCAGGCGAGAAATGCCCCAGTGTGGTTTTCAGGCGCGATGGACACAGAGGGCTCTGTGCAGTCCCCGGCATCCCTTTGGAGCTGCCATGTGCCAGCCCATCTACCACTGGGAAATGGGGGCCAACTCAAGTCCCCACTGGCATAGAAGAGCCAAGAGGCAGGAAGTGCCAGCTGGCAGAGTTTGGCATTTCCGGTGGCATTTTGTTTCAAGGCCGCATGTGCCAGTGAATTGGCAGGAAGCTGGGCTCCTGCACCTAGATCTGAGTATGGGATAAGGGGGAGCTTTACACAATGGAAATGAAGCCTACAGGTGAGCGTTACAGCCTTCCCTTTGGGCCCCATCTGCAGAAGATCTGCGTCTGTTACAACCTCATGTGAAGAATTTTAGCTCTACCTGCAGCTAGTCCTGCTTTTAGCTCTCGAGGGCGCCTCTTCATTCCCTAGTGTACTAGGCAGAACGGTGGCTTTCACACATATACTGTCACATTCCTGGTGACTTTCATGCTAACTCTACCCCTCCCCGGGAGCCCCAGCACCAAGACTGGTTCTGTGAGTCCAGAAAGCAGTGCGAAGGGCTGTCGGAGGGGGGCAGGACTTGTCATTGCAGAACGCAGCCTCAGCGGGTGGGATCCTGCCAGGATGTTGGGGACGAGGAAGTCGCCACAGGTCTGGGAGCCCTTTGAGGATTTTGTGTTCCAGGGATGTGGGTTTTCAGGCCTCTGGCCCAGCTTCTGATCTTGGGAGCGGCCGCTTGCTATGAACTGTAAGTCTGAGCCGTCCCAGGTGATGGGGGCCTGGAGGAAGTGCAGAGGCTGGGTTCGGCTGCGCCGAGGGGAGGCTGGCCACGTGCATTTTGTGCTTATTGGAGGTGTCTCCCCACAGGCTACCGTGTGACTTTGCTAACCAGTAATAAGAGGACTCTGCAGTTCCCGAAGGCAGGAGGGTCTGCCTGTCATTCGCCCAATGGAGCAGGGATATGACCTCCCCAGCTTCACGCGCCAGCCCTGATCCTTCAGGTACCTGCCCCCCATGCTTCTGGGATCAGCCCTGCGTGGGGCCTTCTCCCAAAGTCCCATCTCAGCTCCCAGCTGATTGTCTGGTGATTATTCTGGATGGATGGGAGGGCTCCAGCTTTCTGGGCAGGAGGGGACGGTGCTGAATGGCCCAGTCCTGCCCTGCAAGGAGAGTTTAAGAAGGGTTTTAAACCCTGGGGGCCTGAGGGTGCAGCTCTGAGGAAATCTGGCCAGCCATGGGAAGTGCACAGGGTCACGAACGGAAAGAAGGTCCAGCCAGAGGGAAGCCGGGACGTCAGGGAAAAAGGCTGGGCATTTCACAGACTCCATTGTGCTACTCAAGCCCAGCTCTGCCAGGGGGGTGAAAGTGCGCTGCCCATGGGACACAGGGATGGAAGATCTTCTCCTAAAGCTCCTTTTGTGGCATCCAAATTCCTGCCCCACATGCCACTGCTCCTGGGTCGGGATGCAGCCCTGGGTGTTCTGCCTATCTCCCTAGAGCCAGTGCAGACCTCCATAAGAGCACCCAGGAGAAGGGCGAGCACACGCATGAGGGCCCAACACAGTTTCAATACTATTGCCTTTCGTGCAAAAACACCTCAGGATTTGGGCTTTTTTCCCCGGAAGCCGCAGCTCCTGGAGTCATGTGATCACATGGACGCCTAACCCTTCACGGAGCAAAATAAAATTAAGTGTCTAGCCCTTGTGGTTCCAGAAAAAGGCTGGGGAGAAAAATGACCCCTGATGGCAACTTAACAGAGACCTTAAGAGAAATACAATGGGGCGGTGGGGGTGGGTTTTGCCAGCTTTTCGATGAGGCTGCCTAAAAATCATACAAATGTCAGCGAAAATGGAGAAAAATAGTTTTCAGTGAAAAAAAAAATTTGTGGAGAGGAGGCAATCGTTTCTGACCAGCTGTCATCGGTAGAGCCCCATGACCCATTTGTTTTTCCACTGTCCCCCATTGGCATTGGCTCATTCACATATAGTGGCTGCGGCGCCTGCTACAGCCTTGGTTAACAGAACTGAGTCTTTTCTATCAGGGCGTAAAGGCTCGTGATTTCGTTAACCAGAGCTCTGAGGTTCAATCCCCACCAAGGACTCACGATGTGCAGGACACGAGCACCTGCTCCTGGGGTGGTATCTAAGGGGGAAGTAACCTGGATCGTGCATGGTGCATTTAGGGAAGGGGCTGGTGGGGGTGGGGAATCAGGAGCCACGTGTACACTAGAAATATTTGCGGGCACAGCCCCGTCAGTTAGGGAGCTGATTTTAGGTACCATTTTTATACTGGCAAGAGCCCCGGTGTGCACCCAGTTACACCGCCATTAAAGTGCTTTTGCTGGGAAGGGTTGTTTTGTTTGGTGAACCGTATACACTACGCTGGCAAAAGCATTTTTTTTTTTGCCAGTATAAGCTGCATCTGTGCCAGCAGGAATTGCGATACGGGCAGCCCTTTTCTAGCTGGCCCGAGAGAGGGTTTGGAGGCAGGGGGAGGGGAGGATTTGGTTATGTTGGGAAGAGCCAGGGAAGTGGATAAGTCAAAGGGAAAAGAAGGCTTCACAGGATCTGGGTAAGCATTGGAGCTGCTCCCCTAGCATCTGATTTTGCGCTATAGATAGAAGCGTTGCCACTGCCAGCACTAGGAGGAAGGTTAAGTGCCTAGACTGTAACAAATTCACTTCCGCAGGGACTCTCTTCTTTGTTACTGCCCTGTAGAGCACCCAGTGCACCGGGCTGTGGTCCTAGAAGGGGTTCTATAATGCACCAACAATACCTCTGCTCCTCACTCCTCTCTTCTTCTATCGCGGGTGGTGGCATATCCCAAACTGCTGAAAGCTTGGGAGCCACCCTTGGTGCCGATGAATATTCCACCCTGCGACGGCACCCTCACTCTTTTATCTTAGGCAAATCATCTTCATTAGAAGGCTGCCATCTGCACTTGGCTTGCTTCATACGATTTGCTCTGTTCTTGGCCAAGAAATGCATTTGATCACCTGGTCTGGCACTTCTCCCTCCTGTTCAATAGATTCTGTTCTTTTGCATCACTTACTTTTGAAAAGACAGATGGGCTTGGCAGGGGATGAAAACGATTCTGCCTTCCATGCAGCACTGGGACCCTCTTCCTGAGATTCATGTATTTATTTTTTGTTACTGAGCCTGTAAGCTCGGATGCCTTCGAAAGATACTTCATGCCCAGAACTGGAAAGTCAATCACTGAATTCTTTTCCTCCTACGTTCTCAGCACGCAGTAATGAGTGTGCTCACGCCCCATGCCATGCTCTTTGGTTTACACTGCAGTGCAGCGGTGCTGGTGGGTTTTGGAATTGCTTGGCTCTTTGCCACATGCCCTCTTTGTTTTCTCTGCTTCACCAGCGCTCCAGTGTCTTTTTTGGGTGCTGGCTGGTGAGTCTTGCCCACGTGCTCGGGGTTTAGCTGATCGCCATATTTGGGGTCGGGAAGGAATTTTCCTCCGGGGCAGATTGGCAGAGGCCCCAGAGGTTTTTCGCCTTCCTCTGCACCGTGGGGCATGGGTCGCTTGCTGATGGATTCCCTGCAGCTTGAGGTCTTCAAATCTCACTTTTGAGGATTTCAATAACTCAGTCATGGGTTCGGGGTTGTTATAAATGTGTATGGGTAGGGTTTTGTGGCCTGCCTTGTGCAGGAGGTCAGACTAGATGATCATATTGGTCCCTTTTGACCTATGAGTCTATGAGTCTTGACGGCATGGGAGGCTGACTTTGATCTCCCATCGATGGATCTCAGTGCTGCCAATCCTAGATGTTCGAAAATCCTGTCTTGGGCTCCCCAAAATGCAGAGGGGGTGGGGTGTCTAAAAATCATGAGATTATTTTTTTTTAATACATTTTTGGGTTCCTTTTATGCGCCTTGGTTTCCGAGCCTTGTGGCATGATGCTGAGTGTAGCAGGATAACCCAGGAGCCCCCAGCAATAAATGGTCTGACATCAGGGCTGGGGTCAGTCCAGCTATTGGCCCAGGACTCGAAGCAGCTGGGGCCAGCGCGTGGGCTGCCTGGAGCTCTAGGACAGTGTTTCTCAACCTTTTAAGTAACAAGTACCCCCTAACTTCTGACAATTTTAATAAGTACGCTCAATTTGCCACTGGATTTTATACTTACAGACTAATGTGAGCCCTATGTTGGAAGCAGGGCTGAGTATATAAGGCCATGATAGGACAGACGTCAGATCTAGCGTGGGTAGGTTTCCACCTTTACCCCAGGGCTGCGCAACTCAAGTATGTACCGGGGCTAGGAGGCTTTGAGCAGCATGCCAATGCTGGGAAATATTAAGCGCCACGCCTGATTTCATGCCGTAGATTTGAGAGGAGGAAGGGGTGAGAGAGACAGGAAAAGAGGGTAACTGGTGAAATCTTGGGGCTGTCCTAGTTGTCAATTTCATTGCTCAGCTAGAGCAGAGAATTTGACAAGTTTTCTGGGCACTGGGCTGTGAGCCAGGAAGGGGAGTTGCCACCTGAGCAAGTTGTAGGCGGCTGCTGCCTGGCTGCCAGCCCAGGAGGTGGGCGACTGCCACCCAATCCGAGCTGGGGCAGAGGCGGCTTCTGCACCCGCTGGGACCCAGGGATGTGGGCAGGCAGCTGCTGCCCGTCTTCAAGCTGGGGCGCTGGAGGCTGCCCCTCGGCTCGTAGCCAGGGCATGGGTGGCGGCCACCCAGCTGCGAGGCCAGCTTGCAAGATGCAGGAGGCTGCCACCAGGCTCCCACCTGGGAGCTGGGACCTGGTGGGAAGCGGGGGGTTCTGCCTGCCTCCCCCAGAAGCTAGTGGCTGCCACCCACCTCCCAGCTGGGAGCTGGGAGCTGGGACCAGGCAGGAAGCAGGCGGCTGCCATTTGCCTTCCCCAGAAGCCAGGGGCTGCTGCCTGCCTCCCCTTCACTGTTTTTCCCAGGGTTCCCCCTGCCTGTGTCTCGCGTACCCCCTACCACAGGTTCGGAAACTATTCTCTAGGATAGGGGCTGCCCAGTGCTCGGTTTCCCCTGGGCTGTGGCCAGCAGCTTGGGCTGGCTGGGGTGGGGCTCCTCCAGCCACAATAGGGGGTTCGGGGTCCAGTGAGGGAGGGGGTGGAAGGGGCAGGGCCATGGGCTAGCCTTCCCAAATGTGGGTTCACGTGGTGCCCATGCTCTTAATACACACTACTGTTCACACACTGGGCGGGGGCTGGGACTGACAAGGCCAAGGCTTTATCCTTGGCTCTGCCACTAGCCCGCTTGATGTGACTTTGGGCAAGTCACAGAATAGCTCCGTGCCTCAGTGTCCCAGGCTGACAGTTACAGCAGCATCGCATTGCAGGGCGCCCAGGGCTCCAGGGCAAGTGATTAGACAAAACCTTACTGGTCCAAACTGCACCCCAGAATGTGACAGTATGTCTACACTAGAGACCCTATTGCGGGCGTAGCTGTGCTCCTGTAGTGTAGACGTTTTCTGCAGCAAAGGGAGGGGTCTTCCGTTGTAGTAGTAAATCCACTTCTCCGAGAGGCAATAGCTTGGAGGATGGAAGAATTGTTCTGCCCACCCAGTTGTGTCTGCCCCAGGACTTAGGCTGGCTTAACTGCATCACACAGGTTGTGGAATTTTTCACAGCTCTGAGCGATGTGGTTAGGTCGACCTAACTTTGTAGTGGAGACCAGGCCTTAGACAAACGACACATCCCCGTGCCCGTTCTGTTTAATAGGTGCTAGGGACAGGAGGAAAATAATCCTCTGAGCAGATGGATGGTGAGGACAAGGATGGTCTGGTGCAGATTCGGGCTTTACAACGGGTGAAGGTGGGAATGGCCAACAGGGCCCAAACATAATTTTTTTGGGCCCGGTACTTGTAACTTGGGCCCCCTTCCACACACAGACCACAATCCCTCATCCCACACATACAATCTCATGAGACATGAACATTTTTTTCTTCATGGTAATGGGGGTTGCAGTCTCGGCCGGCCTCCCAGGGCCCCATGTGGGGGCCCTGATGGAGGACATGAATGATTAAAGACGAACAGCATTGAAATAGTTATTTACAATGAGCAGGGATCCGAATGGTTGATTCTGGAGGAGGCATTTGTCTTGCTGTGATCGGAACAGCTGGATTGAATTTCATGTGGCAGTCAGGCCCCAGAAAATCATGAGATTGGCTTTAAAATATTGAGGATTTTTTTTAAAAAATTATAATTTTTTATTTCTTTTTATTGGCCTTTGGGTTTGGGGCTTTTAGGCTCCACGTTTCCCAGTTTTTCTCCACAATCACCATGGGGAGAATGGTACTTACCCCCTTCCCCAAAAACCTGAGTATCTTACATAATCCCGTGATTCCAGGAGCTGGAACTTTACGTAAGCAGCATGAGACTTGGAGCTAAGCATCCTGGGTCACTCCCTCCCCCCCGGCATCCCCTCCCCCGAGAGATGAGGGCCTCGAAATTGGAGGCCACTTCTAAATATCTGAGTGATTTGCCCAAACTCATCCAATGGCAGAACTGGGATCAAAGCTGAGTTTCTGGATACAGGCATTCGGTTCTCTAGACCAGTTCGCCTCCTTTCAACTGCTTCATTAGTGAAAGGAGTCATTTGATTCCAAGAGATTTCTTGAAGTGCCATGAATGAGGGGCATGTGAGCAGAAGAGCGCTTGCGTAGCCTACACTGGGCTGCCTGCTAGACCACTGCCCGGGACTATTTTTTAATCCCGCTCCCGTCTCATTCCCACCTGCTCCTGCATTTTTTCTCCATTCCCACCCACAAAAATGTGAGACCCTGCAAATCTTGCAAGAGAGACAGATTCCCCCCTGCTACTAAAAAAAACCCCAAAGCAGAAAAAGGTTGGTTAATATATTATATAGATATGTAAACAGAACTCAGACACAATTTTACCAGTAAAAGAATAAAACAAATCTTGCTTAAATCATGTAAAAAAATACTTTAACTCCTGGTATAATAGACATCAAATCTCTTGCTATCCCTTGCTTAAATTTAAATATTAAAACCTTTATTTTACATTGCTGAAATTCTATTTATGACAAACTGCTGTCATTTGTACATCACACGGAACATCAAAACAAATTGCACCTCAATTTTGCCTTAAAAGGTGCAGTTTTTGTTTAATGATTATAAAAAGTAAGTAGTTTAAAAAACCTGGAATTTTTAAAACCACTTAAGCACCGTTTTTAGAACTTTGAAACATACCGTACCAAGTTATTTATACGTCAGGGTTATTAATGCTTTTTGAAAGACATTTAATGGGAGAAACTGCTCAGAGCTCCAGGTTTTTGGCAGACGTACATTTTAAAAAGAGGCTCAAACTAAGTGATTGATAATTTGGTCAACTTAAACAGCAGGGGTAGCGAAACTTGCATTTTGTTTTCCCACAAATTACTGCAGTCTGGATTTCTTGTCCACCCAAAACTGCCTGCAGCAAAGTACATTTTACTGGCTTCCACTATTATGGCCGCGCTGGGTCCTGCGGGACCCTCAGAATCGCAGTCCCGCTGCAGGGCCGTTCTGCCTGCTTTGTCAACCCCTTCATCACACTGCTGGCTCATCTCTGCTGGTTCATTTGGCTCCTGGCAGTCGCACTGAGCAGCGTCCAGTACAGGAAGTGCCCGCTTTCCTCTCGTTCCAACTTCAGCAAATGGTTTGTTTTCTTTTCAACGGGGTCACCCTAATGAGCAGAGGATCCTTTGGCCAGGCCAGGGATGTGGGCAGACGTCAGCAAAATGCTCCCGCGATGCACGGCTGGGCTATTCACAACAGCTAGCAAGTCAGATGCAAGGCGTAGTTCTTCTGAGCGCATCCCAGTCTAGAGGGGATGACGGTACCCATAAAGGGATGGGTGCCTGCCAGGACAGTCTGCTCCATGAGATCGAATATCTAGCGATGGGACATGGCCCAAGAAACCTGTGGGTGCTGCAGGAAGTGGAAAGATTCACTAGGTAGCACGCTCCTCAATGCCAATGCTGCAATGATGCCCAGTGTTGTTCTGGAACCGTGCTGCCGGGGCTGCTGTGTGTTAAAGGAGATGTCACATCAAGATCCTGGCCGCTTGTGATCCGGGAAGATCCTGTGACGCTGTCCACATTGTCCTGGCTAACGTGCATTCTGCTACTTGAATTATACCCCCTGAACTGATCCATAAACCCACTCCCTGGTCTGCCTTCAGATCCTTCCTCAGGACCCAGCTCTGCTGTTCTGCTGAGGCCAAATTGGCCAGCTGATAATGGATCGGTTGAGGTGATCAGATACCATGGGGAAGGGCCTGGTATAAGAGCCTTGGTAGACACAGGGGATAATCAGGTAGAATTAATGTGTATTTATTGAATTCTGGCATGATCGCTAGCTTCCACTGACTTCAGTTATGTGCCCAACTCTCTGAAAATGAGGCTACAGCGATCTGTTGAATTATGTTCTTTGTTTGCTCTTTGCTATTTTATTCTTAGGGTATTTTCCCCATCAAAGTACGACACCCTTAATCCAAAATAATCTGAAATCTGCTGTCCAGACTCGCACTGATATAAGGAAAGGTGGGATTTACAGTCCCCGTTTCTGCCTGGACAAGCTATGAGCTCTTTGGGGCAGTTCTGCTTGCGTGTGTGGGCGCGGCTCTAGACGTGGGAGACGCTGCCAGAATACAAGCAATACAAAGTTATTGTAATATTCTCCTTGGTACATCAGCTGGCGAGAGCATTCTGCCTCACTTCCTGTCCCCAAACTGTGCAAGGTGTCTGTGTCACACCCCGCTCATGAGCTATTCTCTCCGGGTCCACCCTACCCTAACACACCTTCCTGGACACGGAAGCAAAATACACACCCTCTCTCCTTTCGGCTTTGCTGGCACAGGCACAGCTACCACATGCCACAAGGGGGTGATACATGTACCTCTTCTGTGCCCCCCTGAAGGATTTTCCCAGATTTTCAATAGTGCTCCAGTGCCTAACTAGGAGACCCTGTGAGGGGGGAGGGTCCCAGAGCTTGGGCTCCAGCCATGGCAAAACATCTTAATACTCAGAGCCCCAGAGCCCAAGTCCCATGAGCCCAAGTCAGCTGGCCTGGGCCAGGCATGGGATTTTTAGCCCCATGCAGACACGCTCCCAGGTTTACCTAGGCAGCACAGTAATATGCACAAGAGGGGTGTGATTTCGGAAGTGCATCACCGTGCTGCAGACTCACGGGCCCAGGTGATCCGCCCAGCATGCACTAAAAGTTCTCTAGCGCGTGCTAACGTTGTGCACTGGGAAACCTGTAGTGCGGGCCATCTGGGTCTACACAGGCCCGTGAGTGTGCAGCGCGTTGGTGCTCTTTGGAGATCCCACCCATCTCGTGCACACTGCTGCTCCGTGTAGACACATCCTGAGTGTCTGGCAGCAGAGAGCAGGCGTTTGCAGTATAAAGGAGCACTTTACTTACTCTTTATGTCCTGCCAAGTATGTTTACACACAGGAGTAAGGGCTAATCAATGCTGCAGGAAAAGCATGCACAGTAAAACGAGAGGCATTTAAGAACTCTGCTCGGGTTATCTGTGCCGATCCTTTTACTCTTATTAGAAAGCAAAGCTTCTGATGTCCAGGGGTTCCCGTCACATGGATTCTGTGGCTAGCTTATCTTTTTCTCAGTACATTCACTAGACTGCCTTTGGGGTCCCTTTGCTAGCAGATGAATCACTTACTACAATGAGTATGAGATGGGTAGGTAGACAAAATCTATCCAGATCAGTCCTGCTAGAGACGAAACACCTATAATATTGATAAAGTCGCCAGAAGACACTATGACAGACAGCCTTACAAGTTCTGTTTACTTGAATGTACAGACAGTTAGATCCTGTAAGAAATAGTTGTAGTGCAATTCTTTTTAGAAGCTGAATATATACGCAGGTAAAATTGGGTCTCTGCCTGTGTCTTTCTAACTACAGAAATTTCTTTGGTGCATAGCCACTGCCCATAGAATGTACTCACACGAAAAAGAAATGCAGTGGGGTGTAAAATCAGTATTACATACACTTTAAATGATAAAGATTTTTTAAATGATCTCCCTTAAGCAGTATTTCTGAGTGGAATTTCCCTAATATCCCACATGATTAATGCTGTACATTTGAACTAAATTAACATATGCAGTTAAATATACAGCAGTTCCAAGAAGCAAAACTATTTCAGTTACTGGCCATCCCTTAAATATGCAGCTAGGAGATGGTCTTTCTCAGAACAGATATTCAGAATGGAATAACAATCAGGGCAGGTGTTTGTTTCTCAAGGCATGCCCGGACTTGTCCCCAAAAGGCCCATTTGTCTTCAGGGTTAGAGGACAAAAATTCAATTATTTTGTGTAGAACAGAAGAAAACAAAAAACTGCTCCAAATGGGCTATTATATCTACAGCTGCATGAACGCTACAAAAGTGTTTGCTCGAGCAGTTTTCACCTTAACCCGGATGATCTAGCAAGCAGGTTTTCTGGCAGGAATGTTCAGAGAAACAAGGGAATTTTGGGGGGGCGTTGGAGAAGATTCAGAGAAAAGGAACGGTGACTTCACAGTCACGAATATCTGTACCAGAA
This sequence comes from Mesoclemmys tuberculata, assembly GCA_007922155.1. Classification (NCBI taxonomy): domain Eukaryota; kingdom Metazoa; phylum Chordata; order Testudines; family Chelidae; genus Mesoclemmys; species Mesoclemmys tuberculata. The sequence continues at coordinate 2,997,245 of ML675642.1, forward strand.
ACCTGGGTCTAAGAGTTACACCCATCCAATTAGGAAGCACAAATAAATATCATGTGACCTATGTAGCCAATCAAAACAGCTCAAATGTCCAAAATAAAATATTCTCAGTGGGCTGGTCTTGAAGGCGCTACCAACCAAGAACCAGTTGCTGAAATTCTTTGCTGGCTAATTTTGAACAACCAATTAATGTCTGCTGGGAAGGTGCTGTTAGCTCGGCTCTGCTGCTCTCTGCTTGTCTTCACTAGTGAGCCAACATGTTATAGCTTCAGTGTTCCCATTAACTTGATCCCGAGCAACACGCGAGACCCCTCACTTGTATGGGGTGGGGGCCTGGTAGTCACATAAATTTCCTGGTCCTAGTTGTAGGTCAGGGGGCTGTGTAGGGAAATGTATGATCTGGGCCTCTCCTTCCTTGGAACAGTCAGTAAGTCTGCAGAGAGCCAGCCAAGGTGAGGTGTCCCATGCTACTTTATGGAGCAGCCTGCTTTGTCTCTCTCTGTTTTGTGGTTCTTGTATGTTATCTTTTCTAATTCTATGAAATAAAGTAGTGTCATGTTACAACCTTCCGGCAAGAGTTTTTCTGAGTTTTTGATCTGATTTCCTCTGTGTGTGCTGTAAAACATAACTACCTACGGCTGTGTTAAAGCCTGATTGGCGTTCATTCCCGCATTCGCATGTCATTCCAGTCTGAATTACAGCACTCATCCAGCTCCAATGCAGAGCTCTGTTTTTGAGACCAGCTAAGGACAGCAAGTTGCAAAGTCCTACAGTATCCTTTGGGTTTGAAAGGTGCTATATAAATGCAAATTCATCACTAATTCCCTTAATGCCCTGGGATGAATCTCATCTGCACTGGCTGATTTGTTCGTGTTCAGTTGGAGAAATCTAACCTCAGGGGTCAATTAATGCATCAAAATGGATTTTGTTCTCTGCAAAAATAGTTAGTTTCATGAAAACTGCCCTGTCTGAGTTCCCATCCGCAATGAACCCTATCTGACAGAGATATGTAATAATCCGGCTAATTCTGAAGTGGAGTCAAATCTTCTGATATACTCTTGCTTCACCCAGGGAAATAATGTTTCCTGGGTGAGGCAAGCAATCAAAAACTTCATAACCCTGTGCATAGAGGGCTGGGCATGTAGATCATAACAGACATGTTGTTATTTCTTTGGGAAGACACCAGATAACAATGAAATCTTGGATTCACTAACAGTGAGATTGCACCCCTTTTGAAACGCACAGCAAAGTTCCCACTGTCTGCAATAGGAAGGAATTGCCCGTGGATACAGTTTTGAATTGATTCAGTCCATCACCTCTGCAGTTTCTGTTTCTCCTTTTGTGGGGGTAGGTGGAAGAGGAGGATATCATTCTTTTGGGAACTTGTATTTGGCATAACAATGCAGTGTCCTGTAGTGTCTCTGTAGCGTCTACAAGCACCCTTAGCCTAGAGAACTATGCATCTTAACAAAGACCTCTTTTCTCCCAACTGATTATTGGGTGTTTGAATTAAGTAGGGGTGACCAACATCAAACAAAGCGTTACAAACAAATCACTTCCCCCCTCCAACCAATCTGATTTCACTTGCCCATGTGAACCCTTCTACCCCACCAAAGCCCCATGCTGAGGTCTCTGGTGGACCAGCCATGCACATTCCAGGTTTTGACCCATACACTCTCTTTAAATAGGAGCACCTTTTAATCTTAAAAATGCTTTTATAAAATGTTTAGATGGATTTTTCTGCTCCCCCTGTGAGGAAGGTCACAGTGAGGGCAGTTTCAGTAAGGGAGAACCTGACTAGCTAATGAGAGAGACAGCATGGCCTAGCACATCGCAGCTCAGGAGACCTAGGTTCTTTTCACAGCTCAGCCACTAATCTACTCCTTGACCTAGGGCTGGTCACTCTCTGTGCCTCTGTTTCCCTTCCATCCCCCCCGGTCTGTCTGCATCTTTGAGGCAGGGACCGTCTCTCACGATGCGCACGTACAGCGCTGAACACAGTGGGCGGCTGATCTCAGCTAGAGCTTCTAGGCACTACACTACAAGGAATAGTGATAAGACATTAACTGACTGTCTAAAGGGAAAGAGTGAAACTGCCTAAGCACAGAGTGTATTCGGTTCTACTTGTCTTAGATGCTACCTGTCTCTGCGTTAGGTACAGAATTTCCAGTCAGAAGCTGTGATTCTCACGTTGCGGTTGCCCTTTAAAATGCTGCTTAGATGAACAGCCCTCATTGCTGAAGGGTTAGCAAAGGCCTTTAGAACCGTGGCGCATTTTGTCTGTTTATTCTCTTGTCTTCTCTGAGCTCAGATACAATCTCTGGGATAAAAGATTTCAGCGGCAGAGCTAGTGAACTGGAACTGTCTCTCCTGGCAATGAGTTTCCGTGGGTGTTTGTTAACTGGCTTTTATGACAGAGAATGCGATAAGCCCTAATAGCTGAAACACTGTAATTGTTCTTTGGATTTCCCAGGAACAGTTATTGAACGTTTCTACAGTGAATCAAACCTGCCAATTTCGGTGACTTTACCAAGAGCAAGAGAAGTGCGTAATTCTGTTTCGAATTCTGAGCAGCTCTGTCAAGTTGATTCCCTTTCATGTCTCCTGCTGCCAGCACAGCTGGCTTTGTATGTAAAAGAGCCCCCGTGTCCCACAGGACTATCGAGGACCTGGGACCAGTTGGTGCAGGTTGACCAGGAATGTAGAGAAATGTCCCTGTGACCTCACCTGGGAAACACTGTGCACACTGACATGAAAAGTTACCTTCTTTTTTCCTCTGAAACCAGATCACAGTTGGTATCAACTAGCTGTGGATACAGTTTGCTTTTCCCTAGGACACGCTGATTGTCATTAGAATTAGCAAACTGACAGTGAAGTCTTGTGGAAAGAACAGCCTATGAATCTGTGAAATGCACAAGCACACACACACCTGCAGAATGAGGCCAAAAACCAAATCAGCTCTCAAAATCAGATGCAATCGAGTCTGTACAGATTGGCCAGACATCATCTTTCAGGCCAGTTACAATGGATTGTGAGTCCTATAATGTATTGGCCCCAGGATGCCCTTGTCCATCTGAGCCTGTTATACAACGAGGTTTAAAGCTGCAGAGCCCTCTACAAAGGTGGCAAGCTGCAAGTGGGCCCTGTTGCAGGAAAAAGGCGGTGTTGGGTATTTCTAGCACTGTTTCTGTTTCTACTAGGGAAGGGTGTGAGCGAGAGAGGATGGTGGTTTTGTTATGGCATTGGGTATCTGCTCAGCTCCTTGTATTTTGCCTTTGTTCCCTCATCTTGCTGTAAAGAACCAACATTCTGCAGAAAACAAACACAATCGCCATTTATATCTCACATACACCTGGAGCCGGGATGAGAACATTGGTCTTTGAACTCTAAAAGCAGTGCAGGTCTCTCTGATACTTGAATGAAAAGGGAAAGCTAATGGGTACTAATAGCTCTAGGGCTACGTTCTTGTGGTGTAGTCCTTTAACTAGTTTGCAAGCTCCACAAGGGAGATCAAAGACTATTCAGAGCGCTACCACCCTGTTCCTATAAACGGCAGTTCCATATCCTTTCTCTGGGCCAACTACTGGAATGCACCCTCTTTCTTGCTCTCAGAATCCAGCACAGGATCTGAACGTCCAGCAGGGGAAGACGTACCTGCGCTAGCTCTGATTGAGACAGTGCACTAAAAATAGAGTGTGGCCACAGCGGGGCAAACAGCAGTGAGATCCCATGCAAGACACTAAGCATGGATTTGTGCCTCTGTGGGAACGCTCTGCTTTTAGTGCTCTGTCTGGATCAGAGCTAGCGCGGGTAGGTCTGCTAGAGCTGGGAACCAGGCCCCAAGCTCAAAGTGTAGACCTGGAGTAAGATCCTAGTGGAGAAAAGGCACAGGCAATTTTTACAATAATGTAGCTAGGAGCAGTCAACACTCTGTCCCTGCCCTGGCACTGAATTGGGTCTGCCCTCCCCTAACTACATTGTGGTTTAAAAGGTGGTTTTTACAGCAGTAACTCTCAACCTCTCTCAGCCTACCCCTTTCAGGAGTCTGATTTGTCTTGTGTACCCCACCTCACTTTAAAATAACTCGCTTACAAAATCAGACATAAGAATGTGAAAGTGTCACTGCACACTCTTATTGAGAAATGGCTGACTTTCTCACCATATAAGTGTAAAATAAAACGATTGGAATATAAATATCATTTTTACATTTCAGTCTATAGAGCAGTATATGCAAGTCATTGTCTGTATGAAATGTTCATTTGTACTGAGTTTGCTCATGTTTTTTATATAGCCTGTTGTAGAACTAGCAAATATCTAAATGGGTTGATATGCCCCTGGAAGACCTTTGCATGTCCGCACAAGGACTCGTACCCCTGGTTGAGAGCTGCTGGTTTACAGAGCCTTGTCTCCACTAGGGTTTTGCAGTAAGAGCGCTAACGTATTCATTATCTCAGTGTGGGAAAAATACAGCTTTCTCTGGCAGTGGAGGTGTAGCAGCGCAGAGAGAGAGAGAAGTGGAGGAATCCAGAACAAGGCTGAGCGCAGAAAGCTGCTGACACAGTGAGCAATTCAAAGTCTGTTTTCTCCACCGCTGAAACTTAATTGCGCTGATCTGCTGAAGCATTCCTGGCTGCCGCCTGTGCCCTGGATGCTTGCAATAGCCCGCGCCTGACGGCTATCATTGTACAGATGACATTATGAACTTTACAATGAGATTCGCCTTGTTTCTAGCCATAAAACTGCCAGAGCTCCTATTGTTGAGGCATTACGTTAATTGCCTCAGGAATACTCTTTAATAACTCCACTTAGGCCATGGCCTGGAAAGTGCCTGTAGATACCAGCCTGCGTCTGACAGTTATTAAATATAAGGGAAGTTTTTAAGACTCCCTTTTCTTGATTTTTTCCTGTTGTTCAGGTGACTGGATCAGTCGTTCACTGCTTGGTTTTAGAATCAGGATCCAAGGCAGCTGGGGCAGAAAAGCCGAGAGGCTGGAAACACACAGCTCAATCACACACAACTGGAAAAAGAGCAAAGGGGGTCGTTCTCCCTCAGGCACGCGGCATACGGGGTTCAAGGAGACTGGAAGGGGGATTCCCCCTCCAGCAGACTGCCCTTTTGAATCCCACTCCAACTCTTAGGGCCAATTTCTTAGGCCCTCTCCTGCTTCCAAGCATGGAGGAGAGCTTCTATCTATGGTCCTTGTATGCCCCCCTTATTGTCATATATGAGAACTTCGTAATCTTTAATGCATTTCTCCACACACACCCCTGTGAGGTGCAGCAGTGCTGGCCTCTGCATTGTACACGTGGGGAACTGAGGCCCAGAGGTGCTAAGTAACTTGCCCAAGGACACGCAGGAAGTCTGTGATAGAGCAGGGACTCGAACTCAGGTCTCTCCAGTGCTAGGCTAGTGCCCTGGCCACTTTATACACAGATGTTTAACTGTGAAGGTGGTTAGAGGGTTTCTCCAGCTCTAGAAGTCTTCAGCTCCAGACTAGAGGCCTTTCTTGAAGAGGCTTTAGCCACACACAGATTATTGGGCCAAGTACAGAGGGAACTGGGGGACATTCTCTGGTGTGTGCTAAGGAGGAAGTCAGATTAGATGACCTACTGGCCCCTTCTGGGCTTAAAGCCCATTAATCTATGAAGAGAATTGTCCAAGGCCCAGCAGCAGAATGGAGACAAGGGCCACCTGCACCAACGTACATCCCCCAAGATCTGCCCTACACTCCACACACTTTTCTGGAAGTGGGGGAGGAGCTTGGGAAAACCACGTCCCCCCCAGCCCAGCCAAAGTCAGCGGGGTGTCTACATCTGTAGGGACATGGGAATAGTCCTCGCCCTTTTCATTCACTCCTGAGTGAAATCCATGAGGCGTTTGCCTGAATAAGGGGGAAATGATGACTAAGTGTCTCAAGATTCAGTTATAAGGCCCAAATACCGATAAGAGGTGCATAGGGCCTTGTGCATGGCCTCCGGGCTGGGGTGAACCTCACCCACAGGGCCGTATTTGCTGCTTTCACTTCAGCATCACATGCTACAAAAAGCAAGGCCTTTCCCCGGGTGCACCGGGCTGGTGGGAGCACAGAATAGCTGTGGGGTCTGGGACGGTCGTGCAGGTACAGTTAAACCTGGCACAGGGGATGCTGGACACTGTGTAGCCCATTATACCAGCTTGTTTCCGTATAACTGGACGGACAATACTGCCTGTTATTCTGACTGGGATGGGAGGGTCAACAGCAGCCTCGTGCCTGCTGGGCAATCACAAGAGAAGAGCTTTGGGTGAGATTTTCAAAGGCATTTCGGAGCCTAATGACGCAGATGGAGTGCCTGGTGGGATTTTCTGAAAGGTCCTAGTTCAGTGGGTAGTGAGATCAATGGGGTGCTGACGTGCTTTTGAAAACCCCGCTAATAATAATGAATAAATGCCCAGCTGTCACCTACTGCTTTTCTTCTATTGCTCTTGAAGTTTTTTACCAAGGAGGCTCCGTGTCATTACCCCCATTTAACCAATGGGGAAACTCAGGCACGAGGCGCTGAGGAGACTTGCATAAGGCCACCCAGCAAGCCAGTGGCAGAGCGGGAAATAGAATCCAGGTGTCCTGATTCCTAGTCCAGACACCGTAATACTTTTTAAAATCTGGCTTATGTCCTTATTGTTAACATTTGGGGTAAAACGTCATCTTATCACCATTCTGGATCAACGTCTAGTGAAATGGAAGATATGAAACAAGCTGATGTCTTCATTTGTCGCTCCCTAAATGCTGGCACTGATAAGCATGCCACAGTCGGTGGTTGAATTCATCCCAATCTGCAGCAAGCACCTAATTTATAGATTCATAGATTCCAAGGCCAGAAGGGACCATTAATATTATTTAGTCTGTCCCCCTGTATATAACACAGGCCATAGAACTTCCCTGAAATAATTCCTGGCAGATAACTGAAGTAATCATGATTCATTTTTCAATCCATTTAAGAAATGAAGCTGTCAAGCTACAATGAGAATAAAGAAAATCTGGTTGTTCCCCAACGTAGCGGAGCTGCACTATAATTACTGGCATTGTGCACTGAGTCTAAGCACTGCAAAGCACACAGTATTGTGCTATTATATTGTATTACCTTGTCTGCTTTGGGTAGCTAATCATGCACTGTCTTGAATTTGTCCAGACCCACAAAGCCCTGAGGCTGCTATAACACAAGCTTTCAGCATCGTTTAATATATTTAAACAATCTGGAAAGGGGTGGGGAGCGCGTTGGGCAGTGATGTGGCAACATTTGCAGATGACACAAAGATTAGTCAAGTACAGAGAGCTGCGAGGAAACTCACAGAGATCTTAGTGATGGCAGAAAAAAAATTGTTAAATGGATAGCCGTGGTCAGAACAAGACGTCAGGATTAGTGCTGTGCAAATATTTTGCATCAAAATTGTTTTTGGTGGAACATGGATTTTCAGTTAAGCAGAAATGTTCTGTTGCTTGCAACAAACGTTGACTTTCCTCCCCAGAAACCAAATGTCTGAAAGATAAAAAGTTTGGCTGGGAAAAAAAAAAAGATCAGAAATGCCACTGCAATGCATCATGGGAGCTGTAGTTCAGGATCCTCATGTCCTCCTTCTCCTGTACGGGCCAGGCTCCCTGGCTGGGGTACATCCCATAATGCACCGTGATCTTTTCTCTTGCTGAGCCACCAGGTGCATCGTGAAGGTTCTGCCAATGGTACTTTGTGGGAGATACTATCCAGCTGGGGGTCCATATGGGACAATGGAGGCATGAGGTAACTGAACTACAAGTCCCATGATGCTGCAGTGACATTCCTGAATAAAAAAGTTCAGTTTTAAAGTAAACGTTTTGGCTGAATTTTTTTTTTTCATTTTTGATAGTCGTAATTAAAATAACAAACAAACAACAACACCCAACCAACCGATGAAAAATATTCCAGCCAGCTCTAGTTAAAGTGCATAAGCAATGGGTTAGAGAATAACATGGAAACTATGTTAATGCCTTTCTATAAATCAATGGTACAGCCTTACCTGGAATATCGTGGGCAGCACTGGTCACCCACGTCAAAATGAAGATTTCAGAATTGGGGAGGAAAGGGTTAGAGAACTTTAATGACTAAATTCACTAAACTAGTCAAGTACCTAAGTACTTTCCTGAATCTGGGCCTAGCAGAGAAGCAATTTCCTCATTTGCTTATAGGCCCTGCATGCACAAAACAGAGGCCTGCTGAAAATGTGACTGTCACAAATCCTGATCAATCGCTCCTCACAGCTCTTCTCCAATCCTTGTATTGTTTTTGTGGCTTTTCTCCATGTTTGCCTCAGTTTTGCATGTTTGTGAGACAGCATTTCTATTCTAATACTTAAAATGGATTCATAACACATGCACTTGTTCATGTAATGAAACAGACATACAGATGCATCACACACACATGTTCATCTACACACACACACCCCCTTCAGACACTCTCAGACCACACACGCTCTCACACACGTATATCTATTCACACATACACCTCACAAACACACACAAGCACATCAAACACACACACGTGCATCTATACACACACACACTCTCTCTCTTTCACATACATACACATACCTATCTTGCAATTTCATGTCAAACAGCAGATGGAGTGAGCTATGCAAGGCAGATTTAAAAATATATATATGTTTTCAATAAACAGAAACTGATGAAGATTAATCCAAAGCAGCGAATCTACACTCCAGGCAAAGCTGGCATTTCATCAGGGTGCTAGTGTAGCTTCAAATTAGAAATGAGTTTCTTGTTGTTCTCATAAAGTAACGAAATGTCAGAGATAAAAATAACAATAGACACAACATTGTAGCCTTAGGACCTAGCTAGGCTGGGTGAATTTAAAGTTGTACTTAGCAACAGGGTGAATAAACTGACAAATCAATGGAAAGGACCCTGATAAAAGAGGAGATGGGAAAAAACAGCAAGCGGTTACAGTTGGAGCGAAGGGGTGAGCGGAGTGGGGGGGGGCAAAAGCAGGATCTGGTGGGGGTGGACAGTGACTGTAATGATCTGGGAAGGAAACGTGGCAATAGGATGATGTGACATTCCCCTCTGCAATCTGGACTGGTGTATTGCTGTGTCACCCCAATCCGTCCCTCTTGGAGTCTGTCTCACTCTGCTCCGCTGTGTGAACTCCCACTCCTGGCTCAGCCCACACACGGCCTCCTGCAAGCAAGCGACCCTCAACTCAGTAAGGGAGTGCTTCTGGCCAGCCACGCATGGCATTATGCAATAGAATGACCCCAACAAACACCCCCTGTCCCAGATGGAGCCCTGGGAACTTCCATCCGGAAATGTTCAGTGCTGCCCACTGAACCTTGCAAGTGCACAATTAGTTCGTCAGTTTCTCAAAGAAGTTGATATGCACCAGCTTTGTCAGTTTAAATGAAGTCTCTAAGACACACTAAGCCACATGCACAGCTTTAGATAAAACACACAAACAAGTTATTAAGCACAGAAAGATTTTAAGTGATTATAAGTCAGAGAAAAGCCAGTCAGATTTGATCGAAAGTCAATAAAAGGCAAATCACATTCTAAACTAAGCTTAACACTTTAGCAACATTACAGTCTTAGATATTCTCACCCCAGGCTGGCTGTCAGGCTTAGATATTCTCACCCCAGGCTCTTCCCCTGTGGTCAACCCTTCAGTTGCTTGATGTTGTTTGTAGATGGGAGTGGAAGAGGGAGAGAGAGAGATTGCAAAACGTCCCTCCTTTTTAAAATGTTTCTTCTCGCCTCTGGGGCCTCACCCCCTACTTCAAGGTCAGGTGACAATGTCTCTGCATGGCTCCCTCCATGTCTGGAGTCACTGATGTACGTTGTGGATCCCTTTGTTGACATCTAGGCCAGTCCTTTGTCCCTGGAATGTTGCTGGTTTCTTCTATGAAAGCCTTAATGAGGCACGAACTGACTCTCTGCTCTTGCGGAGTTTTGCCTAGATCTGTCTCAAGCCATGAGACACAATTGGGAATATTACATAGCAGAGGCTCATAACCCTACACACGACAAACAACAAACATATCATTGCAACAAACATGTCATTAGAACAATAATGTTCAGCATTCCAAAACCACCTTACATGACATACCTTGCATTAAATCATGCACAATTTCACTATAACGGTGAACATGAATGATACACAATCACACCATAAGGGTGCACATGGGGGTGCAGTGTGTCACAGATAAGTCCCTTGAATGAGCAGAGATGGGAGAAGGGGCAGGATTTCTGATGTGGATGAGTGTGGAGTGGGGTGGAGAGAGAATGTGCATGTGGCCACAGAGGAGCTTGTGAAGTAGGTGGTGGTGTGGAGCTGTGGAAAGGACAAGAGGCAACGAGGCTATTGGTAGTGGCGGTAATGGGAGCAAATGGCAGAAGAGGAGACGCAGATCCACAGGGCGGTGCTTTCCTTAGAGTCTGGATTCTGTGTGAAATGCTGCTGGGACACAGCTGGGAGGGCTGAGGCGGGGCGGGGGGAATGGGGAAGAGGAAGGCAGGCAGATGGAGATCAGTGGGGCGGTGCTGGCGGCGGGCGCAAGAAGCTGATTCCTCAAGCAAGGCTGAATGGGGAGGATGCAGGGGGGGGGGAGGCTCCATGGATGAGGGAGGCTGAGAATGGCTCCTGGAAGCTGAGCATATCACAGTCAGGGAAGCTTTCCTTTTAACTTTGTGGCTTGTGAGATTCGCCCCAGAAATGTTTATTCTTAAAGCATTCTCCTTCCTCCTAGCTGTTTGAGCTTTTGCTCAATGAACACATGGAGCGACTTGGGATTCTGTGTGTGAAATTTGTGCTGTGGGATGTAACTATCATAGCGCATGAAACCCAGGCAAACACCCAACGAGAAGCTCAAATCAAGAAACCAAGATACATTCCATGGCAGAAAGAGGGAACCTTGCAATCTTCTCACCTTAGCCAAAGGTATTGCCAATGAGATGTGTTCCACATTGGAGGGAAAATGGAACTGAGAAGTAAAGTTGGGTGGGAAATGATTTTCCTGTCCTGGGAAAATTTTTAAGATTTCAATTTTTTTCCCTTCCAGAATCAGGGTGAAAAATCTCAAAAACTGTTGCAAACTGACAATTAAAAAAAAACCCCAAAAAACCAAAAAAACGAACCAAAACCAACCAACCAAACAAAAAAAACCCAACCAAAATCTCTTTCGGTCAATCAAAATGCTTTGTTTTGACATTCTCAATAGGTATAATTTTGATTTAGTAATATTTGATTTAGTAATATTTTACTAAAAATTATTTGAGTGTAATTAACTTAAATTTCGGGATGAAAAGTTGTTTTGAATGGAAAAAATAGACTTTTCCATTTCGCAAATGTCAAAACGGGATGGTTAGACACTTTTGACATATTTTTCCCAATGTTTTTTCCAAATGTGAAATTCATCAAAACTGCCCCTTTCCCACAAACTGTTCCAGTCTCCACAAATCAGCATTTTCCAACAACAAGAAGAAAAAGATGTATTGATAAACGCTGGACCAGCTTTTCTGAGAAGCATATGAGGTGAAATGTGTGTCTGTAGCATCTGAACCAAACTATTTTGCCTGCCGACAAGCCAAGATAAGCCCTTTTAGATACATTTTAAGGAAGGTATGCCCTCTGGGGATTATTATTTATATTATTGTAGCACATAGGAGACCAGCAATGCACCAGACCCCGTTGTGCTGAGCACTGTGCAAACACGGACCAAAGAGATGGTCTCTGGGCCAAGGTGTTTACAGATAAAAGGGCAGATTCAGCCTGTGGGTTTGCTGTGTTGTATCCCAAGGTACAACTACACTTATGGCAGTGTGTACAGTACAGAAACTGCACGCCCAGCTAGCATGGGCATAAATAGCAGTGTATAGGGGAGGCACAGCTTAGGTGAACACAATGAAGTGGAGTGCTCTACACATCTGAACCCTAGTGTATGTACTCTACATCGCTCTCTACATGCCCAAGTAGTGCCTTCCGCTGTTACACTGCTATTTTTAGCAGTATAGTGACTTGCTTCCTCCCCCGACCAGAGCCTTTCCTTGCAGTAGTGAAAGATCCCAGCAGCGGGGAAAGGCTCTGGCAGCGGGGAATATTTCAGCAGCCTTTCCCTGCTGTGTGTAGCTACATGGACCCTGCATGCTGCTGCAAGCGTAGACATGGTCTGAGTCAGGCTTGCACTGAATCAGAAAAACAAAGCGTGAAAACAAAGTGCCATCCGAACAGGCTACGAATGCAATCATTTGAAGGCCATCACGCAGGCTTTCCAGCCTCCTGGCTACACAGTCTTTGCTAAGCCGCCATGGGAAGCGGTTATTATTGGCAACAGAGGTCCCATATTTTTCTGTAGCTGCAGCCGCCAAAACGAAAAAGAAAGCAACAGGAAGCTCATTCCCTCGTTCATGCCAAGACGTACAGGCAGGCAAATTGTCATGGCAATCGATCCAGGTCCTGTGTCTTTTCCTTCAGGCATTCTGGGACTGTCCCTGATTAGGAAGGAGAGGATCTGGCTGTCTATTTATGGTCCCTAAAAGCCTCCTACTGCCAGGAACTGGGTCTGGAGGAGAGAGGAAGGCTCACTCACAATTGCCCTGTTCTGTTCATTGCCTCTGAAGCGTCTGGCAGTGACCACCAGACAGGATGCTGAACTAGATGGACCACTGATCTGACCCCGTATGCCTGTGCTTATATTCTTATGCGTGGCTTGGTTTTATCAACTGAAAAAGCGGAAAGAATCTGTCCTAGAGTTCAGCTATAAATATGTTCACCAAGAAGCCAGCTAATAAAATGTTGTCTTTAATATGATGTTTTTTCTGCAAAACCACAAAGGGAAGCAAGGCAGATTTTCCAAGGAGTTCAGCATGTGGAGGGCTGGACTTTTTGGAAAATGTGGTCCCAGTTGGGATGCTGAGAATTTGAAAATCTGGCCCTGAACCGCTTTGAAAATTTGGCCTGGCCCTGCATCGATTGTAGTGACTGTGTCTTTCCTCCCTAACCTGACCTGGCTTCAGTTGCTGTTGTGATTTTCCATATTCATCCCCAGGTGCAGCCTGGCATCTGCTCTATAATTAGGGTTGTTTGCTAGAGGAAGACATCGATAACAGCACACCTGTAAGATCATAACCAGAGACATTAGTGACTGATAAACAATGACATTGAGAAGGACAAGGAAGAATGGAGCCCAAAAGGAAACCAGGGTCATATGGGCACTGGAGTGAGGCTCCAACTGAAGGTTAGGAATGTCGCTCTCACTCATATGCCTTTCCTGCTGAGCGCTCTTGGCATGCGTTACGTCAGGAAGCCTGGTCTAGCAAGCAAGTGATGCCCATATGTTACCTAATAGCCAAACTTCTTTGGTCAGTCCCTGGGGTTAATATTTTAAATAAAACATTATGGCCGTTTAAGGCTGCTGGGTGAGAATTCCTGTTTGTAAAAAAAGACTCGGGCACCTCGGAGAAAGGCAGAGTCACTGGACACTAATTTGGACCTGGAGCAATCAGGGGCTATTCTCCTGACTCCAGCGGCGTCTGCCCGTGGGCCAATATTTTCTGGCAACCTTTGTATAAAATCAGGATTTCACCATGAAAGGAGGAGTTCAAAATTGGGGGTGTGTCTCGTTCTGCTCCTTCCTGATGGCTAAAAGAGGATCGAAAGGGTTCCTTTGTCTTGTGAAAGATGATTTCCTGCAGGGCGCCTGGGAGAATCTAGAAATGTGGACTGGAGGCACTCAGTGGCTAGGTCTACAGTCCAAGCGCTGCACCGATGCAGCGGTGCTGCGGTAGCACTCCTGGTGAAAATGCTCTAAGCTGAGGGGAGAGACTTTAATGGAGGAGCAGGAAGGGGCTGATAACAGAAGCTTTTCTCCCATCCATTTTCATTAAATAGGTGTTAACAAGTGTAAGCAATGTCTGCCTGATGTGGTACTCTGTCCCCTCTAATGCCATCTCTATTGATGAGTCTGTTACCACCTTAGCTTAAAGACTTTTAGCTCATGCTATACACTAAGCTTCAGAGATTTCAATCCCGCTTGCCGATGGCCAGCGTCTGGCAGTGTTCCACATGGGACAAGCCTCCTGAAATGTCACCCTTCTGGCAGTCGGAGTCAGCAGCAAGGAGGGCCGAGTTCAGTATCTAGCAGTTCTTTTTCAAAAGCACAATGCAAAACTGGCTCGACACCCCCGCCTTCCCCCCGAAACCTGGGACAATCACACACCAGCCCTGGGGTGTCTCTAGAGCCAACCCTTCCCCTGTTGCCAGCACAGAGACTGTGCCGAAAAGAAACTTTTCATGAAAGGGGAAAAGTAACCCAGAATTGTCTTGGGAAAACGCCGCAGGCAGGATTCACAAGCATAAAACCATGAGCAAAACACCCACCCCAGAGTATGTGGGGTAGTTTCCATTTGCCTCGGTTTCGTAAGTCCAGCAACCAGAAGTTCCTTTTAACGCACCCCTCCCTTCACACCCCAAATCGCCAGTGCGGCGCCCCCATCCGTGGGTTGGCATTACATGTTCCCAGCCTTTCTCTCTCTGCCCCGCGCTGTGTGGCAAGGCACATCATAAACAGGTGCAGTGTGGCTCTGAAAGGCCAGACTCGAGCAGCTGCTGAATAGCGAAGCATGCCTCCTTTGTAACAGCTCCCACTGTGGACTTCCCAAGAGGATGTGGCTTCTCGTGCAAAGGGCCCAGAGGGTGATTCTCACGTGCTTCGGGGGATCCTTTTACAGTGATCTAGTGCTGAGGGCCGGCGTAAACTCAGCACATGTTTCCTAGATGATGGTGGGCCATTCTGCAGCCGCCGCTGGTCATCCCAGGTCTGCATTGCTGTCCTGTCGCAACGCTCAGGGCAAATCGGCTGAGCCCAGAAGCGCCACTGAGTTCGGATGCTGCACGAGTAGTTCATGCAGAAGCAGCTGCTGGCGTCCTCCTCCATTTCCTCGAGTGACTGCACAAAATCACACTTTGATAGGAGGTGGGACTGAAAAACAGGGCTCACGGAGTCTTGAGAGTGGGCAATTAAGTGGTGTGAAGACGACTATTTAAAGGAGATTATAAAAGGGATTTCTGAAGTCGTTAGGCAGGCCAGCTCTGGGGAGCACAAAATTAAATTAAGCAGGACGATAAGCAAAAAGACTGCAAGGAGACTTCATTTTACAGCAAGAGCGGTAAGTCGAATAAATTCCCCGTGGAGGCAGAGGAAGCTAGCAGAATCAGTGTGTACAGGCAGAAACTTGGTGCCTAGAATTTGTAAGTTAAAGGAAGACTAGACTGTTTTATTCCTGGGGGCAGCTTTTCTGGGAGTCTAAAGAGAAAGTTTGCTGATCACTAGGTTCTTGTGATGTTAACCACTCGGGGTAGGAGTCAACAGCTTAGATTTCTCAGGCTCCCAAGGGGCAAACTTCATTAACATATAGAATTAACTACATTTTTAAACAAGAGCCATCGATCCACCCCCTGCCCCCATCCCCGTCACCGCTAGGAATCTTACAGACACTTTTTTAACTCGTAGCAAAATGTTCGCAGTCTGCGAAGCACTGTGGCTCCTTTGGCAGAGAGATGCTCTCGGACTGGAAGAGTAACGTTAACTAAACACAGCCATAGATCGGATTGCAGTGCAATTGATGTAAATTGCATTTCAAGTGTGATGTACAATAACGACATTGGCAAGATTACTAACACACACATTAGCTTCCAAATCCTTTTTTGAGATGCACAGCTACTTCCACCACAGGCAGACACAAGCAGGTTAGTCATCTGGAATGCTAATGAAATCTGCCATCGTTGCTGGGTGATAAAGTTAGCCTGTTATTGGGTTGCTTAACATTAGCTCTTTGGAACGTGAATTCATTTAGCAGATTTGCATTGTTAGGATGTTCTTGGGCAAGATTCATATCTGTTTGTGCTGGAGACAAAACACTCTATACTTAATAAGATTCATATAGACTTGAACTATGGCTTTTTCCAAAGCTTAGAATTGTCGGCATAATTTATTCTCCTCTTTGCTTCTGTGAATGGCAGACCTTTAGCGATAGCATTCCTTCCACCTGGCTCTGAGTCACTCCTGACTCCTGCCCCAGCACAAGCCTGCCATACGACAATACATGGTGAGAACGTGTGCCGACTGGGGAAGAAACGTCACAGGGGGGATTTTAGAAATAGCAAAAATCAGGATGAGTTTTTCTTGGCTAATTCTGTGTGCATTATCCTCTATTGTCTATGTTTTTTATCAGTCTCTTTAGCACCTGTTACCAAAGCATCTATTGCTAAAAGCATTTTAAATCCCCATGCAGTTAACGTGCCACCCACAGGAGGTGGCAGCATAAAAACTAACCCTAGATTTTTGCACACAAACACCGACAGACAGACACATGGTGGATGTTAACTATCACCCCCAGCACACACCATTATTATTATTAGCTGCATTATGGTAGAGCCTACCAGCCCCAGTCAGGGGCTAGGACACCATCGTGTGAGGTGCTGTGCAAACACAGACCAAAAAGAAGGTCCCTGCCACAAAGAGTTTACGGCAACGACACCTGTCAGGGTGGATAAATCACTAAAACGCCACGTCCCTTGAGTATCAAGGTCACCGAGTTGCCTGCCTGCTGCAAAAACTGTTAGCTGCAACTCTAATTATATCTATGGGGGCGAAAAAAATGTTAAAGATCTTAACACGCTTTGAAAATGCTATTTCTAGGCTCCCAGGCTGTGCTTGGGTCCAGAATAAATCACCTCAGAGCAATCAAACCAATAAAAGGTGTGATTTGGAGGCCAGTTTAGATGTGCTATAATTCAGAATAGATTTCCAAGAGGTATATTAGCCCTGTGCTGCGGGGCTCTGGTGGGTTCACAAACCCTCATTCTGCTTTTGCACTACAGAAATGAGAGGCAATACATCTTGCAGGGAGAAAAAAATATGAAGCTCTTTTAGGTAGAAATCGGTCTCTCTGGTCACCTAACCCCTCCCCACCCCTTTTACTCTCCTGGTTCTTCCACATCTTCCAGTCTCGAGTTTCCCCAAATCCACCCTTCCTGAGTTCTCACCTCCCAGACACCCAGACTTTTCCCCTCTGGTTCAGCATCCCTGAAGGTGTGAAACCAGCCCCCCCCCGGACACCGTCTTCCTTTGGCACACACACTCCACACAGTTTGCACACCAAAGACCTGCTTGGGGGTAAAAAATAACCAAAAGGTTTATTTAATAGAGAAACCACAGATTCAAAGATGAAATCGTGAGGGACGACAAAGATATACGAGTTGCACAGAAAATAAACAACCTCAGGCTTTCCACTTCCATGTTAGATAAAACCCCTTTTTTAGTACAAGTGACCTGTGGCCTTTGAACAGTTTCCCAGCATGCCCCCATAGTCACAGGGAGAATCAGGCCTTTCATGGCCAGCACCCATGACTGTCCCTCAGGTTCTGGTCACCAAAACCTCAGACACAAGCCTGCTTTTAAAAGGCTTTTTTCTCTCTTTATTTTTTCTCTTAGTCCATGGTGACGCATGGTTACTATTTTCTATCCGTTCGGGTACCTAGAGTCACCACCACAGTCTATAGCCATACCTCACAAGGCTTGTCAAGATCAGAACATTACAAGCTTTCATAAAAAGACCTCGCTCGACAGGTTTTTATAGCACGACAATGTTGAACAGATCAGTTGATTCACCTGCCTGGGGTTCAAGGTCCCTGGTTTCCCCTTGCGGTGTCAGGATCCTGATTGTCACATTCTCCAGCGGGTTTAGATAGCTATGGAAGGACTCCTGTCGGGTTCACTAAATTGAGATGGCCAAGGTTCAGCATGCGCCAAATTCCACCGGGGACCCTCTCGGGGAGTTGGCCATGAAGCCTCAGGCTGCCTCTGGGTGGCTTTTTGCAGGTGACACAGCGGTTGAGAGGGAAGGAACTAGGAGTTAAATTCTTGGTTTAGGCACCTGAGGCCAAGTCTCGGCACCTCGGCGACGCACAACTCTGGGCGCTGCGGGTGTCTAAACTCACTCGGCGCCCACATTTTGGTAGCAAAAGCACCCTCCGTGTCTTCGTCTCTGTCTCTGGACATGTGCCCCGCTGCCCCCGCCATGGGTGTCTGGACGCCTGTCCCCCGCCGGAGCTCCAGAGACACTCGCAACCCGGGGAAGACAGGTCTTCAGCCGCCTGTCTCGCCTGATCGAGGCCCCCGTAGGAGATGGGAAAGAGGAAGCTGCTTCCTGTAAGCTTTGGCCCCATGGTTTGGGCCCTCAGCTGGGGGTGTGTGGGAGAGACCCCAGGTTAAGTCTCCCCACTAACTGCGGGGGCAGACGGGATCTGAACAGGGTTCTGCGGCCTCTCAGGTGAGTGTTGTGGCAAGGCAGCTGCGGGAGAGCCCCATGTAGGGAGCTCCTGGGTCCCTCTCCCTGAAGCCGGTGCGTGCTGGCTAAACAACGAGCCAATCACTGGAGCAGGGGGACTGACTCCAGGGCCGGCCATTGTCAGAGACAATGTCTGAGACAGACCCTGCCTTGTCCTTGCATCCTCGCCTGGCCCCACAGCCGGCTCTGCTCCTCCTTTCCTGGCTCCATGCATTCTGATTCTTGGCTTCGTTTCCTGGCTGTGACTCTGGTTTGACCATTGGCTTGAGCATGCAGCCTCTGATGCTGCGAGGCCCAACCACCCTCACTTGTCGCTGACAGTAGCAGTGGAGTTAGTCCCTACGATTGGCTCACCACATTCACTCAAGCAAAACAAGAGCTGGCTAGCTCATTGGGTTAACTGCACCAGATGTAGCCTCGGCTGCGTCTCCCATAGCCTGGTCTACACTACTACGTTAGGTCGAGGTAAGACACCTTGCCTCGACCTACCACATGTCTACACTTAAATTTGTCTCCCACTGATGTAAGCTCTCTGCTGAGATTGATGCAGCGTGAATGTAGACACTGAGTTTCCTATGTCGACCTTAACATTCCTCCCAACTGCTGTCCCACAATGCTCGACGCTGACCACTCTGGTCACAATTGTGAACTCCGCTGCCCAGGGGTTATGGAGACTGGAAAGTCCCACTCCCCTTTAAAATCCCATGAACTTTTGAAATGCCTTTTTCTGACCGTCCAGCTCTCCATTGTTGTGTGCAACTATCCAGCTGATGGTGCCGGCTCCATGCTCTAGACGCAGTCTAGACGGGAGATATTGAATCTCCTGGGTAGGTGGGGAGAGGAGGCTGGGAAAACACAGCTACAGACCAGCCATAGAAACGTAGCAGATTCCAGGGGAGGCAGGAGACGGGATACGACAGGAAACCGGAGCAGTGCCACATGAGGGAGAGCAGCCCAAAAGTCAACCCGGTGCCAAGCTGCAGAGCTACCACGTTTACACACAGCTGCATGCCACACGTGGTGGAGACCCCACCCCATACACCAGATGTGGGGACCTCTGGGGAGCCCAGGTCACAGACCCCTGCTACGAATGGCCAGGACGAAGAGCAAGAGAAGGAGGATGGGGGACATGCAAGCGGGGGGCCCAATGATGCTGTGAGCCTGAACCTGTTCGAAACACCCCCGCAGTCCAGTCCGTCCTGACAGTCGAGCACAGGCAAGCCCGACGCAGGGGAAAGAACTTTGGGTAAGTGTGTAAATGTATTTATCACCCCAGGGATGGCACTCCAGCTTAGCAGCACACAGCTGTCGACTCTGCATTAACTTATTCCTGTTAGAAGAGGTTGCAACACCACAAAGAGAGGTGGCGTTGTTATCTGCTTTTCATTCCCCTGTCAAATTAGGTGAGAGGGGGAGCTGCATGCGGAGCAGTTTATGTACACAGAGATCTCGATGACATTCTCTGGAGGTGCCCTGCAATCCCCAGTGCCGAAGGTTTGGTGGGATGGTGGATTTATTTCTTCCTCCGCAGCACGACACTTTCCCACACCAGTTGGTGACAACTTCAGCAGGCGCCATAGCGGTGCACAGGCTGGCAGAATACGCGTCTGGACGGCTTTGCATGCCACCAGCAGCTGTGCTTTTACTGCCTTTGCTACTCTCAGCGGTGAGCTTCCTGCTAAAAGCACACCCCCTGTGGAGAACGGTGCCTGTGTTCAGTGCCGCCGCCTTATACTTATAGTTTCCTGCAGCTGAGCAATTCCCTCCTCATTTCTCTTGCACCTGGAGATCCACACTCACCATGGCTGGTGCTGTGCGTAGCCACTGGGCACAAGCAGAAGTGTTAATCAGCCTGTCTTGGGTAAATCTTCAGGGGCGCAAGGGATGGGAGTTCTGAACCTGAACTTTGACTATCGTGACAATGGTTCCTCTGTGTGTTTTACTGGTAACTGCTGCCATTGTGGCCTTATGGGGCTCCCCCTCCACAGCCATGCAATGCCTGAGCCAGGCAAGGAGGAGAAAGAAAAGGACTTAGGGTCACACGTTCAGTGAAATCCTGCAAGCCAGTGCTGCATCAGACTGTGAGCACAGGGCCTGGAGGGTGCATAGAAGAGACTGTATGGAGAGGGAAAGTGTGGATAGGAGAAAGGCCCCAGTGTCCCAGCAGAAAAAGGAGAGGTAGATGCACCAGGACACCATGGGGCTTCTCAGGCAGCAAACACAAATGATGCAGACTCTTCTGGACCAACAATTTCAACAATCCCAGGCTCACCTCCCTTTGCAATCCATTGAGAACTCCAGTATAGCACCTCTGTACACCCCCTCTCAGTGTGCCACTTGGCGTCACAGGTTGCAACCTTACCATTCCACTCCAGGGGACATTAAAGACAACCACAGCATCACATATATGGACCTGTGAGAGCCACAGTTGATATACATATAGCTAAAATGGACATGAATGTTCCTTCTCCTATAAAAGGTGTCCACTAAATATATTAAGGTTTTGATGTATTTGCTTTTAACTTTGAATAGAATTTTTTTCTGAAGTGTTTTTGTTACTCAGTAAAACTCTATTGTTTGGAAAATAATTCATCTTTATTGGTTCCCAAATCTGCTGCTGCATGCCTGGCGGTAGTGAAAGCCCCACTTAGGTGCTATTGTTCGGTGTGATACAACTCATGTAATCATCATAAGTGCTATAGTCATAGATGTATGCCAAGCACCACACAATTCCTAACAAGTCCTCAAACAGCAGGGCCAGGCATAGCGCACCACACCATAACGCATTACTGTGGCTTGCTGTTCAAGTCGTCTTTGAAAGCCTCCCTGAGCCGTGTAGTTCCTCATTGAAATCTTCTAATAACCCATGGTCTGGCTGTTCAAACTCAGCAGACAGCACCGCCACCCCGGCAGCAACTTTCCCTTTTCTGCATCACTGATATTATGTAGAATGTGGTCTGTAGCTATAACCATTGGGATGTTTTTCTCACTGAGATACAATCTGGTGACTAAACAACGCCAGTGTCCTTTCAATCTACAAAGTATATTCAGCTGTCGTTCTGCACCTGCTGAGATGGTTGCCGAATCTTTGCTTGGTGGCGGGTGTCTGGCTTCTTGAGACAAAGGAGCAAGGGGCAGGCTGGGTTGCTGTTTGGCATTTCAACATCCCCAATGGTCATGCGACAACCAGGAAAGGAAGTCCATGCTGGTAGCTTTCTGCACAATCCTGTGTTCTTAAAGATGTGAGCGTCATGCACCTTCCCTGAACAGACCACACTGATGTCAGAGAAGCATTGCTTGCGATGTACCAGTGCTTGCATAACTGTGAAAAAGTTGTTCTTTCTGTTGATGTGCTCAGATGGGCAAGGTGGTCTGGTGCCAAAATAGGGATGTGTGTGCTGTCTATCCCTCCACTGCCTTTTGGGAATCCCATTGCTGTAAATCCATGCACGATGTCCTGCACGTTGCCAAGAGTCACAGTCCTATGTAGCAAGAGACAATTAATGGCCCTGCACACTTGCATGACAATGGCTCTGACAGTGGATTTTTCTAACTTCAAAATGATTTCCCACTGACTGGTAGCAAACTGGTGCTGCAAGTTTACACTGTGCAATCGCCACTCGCTTCTTTACTGTCAGGGCAGCTCTGATTCTGGTGTCGCCACGCTGGAGGGCGGGGGCAATTTCAGCACACAGATCCAGGAATATGGCCTTGCAAAACCAACAGTTCTGCAGCCTCGCTTGTCATCTCAATCCTGCATTACGATGAGGTCCCGCCAGTCAGTACTCGCTTCTCGGGCCCAGAAGTGGTGCTTCACCATGTGCAGCTGCTCCGGAATGCCACCAACAATCCTGAATTGATTCTCCCTATGTCCCACAGCCATCTGTCCTCCAGGAAATTGTCATGTGTCCCGCAACTCTACTTGCAGCTTTGTAAATATCAGAGGATTGTGTGTCCAGTGCTTGCAACATTCATGACAAATAGTGCAGAGCTGTGCAGGAGGTGGGCGTCTCTCAGCGGTGGCAGACAACGATGAGTCCTGTGTGGGTGTGTGGGATTTTCAAAATAAGGATGAAAATTGTGGGACAGAGGTGGGAAAAATTGCATGATGGGAACTTGAGCCACAGCCCCCATCACCCTGCGCAACTCATTTCTGCCCCACCATGCATTGCCCCAAATTCCCAAAAGACAGTGCCCTGGAGAGTGAATACTCATGGTGCACCACACAGTGCTGGTGGTGAGCATGTGCCGTGCCCATGCAGGGAGCACGAAGGATGTACCAACTGCGGCGGCAAAAGTCTGTAGCGCAGACGTGTCCTGCGCCTAGATGAAACCAAAATAAATGGGATGCGAAGCAGCTCTGTGGTGGACGGCGTTCTTCTGAGAAGGTCAGACACGCTAAATGGATCCATCCTCTGCTGTTTGGGACAATGCTTCCTGGGCCCAAAGCACTCAGCACGTTGGGTGCACATAGGGCACGAGCAGCTTTGAAAACCTGGCCAGGACGGAGGTGCAGAGCCCCTTTAAAAATCAGCTTCTAACTCTGGTGGCTGAACACTTGGACCATTTCCATGAAGGCTTGCTGGTGCCCTACCTTTCATAGGTTAATGGAGTTTAAGGCCAGAAAGGATCATTAGGTCATCTAGCCTGCCCCCCCCCCATATACAGGCCGTTACATTTCACCCCATTACACTGGTATTAAGCCCAATAACACATGTCTGGCTAAACCATCTTCCAGAAAAGCCTCCAGTCTGGATCCAGAGATGCCAAGAGAAAAATTCACCACTTCCCTTGGCGGTGTGGCCCAATGGTTCCTCACCCCCACTGTTAACCATTTGTGCCTAATTTCTGATTTGAATTAGTCTGGGTTCAGCGTCCAGCTGTTGGTTCTGGTCCTGGTTTTTGGTTAGTAACATTTGCGATGTGCTTTTGGATCCACTTGGATGCAAAGGGCCTTGAAAATGGGAGCTCATTACAGTAACTGATTGCTCAGTGTTAGAAGAGACTAAACAAACATTTCACAGCTTCTGAGAGGAGATACAATTAGTTCAGTCTTAGGTGATAAATTATTCTATGGGGAACCTCCCCCATAAAAAAAACCTAATCTGTCTGACATTTAGAACACCATTATTTTACCATGCTCCAGTCATTTAGCAAGATATGATGGTGCATACGCAGCCTTATTTTAACCAATGCCCATTTAATTATGATGGAGACAAAAGAGATGCTTATCTCTGCTGTTATATCTGAGGAAGTTCAAGGGAAGCAAGTTTGAAGCCATCCTGGTTTGAGTAATGAATTCAAAGCCCACATCATTGTAACAAATCTCTTCCTTTCCTTTAATCAGTTTCTAATTTATTCGCTAACTATAAATCCAAGATGTCCCCAACTCAAGCAGCATACTTCACACTGGGATTTGCAAGGGAGACGTTTGCCAGCTCCTTAATGATCTTTGTGTGAAATATGAAGGTGCATTTCTTCTCGGAGAAGTGTATATGTGAAGTGGCCCCTTACTGCGTAGCAGCTTTGCTCCCTTCGTGTACCAATTCTGCTGCCTTTACTGTCACACGTGACGTTTGATGGCACTGTATTCCCGCTAGCTCTGCAGAGACAGCACAGGAATGTCAGAGCAAAGGCAGAGCCTTGTCCTTTTCGTGCGTCGCCAGCAGAATTGTTGACTAAGCTGCAATCAGTTATGACTTGCAAATACGCTGAAGGCAATGGGGGATCACTTGGGTGAAACCAAGGGCAGTATCTGTCTTAAACTACTTTTATTACTGTGCGGATGTGTTGGGAAAAGAATCCAGTGTAACTTTCTTATCCCAGTTTCTGATGCAGTAACCCCATGTCTACTGGATGTTGTCCTTGTTGCTAGGCCAATTACTCTATTAGCTTAAGTCACCAGCAGAAGTTTGTGTTCTGTGGCTGCACTCCTACATACTCATTGATGGGGAGAATGGATGGGGAAGAACCATGGTACCCAGTAGTCGAGTAGTTTTAAAAGTTTTGAGGGAACAGTCTTCCAATAGGAAAATGCTATTTCGTTGAAATATCTCGTGGGAGCGTGCTGATTTAAAGGAAATTTTCAACAGAAAAATTTCAGTGTGATTTGAACTGAAATAGAGTATTTTGTTTTGATTTTCTTGACTGGCTTGGTTTTGAACTTCTCATTTCATTTTGACTTAATATTTTTAATTCAATTCTAATGTTACATTAATATAGTTTATATTTATATTTAATACTTTTATATTATATTATCACGTTTCAACATTATCAGAACACAACATTTTGGTAAGGCCATTTAGCTGTTTCTGAATCAAAATATTTTGGAATTTCCATGCCATGGAAACACTCAACATTTCAACTTTTCATCCCAAATTGAGAGGAAAAGTCAAAATTCAGTTTTCCTACCAGTAGTTGGAATGATTTGAATGAATCTAGTCAGTAGCTTGAATGATTTGTTCTGATTTTGAGTTTTGTTTTTGGAAGTAAAGCCCAGAGGAAAGGGATGTGAAGTGAGCTGCATTACATTATAATCAATCCTGAGCATTCAGAAATCATGGGTTTCTTTAAAAGAAATAAAAAAATTGGGGTTCATTTTATTTAGCTTCTGGTTTAGGGTGCACTCAGGCCACATTTTCAAGCTGCTCTCTGCAACCAGTTGGTTTAGCAGCATTAAAAAAAAAAAAAGAAAACGGAGTCTCACATATTCACATGACTCCAGGATCTGGAGCTTGGAGAAGGTGAGCTATTATGATACTCGAGATAAAATGACAAGATTTGGCAGTGCTGCTTTTATTTTTCCTTCCCCATCTGGCTCACACACAGACCTACTTTCTCAAGCCGAGCCTTGCTTTAAAAAGTCCTTCAAGCAATGGGTCCTCTTTGAGAGTCATACTCAAAAGCGGTTCAAAAAGACAATTCCAGTACATTGTACGTTAGATCCGCAAAATGACACCAATATTTATATTCTTCGAATTTTAGCAAATTACCATATAGATGATATGGAAAAACATAAACATTTTTATGGCCAGCAATAGTCATGTGTAACAACTTCTCTATATTTAAAGCTCTTAGCCCATTAGACCCTTTAAATTATTCACATTAAATCACCATTTAAGCCTGCGTGGCATTTCTTTGAGGTGATTACTGTCTATAATAAACCATCATCAGCTAGCAGCGTAATCGGACTGGCAATGTTAACCCATTATCACTGATACAATATTAGCAATTGCAAGCGCTGTCATATTGGTTCCTGGAGGACCGCTGAAGGAAGGGATCGCCACATCTGGTGCTGGAATTTACATATACCACGTCACCTACTTCGATGTCACGTTCCCATCTTCCCTCAAATCACGGCATTGACTGACCACTCTGTAAACATGAATAACATGCCCCACCCTATGAAGAAGGGAGGTGTCATTGTCGCTGTTTTACAAACGGGGAAACCGAGGCACAGAGACACATGTAAGACCCAAGGTCATGCTGTCTATAACACAAGATGGAATTAACTCTGGTTTTCCTGCATCCCAGCCTCGGGTCTTAACCCGAAAACCACTCATAGGAACATGGAATTGCCAGACTGGATCAGATCTCCAATGGTCCAGCTCATCCAATATCCTGTCTTGGACAGTGCCTCACAGGACGGTGTCAGAGCTACTCTGGGAACAGATGTGGGAACATCTGCCTTCCTCTTCCCCTCCCCTCCACCCCTTAGGTTTCATTCTCTAATAGTCAGAGATTAGCTGAAGCTCTGAAGTATCAGATTTGAAAGAATTTACAGAATGTTTGCAGCATTCCCTATAATAGCTCCAGATATTCTTGCTATCCAAAGAAACATCTAATCCCCCTGGAATCCTGCTAAACTCCTGGCCTCTGCAACATCCAGTGGCAGGGCACTGCACAATCTAATCACGTGTTGTCTGAAAAGCTGTTTCCTTTCTGCAGTTCTGAAGTTACCACCTTTCGGTTTTGTGGACTGCGCTTTTGCTGTGTGATGAGGAGAACAGATGCTCCCGATCTCCCTTCTCCAGACCAGTCCTTCTTTCCTGTACTTTCTTCATGTGAATTCTTATTCGCTTCCTTTCTCAAGGACACAGCTAGATCTCTCCAGTGCTGTTGGGTTCATTCAGCAAATACCTGATTTACCGGGTTTGAATAGGTGTCCACAAGGGCTTCATGTGGCTTGCAGCGCCATTATCTCCACTGTTGATGCAGAAGAAGGAAAGGGCCCAGGGAAACTTCTCCCTGGGAACCAGCACGGATCCTACGATACCATTTTTGCAGCCACTCTTAAGAGCAGAACTGCACTTCCACTTTGTGGCCCCAGTTGTGGGCCAGAGATGCTGTTTTCCATTAAGGGTTTGCAGAAAGAGCATTTCATGTGCCGCTCTGGAGCCAGACCCGCTGGCCCTGCTGCCCAGAGCTGTGTGGGGCTGTGGGTACAGGGGCTTGTGGCTTTGCACTGGGAATAAGCGGAGAGGCTGCAGCTGGCTCAATGGCGGAGTGGTCACTCTGTGTGGGTTTGTGGAGAGGGCAGAAGAGGGCACCGCAAGGGGTTGTTGGGGAAAGCTCTCTGGTGCCGAAGACCGCCGGGGCACCCAAGACTCATCCCTGGACTGGAACTTTGCCCAGGACTCCTGAACTCTGAGTGCAGACGCCTTGTTCGGGGTCTGCCCTTTCTGTCTATGCTGCCCCTGGGCCTGTGGGGACTCGGGTTGAATACAACCCTTTTTTACCACTCCCCCATCTTTCCCCTGGTTGTTTTTCTCCATTCATCCCTCTGTAAATACATAATTCTCTTTCCTATATTCACTGACTCTTCCGGTGTGTGTGTGTTCAATGCAGAGGGGTTTGGAACAGGCTCCGCTGGTTAGGAAGAGACTTTCCCTGCTGCGTTCCTGAGTGCGCCTTTTCTTGCAGCGCAGACCCCAGCCTGGCGACGAGGGTGCTAAGCAGATTTCTCAGGCACAGAGATGAACATGCCCTTTTTGGGGCAAAGTCAACACAGCTTTTGAAAAGGGAAATCACGCCTCACCCAACTATTAAAATTCTTTGTGGGGGGTCACAAGCATGTGGACAAGGGTGATACAGTGGGTAAAGGGTGCTTGGTCTTCCAGAAAGCCTTTCATAAAGTCCCTCACCCACAGCTCTTAGGTAAAGTAAGCAGCCATGGGGTAAGAGGGAAGGTCCTCTCCTGGGTCAGTAATTGGTTAAAAGATAAGAAACAAAGGGTAGGAATGAATAGTCAGTTTTCAGAATGGAAAGAGATAAATTGCAGGGTCTCCCAAGGATCTGTGCTGGGACCAGTGCTGTTCAACATATTCACAAAGATCTGGAATAAAAGGGTAAACAGGGAGGTGGCACAGTTTGCAGATGATATTAAATTACTCAAGAGAGCTAAGGCCAAAGCAGACTGTGAAGCGCGACAAAGGGATCTCACAAAAGAAGGTGACTGGGTAAGAAAATGACAGTTGCAATTCATTGTCGATAAATTCAAAGTAATGCACATTGGACGACGTAATCCCAGCTATCCGTACAAAATGATGGGGTCTAAATTGGCTGTTACCACTCAAGACAGATCTTGGAGTCTTTGTGGGTAATTCTCTGAAAACATCCGCTCAATGCAAACACCAATAATAACATGAATCCGCGGCCACCTCCGCCTCCTCCCTTCCTGGCCCCGTTCTGTGCCAAGGAAAGGTAGAGATGAGGAGGTAACTGGTCTTCTCTGCCCCTGGGCGTGAATCGCTTGAGTTGAAATACAGCTCCTGGATTCCGCCAGCAGCTGTCAGAGACGCGGAGCCCAGGCACCTCAGTAAACACGTAGCAGCTGGCAAAAACTGGCAGCTGTTAAAGAACATGCTGTGCTCCCCCCCTGCATGGGCAGAGGACAAGGGGGTTACTTGTGCAGCACTGATTTCAAACCGTAGCCTCCCGGCTCAGCAAAGAGAACATGAAACGTTCTGGTTTCTCTAGGGGCACCCAGAAATGTCGTCTCTAGGGGCAGAAAGCTGATAATCGCCTGAACTGCCTCCCAGTCGCCCTCTCAGACACAGACGCCTCCTCCCACTCTAGATATCTGGGTACAGTTCAAAACAAATCCCCACGTGAGCCTTGAGCTTGCTCCAAGCTGCAGAGGGGGGTGTTTGGGTTTAGTTTTTGTGGAAAGTGCTCTGATACTATGGTGACAGGCGGTGACCTTATAAAATCCTAGACAGAGAGCTGCAGTGACTGGGGAGACCCACTGATGCCCTGCAGGCAGAAGGGCTGTATACATGGAATGGGAGCAGACAGAGAGATGGGAGGTGATATTTTCAGTCTGTTTCTGAGGGGACAAATCTCACTTTGTGTTGGAAGGGTCCAATCCCGCACTCGGGGTGCTGGCATCACTGGAGGAAGAGCACGTTCCATGTGGCATCTTTCATTGTTCATCAAGCACCCTACAACAGTGGGCAATAAATAACATGCCCATTTTACAGGTGGGGAAACTGAGGCACAGGCTTGCCCACAGTCATGACTAGAACCCAAATTTTTAAGGTACTCAGCCGGCTGCTCAGCGTCCCTGCCACCTCTGGGACCGGGGCTGGGGTTCTTGCATGGCAGCTACATTATCTTTTACCCAGTTATACATACTTTTAAGCTCCCACAGGCACCAGCAGCAGGATTTAAACCCACAACTTCCACTTCCCCTTGTTGCGGCAACTGGGGACAAACCAACCTTACCGTTATTCTTGCCATGGATTGACGCACACCGGCAGACATAACACAGCCAGAGTTCAGCTCTCCCGGTGTGTACCACTGCAAACAGGAAATGAGAGCAATTGGCTTGTTTCTTCAGTGACAAAACACCAAGCAACCGCCTTTCCCCATCCTTCGCAGCCCTCACAACCCCGCAGCTGCCTCTTTGTTTCTGATAAGGGCTTATGTTTGGTCGGGCTGTGTTGTGATGGCTGCTTTCACTCACCGCAGAGCGAACTAACTACCTGGCGGGTAATGATTACATGTGACTCCAGGAAGCAAAAGGAGATGAACCAGGAACTTTCTGTCTGTCTCTTTCTGGTCCCCATGGTCTTTTCGTAGTGCTTTTTGCATTTCAGCACAAGCACTGGTTTGCCAGTGCTGTAGCCTCCCAACCCTCCTGCATGTTTAATGGATGAACATCTCTTTGATTACACGAGGCAGGGCCTCCTCACCCACACACAGATGGCAAGTGGAGAGCTCCAGTCCCTCAGTGAATCCCTCCCAATGCAGATGGAAATCTAGCTGGAGTGATAAATTGTCTTGTTTGTGCTGCTTTGGCCATAGAAAACTAAAATATTGACCCATTCTTTTCCACAGAACATGACTAACTAGCTGTGCCATGTGCAACAGTGAAAGATGGCGGAGTAGCTAACAGCAGCTCTTGACGGGAGCAGGTACGGGCCCAAAAAAACAAATAGACAAAAAAAAAAAATGCTCGGCTTTCTGGAGGTGAAAACATACTTTCGCTTATCCACCTAGCTTAAATCTGCAACCCGTGAAGAATTCTCTGTAATGCTATATTCTCCATTACTTTGATTTGTCTAGGCTTAAATGACTGTTAGGCAATGTTTGTCTGCCTCGTCCTGTGAGGGACAATTCCAGGAAATGATTCCTGATATTAAGTAAGCATGATTTTTCATTTGCATCACCCTAGGAGATCTCCCAAACACTCCTGAGTTCTCCTTGTATGTCACATCAGTCACACGCTGGAGATTATAGCTGTGCAAATGGGCTCCTTCTGCTTTGGCAGCGTTTGCACCTACAAGCTGATACATTTGCAAGGATTTACTGCTTCCAGAATTGAAATCAATGGGAGGTAGGTGCCTAAATTTCACTGAGGAGCTAGGCTTCATGGCTAGATTTTCAAAAGTGCTTAGCACATAAGGTTCACACTGGGTGCTGAGCCCTTTTGACAATCTGGTCTCTAATATGCATTGTAATGACACATATTTGCAGTGTTATTCAGATACTAGATGTCTCCATGTGCAGTTAAGAATTTCAGGCATGTTATGGTCCATGGTAAACAAGGCCAACAAGCTGGGATTCAAGTTGTGGAGAAACCTGCTTGCTTGTCTGTATCTGTTTTCTTTACTCAATGCCTCATGCTTAAGTTGGACTGTGGTTCATTAGTCATGATATGCATAAAAAGGAACAGATTGCAACTGTGCTTACCCTTAATGGAGAAGTGCAGCTGCCTGGGTTTTTAGAATCCATCTTGACCTGAATTGCTTACAACCTCCATAACCTGGAACTTGCTAGTAAAGGGTGGCCTTGGGCCATGGTGTGGATCTGCACGGGCTGTTCCTTGGCCAGTGCTAGTACGTACTGGAGTAGATCACCACATGCAACTGACCTTGCAAAACATTGTCTAATGCAGTGGTTCCCAAACATTTTCCGTACATGACTCCATTTTCAGATGTGTTGTTTCCCACTCCCACAGGCAGCATGGACGTTGAAGTGTAAAAATGTGCCCCCTCTGCAGTGTGACCTCACATGCACTGTACATGCAAAGCTCACACCGAAAGGAGGATGCCATTTTGCTTTACAAAATGGCGTCCTTTGGACTGCATAATCTCACACACGTACGGGGCGTGCGAGGTCGTGTTGCATGGAGGGCCCCGTTTTGTAGAGCAAAATAGCATCCTCTGTGCGAGCTGACCTCATGCATGCAGTGCGTGTGAGGTCACACTGGGCGGAGGAGACCATTTTGTAAAACGGCATCCTCTAGCACGCTCGGGATGGCCGTGACCCCATCTGCTGATGAAGTGACCCCCTTTGGGGTCATGCTCTACTGTTTGGAAACTGCTAGTCTAATGGCTGGTGGTAACACAAAACAGGATGAGATGTGGTGGGAAACAAAATTAATCACCACCTCCATTTAAACCATTGAATAAAATCAGAAAGTCAATCTCATACGGGCAAAGGTTGGGTTACATCTCCAAAGCCGCACACAGATCCATTCTGTCCTTTAATGAGCACAGGGTCTGTGTAACAAACCACCCCACAAAGATACCCAGGCCTAGTCTACACGACAGTGTTAGGTCAGCATAAGGCAGCCTACATCAACCAAACTTTGTAAGGCCTTGTCTGCACTGGGGAGTGTTGTGGAAGCAAGTTACAGCGATGACCAAGCAGTGCTATAATTACAATGTATGGGCCTCTTCAAGCGGCACTCATTGTGCGGCTGAAGCATGTCCACATTTGGTGTTCTAGCATCAAGAGTGAGAGCAGTGTCCATTGGGCAGCTATGCCACTGTGCAACTCGCCACCATGTGCCAGCAGGAGTTGTGGGAAGGAGGAAAGGATCACAATGCATCATGGGTGCGGCCTCAACATCCCTTGTTTCAGTGATTTCCCCACTGTCGTCAGTGTGCTGAACACATCGCAGCTGCTCATGCAGTGTATCGTGAGCTCCCAATCGGGACAGGAATCCGAGGCACCTGATTTGCTGTGTGCCATGCAAACAAACAACGCCAGACCAAAAGATGCCATTGGGGGATGTTGAAATGCCCACAGTGATCTTGGGAGACCCAGCCTACCCCTTACAGCCATGAGGTCATGAAGCCTTATATGGGCAATCTGGATGGCAGCAAGGAGCGCTTCAGTAACAGTCGGAGCAGGTGCTGAATGACCCTTGAATGTGTGTTTGGCAGATTAAAAGCTCGCTGGTGATGCCTTTATAGCAGGTTAGATCTCAATTAGGAAAATATTCTCATGGTTATAGCCACCTGCTGTGCGCTCTATAATATTTGTGAAGCTAAGGGTGAAAAGCTTCCCCCTGGGTGGAGCAAAGAGGTGGGTCACCTTGAGACTGAGTATGAACAACCAGATGTCATGGCTGTTGGAAGGGGACAAGGGGGGCCATTTGAATCAGGGAGGCCTTGAGGAACCATTTTGACAATGAACACCAGTAAGGTGTCTGTAAACAGTACTGTGGCATACTATGACTGCTATCCAGCTTTCACTGTGCATCAATTTAAGCTGAAAGAGACAAATTTGCTTATCTTTCACAGAGTATGTTTTTATTAAATAACAATTATTCACAACACACACACAAAACTGGGTGGAGGGGCAGTGTGAGCTATGACAGCTGGGTGTAAGTCCAGCTATCGTCCTGGAAGCTGTCTGAAGGGGTGGAGTGAACGGGGCATGGAGACGGGCTGGGAGTTTGGTAGGAATGTGTGGGTGGAGTTTGAGGACGGTATGGAAAGCAGTTCTGTATTGGCTGCAAGGGGGGTGAGCATGCCTGAATTCAGTCTGCAGTGTTATGAGTGACTCTAGGGGTTATACAGCCTTGGCTAACAGGAGTGGCTCTTTTAACTCAAGCAGCAGATGCTCCTGGGTTTAGATCCAAAAGTCTCAGGTTTGAAGCCAGCTGCTGATGACCCAGCCAGGGGAGTGTTTCACATGGATGAACAGGCATTGTGAAATTCAAGGCTAGAGCCCTTCGTGGAGGTAACAGAGCATGCAGCAGAATTCATGTGATTCATTGTCATGTGGGTGTGTGACCACAAGACCTCTTCCCTCCTGCCACCTGCGCTCCTCCCTCCACGTCCCATGCAGGTTGCTATGCATTGCAGACTTGGCTGCTGGCCGCGGAGACCAAGGGGGACGGTGAATGAAGACAGGTCTTGTAAAAAGGTGATCAGGGAATGCAGAAGTGTGAATCAAAGTTCTGGTGGGAACAGCATCCCCAGTCCCTAAAAGAAATCAGGCTGGATCATGTGCACATCCCACTACTCGTTGGGATCAGACAGAGACAGCCGAGCTCTTGTGGTGTCAGCATGGCTTTGCAATTCAATTTCCCTTTGATGTCAGACTCGGTATTTCTTACCTACGGAGAAGTGAGAGTGGGAAGATTAAGAGATTTAGTGGGAAGTGTTTTCATAGCGCTATCTGTGGGATTGACGCTCTCATTAATAGAAACAAATGGTGAGGTAGCCCGTTTTCCTTCCCCGCCCTTTGTGTGCTGCAGCCATTCCTCTGATGCAGCTGGAGGTGTACTTTCCAGCTCAGGGGGACAGACCACACTAGTTTGCCCTAGTTAGTGTAGGCACAGCAGCGTGGCTGGCGAGAGGGGCTAACTGCCCTTACTATGAACCTAGTCAAGACTCTCGCACGTACTTGGGGAAGCCGGCTGACCCCGCCACCTGCATCACTGTAGCCACGCTTCTGTTGCGAAGATGCTGCTTCGAGCATAGCTAGTGTGTGTCTGTCTATCTGCGCTGGAAATTACACCTCGGGTCGCTGTGTAAACATAACCTCAGGTGCACCGCTGGGAACATTGGGCTTGCCACAGAGAACCTCGGAGGAGAACTCGGCCTTAACCTCTAGCTCCCCTCCTACCATAGTCACGTATCTTCCAAAGAGCCCAACACGGGCATCTCCCTCTTCTCCCCACAAGTCCCCTGTGGCTAGAGCGTGTTCGGTACTGTGCACGCTGCGAGGACTTGCTGGTCCCTGGGCCCTGGATACGGACAGCACATGTATGGAAAGGTCCTGCACATCCTATTCTGCTGCCCTTCGTCACGTTCTCCACAAAGCGCTCAGCACTGGTCAGGCTGTTGGTGGGATGTGGCTGCTGCTCGCCCTAGGGAGTAGTGTTGTCTCACTGTTAACTTGTGCTTCCCCATTGGAAATGTCCACCCTGCACCTCTTGTCTCATGCTTCAGCTGGAACCCCCTCAGGGCAGGCCCATCCTTTGTTAGCTGTTTGTGCAGCACCCAGCTTTCGTGCCCTGATCCCTAAATAACACCCCTGAGAGCTATAATAATAATGAAATGTGTTGCCCCTTTTGATCTGAGTGGTTTAGCCAGTATTCTAGGGGTCCTTCCAGGGCTGTTTCCACTGGGATGAGAAATCGACGCTATGAGCCGGGTCTGTTCTTGGTGCAGTCTTGTACATTTACCAAGAATGGACACAGAGTCCAGCTTCCCTGAACACAACAGAAGCAAATGGCAGGCAGTTTCCTTGCTCAGAGATCCCTACGCCTGCCCCTCCAGCAGGCTCTGTGCCCAAGAAGCTATGCCTCTCTGTTTTGTCTCAGAATCACACTCACAGCTCCTTCTACGGGCTTTATGCCTGCAACAGAGACAGGCTGCAAAACCTAGCCCCTGTGTTCACAGCCAGGAGAACCCTTCAGGCTGCCCAGCTTAGCTCTGGCCTGCTGGGCAGTATAGAGCCTTGGGCAGCCACCCCCTGTCTGAACTGGTTTTGCTGCATAAAATGGCTTGATTGCTCCTTCTACTGAGCCAAAAGAAATGTGCTTAATGGCCATTGGCTTCAATGGGGTCTGCAATTTGTCTGTGGCTCCAAGGCTTCTCTGCCGGCAGCTACCAGCACCTTTCTGCCTAATAACTGGGGTTTTTCTGTTAGCATCATTTTATGTTCTCCACTTTCCCACTCAACCCAACCCATTAGCCTCAAAGGTCACTAAGGGACTCGGGACACTAAGGGAACCTTCAAACCAAGCTGTCCAAGAATTACACCCGACTCCTGATCCCAGTGAAATGAAGGGACCACAAGAGGTCATCTAGTCCATCCCCCCTCACTGAGGCAGGACCAAGTAAACCTACAACATCCCTGACAGGTGATTGTCCACTTTGTTCTTAAAACTCTCCAAATGATGGGGATTCTATAACTGCCCTTGGAAGGTGGTTCCAGACCTTAACTACCCGTCGAGTAGAAAGGTTTTTCGCATATTTCCCCTAAATCTCCCTCGCTCCCTTCAAGGGCATTTGCCCCTGGATCTCAATGGGACCTGACTTTGGCTCCCAGCCATTAAGGTGGACAGTGATGACACCGCTCTGTGTTGTCGATGGGTTGGAAAAAGTGTCCTTGGAGCCATATAAAAACCTCTGTTGCACGAGATAAATGTTAACACCCAGAGGGTTCAGGTCTGCGCCCCTATTGAAATCAGGTCCCGGGGAAAGCAGTGGGGGACCTTGGCGCATCCTCTCTCACTGACAAAATACTGATGCCAGGGCAGTAAGAGGCAAATGTGTTCTAATGCTAAACGAGTCATTAATCAGGGTCATCGGAGGCTGGAGCCTATTAAGAGAATGCTCCCTAATAGCTCTCAATTAGGAGTTTGCACAGAGCCACGTGGCAGTGCACAAAAGCCATGCTTGGTGAGCCCCAAAAATCTAGGCATGCTGAACTCAGCAAGCCACACGGCTTTGCGGTGTGAGTCTCCATGACTAATGTGCATGGAGAGGAGGCAGGCGGGTGTTAAACTGGTTTACTTTTATGGCACCAAAGAGCTGTCAGAGATGGGGCCTGTTTTATAGCTCGGTTCACGACTAATGAATAACGAAGGGAGAATCTTGCCAAAAGCATGCTGGCATTTTGCAAAGGTCAGCTTATGGCAGCAAATATCCGAGCCCTGCTGCATCGCACTTACCGGTGCGTCAGCAGTTTCCTTCCTAACCCCTGATTTCAGGGGTTTATAACTCAGCCCTGCAAACAGCCTGATCCTAAAACATGAGCCTTCGCGTCACGTCCCTGCTGAAGACTCACTGGCCATTGATGAGCTGCCAGCAGAACACACACGGGGAGGGGACACTTGAACCAAGAAGCTTGGCTGGCAAATCTGAAGCTTTACAAGTGAAAGGTCCATATTGGGGTTCTGGGGTCCTTTCTGGGGACTAAGCCCTAAGCTGGTCCAGTCCATAATAGTGTCTGCGGCCCTGGTTTCTGGGGTCCATACTGGGCCCAGTGTCCCGAGTACTGGGGTCCGAAATGGGCTGGTGCCCTTGGGAATTGGAGCCAACAGCACACACTCCTTGTGCTCTTTAGAAAGGCAGAGGGCTTGAGGGAAGGGGGAACAGGGCAGCCAGAGTCTCACCCCAGCCAGCTCTTTGCTGTAGTGACATTGCCTGGGCAAGCAAAGGGCAGCAGACAGCGAGCAATGCTCGTGCTCTGCGTGTGCCGCTGGGTCTTGTGTGCAGGATGGAGATGGACGGGGCTCTCCAGTTCCCTCTTCGCACGCTCATCGCCCCGCCCGCGCAGGGTGCTGCGACATATGTCAGACAGCAAAGAACTAGGGCTTGTTCCCCTCTGGGGCAGGCCAGGATTTAATTCAGTATTTCACTCTCTTAATGGTGCACTCTGAAATTTACCAGGCCAGCGTTCAGCCGTTAGCTGCCCCTTCCTCAGCGGATGTGCAGATACACAGCCGGGCCCTGCAGGAGTCCACGGCTGAGCCGCTGCTGTTCACGGAGCCCAACAAACCAGCCACGTGCTAGGAAATGCAAAGATCAGCCGTCCCAGAACAAGGTGCGCAAGTCCCAATTCTCAGAGCAACAACTCTCATTCCCTGTGTCTTAACCAAGCTGAAGCTGGGCAGCCAAAACCAGCTCTGGCTCCTTCGTCCCGCCCTTAACTCCCCTGATGAAAGCTCAACTGACTCTAAAACCCTCATCAGTTCTTCACCAATATATTTGTAGCCAGCTGTAAGCAACTGTGCAGGGGCCAATGGTGAGGGGCATGCTAATTAACCAGTGTGTCTTTAATTAGCTGCTAGAAAGGTAATCCTACTACAATTTAACCCTCGCTAAAACAGGGTGAATTTTTTCCCTGGTTTAGTGACTAGCTCATGCATTGGGACTTATGTGCCTGCTACTGCATCAAGGCTAATAGAACAAGTTCATGGAGGATTAGATCCCTCAATGAGCTATTAGCCAAAATGGTCAGGGACACAACCCCATGCTCCGGGTCTCCCTAAACCTCCAACTGCCAGACGTGGGGACTGGACGACAGGGGATGAATCACTCAGAATTGCCATTTTCCCTTGATTCCCTGTGAATGAAGGGCACTGGCCACGGTTGGAAGGCAGGAATCTGGGCTAGATGGTCTGACGCAGCTGGGCTGTTCAGATGTTCTAACCTTCTGGCAGGAGTATACACGCCCCCCATGCGGCTTTCCTAACACAACAAATGGAACTTGCCAGGCTTTGGCACCATGTCATGGGTTTTTTCCTTGCATGGCTATAACCCCCCGACAGCGGCTTTTCTTGTCAATGGTTCATAGTCGCGGGCTTTGATGCAGAACAGGATTTACCGCTGACGTGCTCAGCATTCTAATAGGAACTGCACATTTCTTCAGAATCGAACTTCTCCGCATTCAGATACACAGAATGAGCCAGGCCATGGGCAATAGACTTCCAAGCCTGTGGCATGAGACTGTATCGTAGGGAATCGGATTGGGCTGTTGAGCCCTTTATGCAGTCACATCCTGATTTCTGCAGCATAAAAGGCAATAGCTTCATCGTTCAAAGATAAGTGGGTTTAAGTGGTTTGACCCATCCTAGTAGTCCTTAGTCATTTACGTTAAAGATCAGCACATTGAACTTTTGCCTCCCCTCTTTCCTTCTCTTTGGAGCGGGCAGATCTCTCTGGTGCCCCAAAAGCAAAGAGAACTCTCTCACATGGAAGCATCTGCCGCCCTGGCAAGACGCTTTGTGGAGACCGCCTGGCATGGTGTGACTGCAGGACATGGGATGAATCTGCGGCGGATCCTCGCACTGACCCTCGGGCTAGTGGTGTGTCAGATCTAGTGCTCGCAGAATCACAAAGCAGAGCGGGAGCGCTCTGTACAAAGCAATGAAGCCAGGCGCCTTTGAAGAGGGAGATGGAGCAAGGAATGCAAGCAGGAAACTTTGGGGACAGCTCTCTCAGGCACGGAGGGGTTTGGCTTTTGGGCTGTGATCCTTGGAAACTGACACCCTGTGGATCAGAGTTCATACTGGGGCCCCGTGCCCTTGAAGACACCCACAGAGAAGGTGCAGGGCAAACAAGTGTCCCCCGCACGGCCCCATGCCTGCCTTAGCGGGTTCTAGCCAATTTCAGGCTTCTCTGAGCTATTAAGTCCACGGCCTCCCTGCTGAGAGGCAACCAGAGTGCTGGTTAATGCTAGCTGAGGCTGCTTGTTTCACTGTGTCCTCCCAAACAACCAGCTTCCTGGTGAAAAGGGGGTGTCTTGCTCCGTCCGCTTTGGTCTAGGGGAAGGAGACTCTCCGATTGTTCTAGGTGAAGGAGATTCTCCGATTGTTCTAGGGGAAGGAGACTCTCCGATTGTTCTAGGGGAAGGAGACTCTCCGATTGTTCTAGGGGAAGGAGACTCTCCGTTTGTTCTGGCTGGCAGCGTTGCTGGACTGGGCCCTTTAAGAGGATGGTGTTGCCCACCAGTGTCCCATTAACAGTCTCTTGATGGGGCCTGGTCTCTATAAAAAGCCAGAGGACACAAAGAGCAGGAGATCCTTGACCAGGGAGAAGAGTTTATGCCTGGAAGCATGACCCGGAGGAAGCTGTAGAGCAGCCACACAGAGTGAGACGTGCCCTTCAGGGAAGACCCTGGGAACCAGGGGAGTTTCTCCAAGTGAGAAGGTCTGGGAAGGGTCTGCTAAAGCCGAGGAGACCCTGAGACGCCAGGGGAGTTTTGGGACAGTACCTCGGGGAGGAAGGGCTGTGCCCAGTTTAAGGCAGGGGAAGACTTTCTGTGTTCATTTTGAACTTTGTCAAGAAAGCCAGCCACGAAGGAGGGGTGTCATTGAACAGAGCAAGCCTGGCCTGTGAGTTATTGAGTCCAAGAGGGAAACTGAGGCACGGCACTGCAGCAACACCAGACGCTATGAAGGACTGCTCAGGAGGCTCCCTGATTGAGCCTGGACGACATTCCCCAGCTTCTCGTCTGCTCCCTTCCCTAAAGGGGCCTTAGCCTGGACTAGGGCAAGCTGAGCTCCCACTGTGCCTCATGGGAACGGCAGCGTGGGTGCCTCAGACCCGTGTTCTCCCCTAGGGGCTGGGGTTCCTGGCTGGAGACGTATCCCATGATGCACTGCAGTTTCTCCCTCTGGTTGCCACTGCTGGGCATCATGGGAGATGTATTTTTGGCTGGAAAACCCAGGCATCAGGCCAGAAACTATGTCTCCCAGCAGGCTCTGCGGTGGCTCAGCTGGACGAAGTGCAGCCTTGACTCAGCGTGCAAGGTTTATTTCCATTTACTTGATGGCAAATTGACCGTTCTGGGCAAAATGCCAAGGAAAATGTTGCTGTGGTTTCTGCAAAAAAAAACCCGAAACATTTTCAGTTTGGGGGAAATCATTTTAATGGAAGCTTCCCAACGGGGGCTCTAATTCTGTATTACAAACCCCGGTACATCCACCTGCCTCTCCACATCCCACCACACGCATCGTCTCACCACCCCACTGCCAGGAGAGGGCACCAGCTTCCCCCAACACCTGCTCCCCTGATACCAATCTGGCCAAACAGGACACACCGCTGGCCAGATCCACCCAGGGGTGACCCCTGTGGCCAGTAACCATGCAGCTGTGACTGGGTGCGCTCCCCCTGGCCCACTCAGTCTCTTGAGCGCCTCGGTCCCCACGGCTCCCAGAAACTCCCAAGACAGAGCTCCCTCTCTTCAGGCACTTCCACCCCATGGCTCCTTCCACAACAGCTGCTGGGGGAACCAGTGGGGGCATGCGTGACAAATACAGGGACTTGTAATGTCCCATAAGACTTACAAGCTGCCTATGATGGGACCTTTTTAAAAAAAATTAGGAGAATCCTATGGGGAACCTAAATCCCAACCAGCTCTAGTATTAATCCCCTGGGCCCTTTCAGCCTCAGCCAGCTGGGCGGAGAGAGGAGACATCCTTCCCCTTCGGTAGCTTCCTTTGTATTCGCTGCCTCTTCCCCCCACTGTGACTCCATCCAGATCAACTATGTGATGGGCAAGAACCTCGCCCTCCCCGACATGGCAGAACTGCCTTTGCGCCTTGCCACACTGCCCACCCCCTGCGCCACCAGCTGCTCTGCGAATAGTCCAGATCGATTCTCCAGCCAGGCCTGTCCTTTCCTATGCGGGGCTCTCGTCCCAAGAAGGAAGGACAATAAAATGTCAGGCTGGATAGCTCAAGCTGGTCTTTGTGTATAATGTCCAGGGCAAAAGCTCTAGGATGAGTCTGCTCTGCAACTGGGAATAGCAGCCACCCCCCAACGGGGATTGCATCTCCGTACACTATCTTATTCCCACTGACGACGGTGGTTATTTTCTTCTGTTTGTAGCCTCCCCCCCTCCTGAGAGCAAAGGCTCTCCACAGCCAGCCCTGCATTGTGTCCTGTGCTCGCTGGAATGGAAGGTGCCCCCCATAATTCAGTCCATCCACCACGGCTTATTGGCAACGTAACCAACGTCGATAGCAGGAAGCTATCAAATATCTTGTCAGGGCCTTGGCATCATGGCCACTAATTAAATTATCTTTTGGTCTGATAGGCTTGACAAGGAGCCCATCTTCCAGTGAGGCTTCTCTACATTTTACCCTGAGGTTCTTCTCTGTGCATATTAATTGGAAATGGTGCGAGGGTTAGCCTGAAATTCCAGGCTCTGAGGAGCAAAAGCAATCACCAAGCCTGGGACCTTCTCTCTGTCTACTTACATAGCCCCCACTCCCGTCGCATCTGAGCACCTCACGATCTTTAATTCATTTAGCCTCACAACACCTCTGCGAGACAGGGCAGTGCTGTTATCCCCGTTGTACAGATAGGAAACTGAGGCACAGAGAGGCTAAATGACTTGTTCCTGGGTGTACAGGAAATCAGTGGTAGAGCAGGGACTTGAGCCTAGGTTTCCCTATTGCTAGGGAAGCATCCCGGCCACTGGACCATCTGTTCTCGCTCCTAGAGGGGGGAAAATAATGGATTTTTCTGTTTGCCAGCAATTCCAAAAAAATAAAATAAAAAAGTTGAAAGCATTTTGTGTGTGTGAAATTTTCAGCAAACCGAAAAATAAAAATTCCTCGGGGCCCAAACAAAGCATTTTGTTCAACCCGAAATGAGATTTCATTTTGATCTGGCGCATTTTTAAAATATTCAAAACAGTTTGGTAACATTAAAGGACATGCATAACTGAAAAGCTGTTTCAAATCAAAACATTTCTATTTTTTCTGGATTTATTTTTATCTTTAACTTTTTTTGTGCTAATGCAATTTGGCAAAATCATCACACACGTCAAATATTCGGGTGTTGCTGAATCTGCATTTTTCACCCCCAAAACTTTCCGCTGACAAATTTCCCACAGCTCCACTCTTTAGCTTTAAATCCCACGCGCCACCTTAAAAGCAAAGTGAGTTTTCTTCGGTTAGGTTAAATACACTAACTGAGATCTGGAAAGCCGCAGGCTGGAAATCATTTAAAAATTATGTTTATAAAAGTCCTTAAATCTCTCACAGGGCCATAAAGCCACTGGATAGTAGCAGCTTCCATTTACTACCAACCTTGGGCTGTTGGCCAACTACTATTAATTTAGATTTGCATGGACCCCTATCCAATGCACCAGGTGTCTTTGTCATGTATTACAAACACAGAGATTAAATGCAGCAGAATCCTTGAAAAGCTGAAAAACAAAACAAGAAAAGGAAGTTGCACAGCTCCATAATGCACTGCCGTGCCCAGGCCACCTTGTCTCCACAGGGTTTGATATAACTCTCTTTTGGCTTTGCAAAGCTCTGATGCTCAACGTGATACGGGTTTGCCTCGCTTCTCTTGGTCTGTGTGCTGCATGATCACAGAATGCCCCGTGTCTGCTAACGTAACGAACTGCAGCTACAAAGGAAAAAGCTCCCGGGTCAGAGGGGAGGCATTAAATCTCCGGTATCAAAAGCACAAATCCCTTCCCCGTGAGCAGAAGGAAAGCTCCTTTAGCCCAGAGTAAGGAAAAAGCTGTTGCTGGTTCCTGGCCCCAGCCGCGAGCAGGAGAAATGATCTCCCACACGCCGTGGCCTCGTCTGCATTACAGAGCCTTGGCTGGTACAGCAGTGAGGGCAGGGCCCCTCTGGGTGATACAGCAGAAGCCAGAAAAAGGCGTTCTACCAGCAAAGTTACCCCAGCTCTGCCGATGGCATTAGCCATGGCCACAAAAGCAGGCTTTGCTCAGCATAGTTACGTTGTGCACGCTGGGGTTTGTGCTGGCGTAGTTGGCCAGCAGGATTTTTCATAGCTATGTCGTGTAGCCCAAGCCGCAGCCTGTATTGACGTACTCCAACTGCTAGTCCAGAGCAACTCGGATCGATAGTATTTCAAATCCCACCTGCGGTGCCGTTTGGCCACAAACCCGGGCTGCGGATGCATAGAGACCCGAGGCTCGTTCGTGAGAATTGAACCCAGGCTCTCCAGCTGCAACCCCACAAGCTCCTACCCAGTGATGCCAAGTCGAAGATTGAAGTGATCCATGCCAAGCAAGGGGACATGCAACCGAAAGTCAAACAGCTCAAAGAGCTCAAAGACTCAAAGAGCTTGGCTTGTTTAGCCTGGCCAAAAGAAGGCTTCGGGGGGATATGCTTGCTCTATATAAATATATCAGGGGGATTAACGTTAGGGAGGGAGAGGAATTATTTAAGTTTAGTACTAATGTAGGCACGAGGACGAATGGGTACAAACTGGATATTAGGAAATTTAGACTTGAAATTAGACGAAGGTTTCTAACCATTAGGGGAGTGAAGTTCTGGAATAGCCTTCCGAGGGAAGTAGTGGGGGCAAATGACTTATCTGGCTTTAATAAGCTTGATAAGTATATGGAGGGGAGTTATGATGGGGATGTTATGATGGGATAGTTTAATTTGAGCATTTGATTTGGATTATCGGCAGATAAGTCTGCTCAATGGTCTGTGGGAATGTTGGATGGGATGGGAACTGAGTTACTGCAGAGAATTCCTTTTTGGGTGCTGGCTGGTGAGTCTTGCCCACATGCTCGGGGTTTAGCTGATCGCCATATTTGGGGTCGGGAAGGAATTTTCCTCCGGGGCGGATTGGCAGAGGCCCCGGAGGTTTTTCGCCTTCCTCCGCAGCGTGGGGCATGGGTCGCTTGCTGATCAATTCCCTGCAGCTTGAGGTCTTCAAATCTCACTTTTGAGGATTTCAATAACTCAGTCATGGGTTCGGGGTTGTTATAAATGTGTATGGGTAGGGTTTTGTGGCCTGCCTTGTGCGGGAGGTCAGACTAGATGATCATATTGGTCCCTTCTGACCTATGAGTCTATGAGTCTATGAGCTGCAGCAAGAGAAACGTGGGGAATGCCAGAAAGTGAAAACAAAGTAAGGCACAAAGCCCAGAGTGTCCTGATGTGCTCCTTGTTAATTAGCAGTGGTCTCCATTCAGTTCTTCAAGTCTGAAGACCTCTGTGATCCCTGTAGAGAAGAGAAGCTGCTGGCCTTCAGAGGCACATCAAACTTTTCAGATGAGATGTTCTAAGTATCTGACACACCAGAGAAATTATTAACACCTTTAACAGCCTCACTGTTGATCCAACAGAGTTAGTGAGAAGTGACTTGAGCAACTTCAAGGTGAACCTCGGCGAAGGTTCTACTGAACAATTTAGAACTCCTTCAAAAGGGAGGGTGGCATTTTCAAAAGTACTTTAGGAGCACAAGTCCCAGTGGACGTCACTGGCATGCAGTGTTATACAGCCCCACTAACGTCTACGGCAGCTATGCTCCAACCCCTTCCGCTA
Source organism: Mesoclemmys tuberculata (assembly GCA_007922155.1). NCBI lineage: Eukaryota > Metazoa > Chordata > Testudines > Chelidae > Mesoclemmys > Mesoclemmys tuberculata. Next base: position 3,041,138 of record ML675642.1, read on the forward strand.
AAGAAGAACGCCTTTAAGTGAAAACAGGTGCATTTATGGGCAGCCTGTAGAGAGACATGTTCACATGCACCGTCCTTGTGTTACATGAGAGGGCAGAGAGCTGGTTATCTAGGGCAGTCATTCTGGAAATCCTTCCAAACCTTGCATGGCAGCTCCAAGGGCCCTCGTTTTCCTGCTCTGCTCTCGTGTTCTGGAGCTGGGCCTATGCAACGTGTCCACGCTGCCAGGTCAGCCCCCGCCCTGCACCTAGTGGCGTTGCTGGTCCCTTCTTCCTGGTGGTCCTAAACAGCCGTTCCATTCAAAGCATATCTGCAAAGTACAGAAGAGCTGAAACACACCATGAGGGAGACTCTGGGCCTCTTGTCAGGGCAGATTGTTGGCAGGGGCACCAAGTTCATTAAATGTCACAGAGGCTGCTCTCCAATTCACATTGATTAAATATTTATCCCCCGACTCCCTCCCACCACAAACTCCTTGCCACAGAAAAAAGCCAGAGCCCCACGCCTCATGTACGAGCGTGTAACTCTAGCTCTCTGTCCCCCACTCGTGGACACACCACGTACCAAGGTTTGTGGGTCTGCTACTGCCTGGAAGTGAAAGGACAAGGCTGTATAATTCGGGTTGTGTCTCCACTGCCATTCAACACAGCTTGTGCCAGCTGACTTGGGCTGGCGGGGCGCAGGCTAAGGGGCTGTTTAATCACTGTGTAGATGTCGCAGAGCTCAGGCTGCAGCCTTAGCTTGAATCCTCCCACCTCGCAGGGTCCTGGAGCCTGGACTCCAGCCTGAGACTGAACGTCTATGCTGCAATTAAACAGCCCCTTAGCCGGAGTCTGGTAACTCACTATTCACTATGCAGGGGGATTTAAGGCATGTGGGGAGGACGGGGGGGAAGAGAGGGAAGGGGAAGCCATTAGCTTGGCAGAGTAAAGGGGCAGGGTGCCCTAGCTGGCATAAAAAACAAGTCCTCAAAGTTCTCTGGACATCCGACCCTGCAGATGTAGCTGAGGAGTTCTTAGACGCTTAGGGCTTCTTGGCGATCTCCTAGCCCTGATTCCCACCTGACTAGAAATCAAGAGGAACCCGAGGATCCTGGTGGCAGGTTCACGGCTGTTGCGCAGTGGTCAGGACACTGCATTTGTCATTGTCTCGCCTGGGTTTGGTCATCATCAGCCAGAAGAAAGGTGGGTCTTAAAGCCGTTTAAGAACAAGCCCAGGACAAGAGTGTACAGGGCACATACAACTCTGTGGCCTTGCTCAGGAGCTGCAAGAGATCTGGTAATACGTAATGCCTGTTATTAGAGAAGAGTGGGGAGCATTTTCCTGCAATTTTCAACAAGAAATGGAGCGCCATCTCTGCAATTTGCTGGCCTTTGCCACAATTTTCCATTGACCCCCAGGCATTACCTGTAATACCTTAGCAAGCTGATTGCAATGCGGACAGCTGCAGTTAAGGATCGGAAATTGCATGTTGCAAGGTTGTCACAGTCCATTTTCACATCTAAAAACGTATTATGACAGCAAAGGGGGCCTTCCTTCCCCAGCCGCTGAACGCTGCGCCGGAGCGCTTCTAAACAACGAATGTTTACAGGCACGCAGCACTTGACAGGTGGATCCCTCCGTATTATCCCAAATGTCACTGCTAGCTGGCGGCTTCAGGACCCTTATTTACTCATCACAATAAGGAAGGAAGAAAATTCAGCTTGGTAGATTTTTAAAAGCAAAATAAACTTCAAAAAAAAAAAAAGTTATGCTTAACAAGCTAGTTGCTGATAGGCTGAGGGGCTGATGGGGCTCAAAAGTGGGGCTAGATGTTCGGAAGGTCTCCGCTCCATTTAGGCACCTAAATAAGAGCCAGCTGTCCCACAGGCTTAGCCCCAGCAGCCCCCCTTGTGACGCTGATGGCCAGATTTTGACTAGTGCTCGGTTTCTACCCTGCTGAACTCGCCTAGATGTGTGGTGAGCTTTTTGCACAGAGGCCAGAATGTTCTTGTGAATCAAAGCCAAAAGGCAGCTTTGGGACCTGGCGGGGGGCAGCAGGAACGGACAAAGGACACGGGAGCATGACAAGCGGTCAGGGAGTGCATCTGTTTCCAGACGGATGCTTGGGAGAATGCGGAGAGAGGCAAATTGTGGCGGTTATATGTGCCCTTGGATACTGCAGTGCTGGGTCCGTTATTGGGGCTGGATCCTCCACGGTACCGGACACTCTGGTCCCTAGCCAGCAAAGCCCTTGTGGAGCTATAAAGTAAAGTTCAAGAAGTGTTTGAGCTTTGCCAGATCAAGACCAGAGTGCTCAACACCTTGCAGGATTTAGCTGTAAATGCTTAACTAGCTGGAAGGGGACATGGGTGTCTGGGGATAGATCAATAGCTAGAGGGGGATTGGGCTTGGGGGGGGTGTATAGGGGCTGGATGGGGCTAGAGTTCTGACCTTCGTATGGTGTTTGCAGAGCAACAGTTTATAGATGCAGTTGCAGGTCCATAACCCTCTTCCAGGCCTCCTCTGTGCGGCTGTGGACACCATCCATATCTCTTTTGAATGCATATTTGGGGAGACAGGTTCGATGGTTTGGATGTTCTCATCGCAACTGCAGGAAGGGGAGTCTTTCATTTTCCACTTGTGTGTCAAGCATCAAACCATGGTTTGATGTGGTGCATGGCAGGTCGAAAATGAGCAGGCGGCTTGTTGGGTCAGTGCTAATGCGTTTGTTTTGGATGGCGCATGAGGTCCAGACACTTGGCCATTCCCTGGACAGATCCAAAGGTGAGTGGTGGCCACATGGGGTCCATCGTGGTTTTCTCTATTCCAGGTGTCATTGGGGGTATATTGTCCTATAACCTGCTGGATGGGACGTCTCACCTCATCTTCAGTGTGTAAGTTTTCATGCGGTGGCTCTGTCTCAATGGAGCTGGAGGGTTGATGTTTGCTAATACTGAAAGCCACGGTGGCGTAATTGATTTTAAAGCTCCCAGGATGATTTGCACGGTCGTATCCAAGTTGGGTACGGCAGCTTCTCGTCCGCACTGGTGTACAGTACTCACGGCCCAAGCATAACTTTTTCGGACCCAGTACAAATTTATAACATGGGCCCCCTCCCACCCATATAATGGGGATTGCACCCTGGGCTCGGGCCTCTGAGCTCCGGTAAAGTGTGCCCTTTCCCCGCCCCATGTGGGGGCCCTGACAATACTCTGCAATTGAGACTGATGATCCTGTTATGAACCTGTGAATAAAGGGCACGCCCTGCAGCTATTCAGTGGACAGCAGCGTCCTAGTCCATGGGGAATATAGTGATGGTCGTTAATGCTCCCACGGTTTTATAGGCACTGAGCTGTGCTGGGAATGGTTCATTCTTAGCCTCCCTTGCCTCCATCCTAAGGGAACTCGGGTCCTGCTGTGAGCAGGGGGTGGGACTAGATGACCTCCTGAGGTCTATGATTCTATGAACGCCCTGGCCTTGGGTAAGTAGTATTCTCGGTGCCCCTTGGGAGGAAGGGCGCACACCTGCTATAGCCCTCTCTGGAATGCGGCACGCTGCCCCTTCCTTATGTATTGGAATTGCCACATTTTCCAAATGGCTCAGCTCCCATTGAAGCTGGATTTTCACATTGGGAGCCAATGCCGAGCTCTCTGAAGGACAACCCCTGAGCTCTTGCCCGAATCTATCCCTTAAGCGCTACACAGGGACTAAGGAGTTGTTGTTTTGTTCCTTGTCCAACACGGCTGGTCCCTTTCCCCACGCTTCCTTTCAAGCAGCTTTGTGGCTTCTCTGCGCCATGGCTCAGTGCACAGCAGAAGGCTTTGGTTGGCTGGTTCTGATCCATGAAGTGGACTCCAGTGTAATCATTTCTTTAAACAGCTGTTCCCCGTACGATGCCTTTCCAGCCAGCGGCGCTTCAGCCTGATGCAAGAGCAGACCCTGCCCTGGAGGGAGGGCTTTCTGTCAGGTTTTTCAGAAGTTTTGCAGATTAGCTTCCAGGTGCGACTAATCAACTTGGTGAATTGGCAGGGGCGGCCGCTCCCCAACGGTGCTGGGTTTTAGGGCAAATCCAAAGAGCAGAGCTGGGATATGCCCAGAAATTGAACAGAAATAAATAGTCAAGTGTACGTTCTGCTTGTACAAGTGGCTCAGGTATAACGGGAACTGCAGCAGGACGCCAGCACTTGGAACCGGTGGATCCATGGCCGATCATTCAGTCAGGCTCAAATGGCCTGCCTCCTCTCTCAGGTTGCCTATGATCCAAAAGGCCTTTCCACCTTCAGAACGACGGCCTCAACACCACAAGCGTTCTGGGGCACTTTAAAGAGTAGCCAGTTTATTTGGGCATAAGCTTCCGTGGGCAGAAACCCCTTTGTCCAATGCAACTCAACACCAACGCCCTTGGACTCCTCCACGCCCCATCTGACAAAACAGTCCGTTAACGACCTGGCAACAAATCCACGGAAAAAAAACAAACTGAACAAAGGAAATGAAGGAAATCTTTAAAAAATCCAAATGACAAACCTGCTGCAAGCAGAGTTTTCACCCTGAGAAGGGCCAGAGACGCCATGAAGTCCATGGGCAACTTTGCTATTGCTATCGGTATTATATGGAAGGCACCCAGAGACCATGGTGATGGGCTGAAGTATATAACCCTAAAAAAAACCAGATGAGTGCACTATCCACAGGGACACAGCTCCATAACCACAGAGGAAAGTTCCAAGAACTCCTCTCCCTCCAGCCCAGCTGATTGGGGTGCTGGGAGCAGGATTTAGGCCAAGCCATGCTAGACTATTATTATTTATTTCTATTATGGGCTAAGATCAGGGTCTCATTGTTCTGGGCATTGTACATTGTCCATTTGCTGGGGAATTTATAGTATAAACCAAGGGGACTGACATAGGGTGGGAGAAAAGCTAGAATAGCATCTCCCTCATTCTGGGAGACTCATAGAAATTAAGTGACTTGGCCAAGGCCCAACAGGGGAGCCTGTGGCAGATCCAGCATGTGATCCCAGGTTCCCGGAGGCCCAGTCCAGTATCTTGACCATAAGACCAGCCATCCTCGGTGCAATGATCTTGACCCAAATGATTATAAAATTAACTGGTGTGCTCCCCACCACGTACCTATTGAGGCGAATAGGCACAGGCATCAGTGATTCAGTGGAATGGCTGCAACCACTGCTTTTTAAATGTTAATTAACCCCCTGTCCATCTGTCCTGGTCACCCACGTTAACTCCCCTGTCCAGAGCATTCAGCAATGGGGAGTGCAAAGTGGGCAAAGCAGACGTCAGCATGCCATTTTTCTCATATCCGTTTGTGACTGAGGCCTGACAAACTCACTGCACCTAAATGCTGTGACAATGTGTTATCAATAAAGAATGTTGTGGGAGATCAAATAAAAACTGGCGCGACACTGGTCGTTGCTATCATTGAGAAATGTATGTATTGACACTGTCTGAGGAGTTATGGATACTTACAGATGCTTTAAAGTCCATGACCAAACACAGGAAGAAACAGATTTTCGTCCAGGCAGGAGGGAAGGTAAATTAAGCATTTGTGGAAGTCAGATCCAAAGGGAGTTAAATTTGCAAGGGAAGTAAACAGGAAAAACAAGTTAACAGAGGTGTGTAAAGGCAGCAAGGTGTTTGCACATCAGAGAGTCAGCGCTGGAAGCTTATGGGGGGGACTTTAAAAGGATACATTTCATTGCTAAACTATAAGAAAGACCTTGGTTATCCCTTTTACTGAGGATCACCCTGGGTCAGTGGTGGGGCGGTTCAGCAAAACCTGGCTCCTGGTTTAACTGAAACTCAGCAAGCGCTGCGAAAGGACTTTAAGGGTGGGAAGCTATTTCCGACAAAGGAGAAACTATTTCAGCCTGTCCAAGTTATCATTAGCCTTGGAGAAGCCCGTTATGCTTTTGTTTTATGGGTAACCATTTCTGTTCCCATTATTCTTGCTCAGTGCTCGCTTGAATCAGTGACCCTCTCTGCTTTGTTAATAGACCTGTCTTTGTCTTCAGCAGCCATCGATTACAGTGTGGTGTGGTCATAAAGGAGCTGAGCGTGAGTTGTAACCTTCCCGCTGTGCGTACATGACCTCCTTGGAGACAATTGGGCGTGTCCCATGACAGAGGCGGGACACAGCATGGAGATGTGATCAGGGACTAGGGTAGGCCAAGCGTAATCTGCAAGGTGGAGCACAGGCTGGCAGCGCTCCTCAGGTGAGTGTTTGGGTAGCTAACAACCTGAAGTGATGGAGATCTGACACCAGTTTAGCACCAAGGAGCCTCTCTCTCCCTCACTGAGGCAAGGGGGTTACTAGGTAACTCACAGCCCTGGCTAGAGAAATGTCACCCAGCTACAAATATTTTCATGCTTCGCCCCCACCCCCTCTGGGTGAGTTGTCGTTGGGAACTGAACCTGAAAAATCGGGTTCTCAAAGCATGGTGTCTATTGCCTGAGCGAAATGAAACAAGCTCTCCTGTGTGAGCCTGTAGCAAGCGCATCGACTGCTAATTGTGACTGAGTCCGCACCAGAGGGGGACCGAGGGGCACACGGAGTGGGGTACTCTAATGGTGTGGCTATGCTGCGAAAAATGGGGTGTTCTTAACTCGAGTTAGCAAGTTGGGTTAAAATAGCACTGAAGATGCAGCAACTTGGCTTTTATCCCGGGTTAGCAGCTTGAGTTAAGGCCTAGAGGGCAGCCGATGGTGTGTCTTCACTGCTATTTTAACCCAAATTAAAAGCAGACCTTTTCTGCAGTGTAGACGCACTCTTGGCCTCCCACAGCCGTGCGACTGTCATGAAGAAGGGGCAGGCAGGAGGAGCGGGGAAGATAGGCTGCTGCTCCAGTCATGCTGGGAGCCATATCGCTCCTCGCTGACGGGTAGATGCCAAGATGAGATTTAAAACCCAGCTGGCTGCTGCTTCTTAGCTTATATGCCTCAGGTGCCATGGGAGCAGGATTCGTCGCTGCTCGGATGGTTCGCGTCCCAGAGTGAGACTTGAGAGCTGGACCCAAAAACGCAGCTGAGAGGCCCCACTTATGGGACAGATAAGAGGTGAAGTTTAACCCCCCGCCCCCACAGGCATCTGTCCCAGCAAGACAGTGACTCTTGAAGGAGGAAGAGGCCAGCGCACCCGTGGCTGGTCAGCTAACCCTCAGCTAGGTTTAAAAGGACACCAGGTGAGAGTTGTCGGAGACCGGTGCACCTGGGGAGTCAAGAAGCCACAGGAGACCTGGCAGAGCTGAATTCAGAGGGGATCTGGAGCAGACCCACTGGTGAGAACTGATCCAAGCCAGGGAACCCGCTGAGTGGGAAACTTGGGCAATGACCCCTGGGAAAAGAAGCTCTAATTTGGTCAGGGGGAGTCGAGCCCAGACGCAGCAGGCTGGACTCTGCAAGGATGTGCGAGGCAAGCACCATGGGGAGCCCTCAGGGTAAAGGCCTGAGTGGAGGGATATGGGCAAAGGCCCAGAACAAGGGGTCGGTCCTGGAGCTCCGTTACCTGAACAGAGGTAGGACTTTCAGGCAGGGCTGCGCTCTCTCTGCCTGTTCAGCACGCAGCACAAGAGGCTCTCTAGGTGCTCCTGGAATACAGATAAATATCAAGTCACTCGCTCTAATATCTGCCCAGGGTTAGTCCGCGAGCTTCATCTGGGCTTGACTGGACTCATTGCCACTCGGGGGGGGGGGGCAACAGGAGACAAGAAAAAGAGGCATTGTGCAGGCCAGAAGCTTTGTCTGTGTGCAGGTTTTCTCAGCTCCTGGGGCTGGGCAGCTAGGAAAGAATCCAAGAAGAAGTTAGTTAATTTCCTCTCGTCGGCATCCACAAAGCCAGCAAACAACATCTGGGAGGAGAGAGACCGTTGCTATTCTGCAGCCCAGGCTCCCCCATACGTTGCTCTGGCAGTTACTTTGTCTTAGCAAAAATGAAATGTCAAATGGCGACAGAGAGAAATATTCCTTTAATGTGGAGTGGTAACTGGGTTTCAGAAACATCGGCTCCTCAGCGAACAGGGGAGACCCGTGACCGAGATAGCTGGAAGTGCACAAGATTAATTCAGAGTCCAAATGATGTTCAGACAGTGTAGGTTGCAACAGTACATCACTGTCACAAAGAAACAGATTGTCTTAGGGATCCACTGGTTTGTGCTGCTAATATCTCACGGCCTTCTCTCTCTCAGTGCTAGGTAGTATGCAGCAGGAGGGCTAGATCGGATGGTTCTTCTCCATCTCAAATGGCTATGAAGCTGCTGAAGATCCCATATCTCCTCTGCAGACACACGGGTGCTTTCCCATCTATCGTTGGCAGATCACTCACTGAAGTGAGAAACTGCTGGTTTTGAACCTTCACCCCAAGCGGTCGCTTTTCCTGCCGGAGTCCGAGCTAGAGAAGAGGGAGGGGAGGAATGCAATGGATTAGATGCGGAGCTACGCCGATGTTAGCAAGGACACTGCAAACAGTGAGATCTAGCCCACCCTCATCCCGAGCCTTCAGAAACTCCATCTCTAGCCACCACATCTACACGGCTATTGTTAGCTTGGTGCATTGACCAGGTTGGGAAGCTGGTGGCCGCAGGCTGCCTAGAGGGACCCTCTGTGTCAAAGGTTACTGGACCATGACAGCCTCTAGGCCTGTCAGTCAGGGCTGGGTGAATAACAGGCTTTTTTGGTTCACTGCCAGTTATAAAATAAAATTCTGGGTTAACCTGAGGTAAAAATATTTCAGACATTTTCAGCCAATCAAAATGGTGAGGAAAACTTGTTCCAGGTTGAAGGAAAGGTTTTGTTTCACTTACCAGCCTTTTTGGGAGGGTGGGCATGGTTTTAATTTTTTAAAAATAATATTGAAAGACATTTCTAAATGCAAAGTTGCTTGGACCTGAAAAATCAAAACGTTTGGACTCTATTTTTTTTTTAGCACGTTGGAGGTGTGGGTTTTTTGGTTTTCCCCACCCCCCGACGGGATCAATTTGGTGAAAGTGACAGAAGTTTGCTAAATGTTTTGGTGTCACCGAATCGGCGTTTTTCACCCAAAAAATGTTTCAGCTCCCAAACTTCATCCAGCTCTGCTGTTGATCCAGCACCTCTTCGGAGCAGGACCTTGGCTTGATTACGTCTTATTTAAAGAAAGCCCTGAGAGTATATGCTGCCTCTATTAGCAGCCAACCCAGGGAGGTGCTTGAGGGATTCCAGCCCCGTTGGTTGGGGCGGCAGGTCTTGTCTCATTGTCTTGGGACTGTGACCATCTAGGAGGGTCACCTTTACTTCTAAGTAGCCCACTCCCTGACCCCCCACATAGGCTGAAATATTTCAGCCTAAGCTGTTTGGCAAATACTTACCAATAATGATTTTCTTCCTAGGGACTGGGATTGGACATGATCTGCAGACAAATAAAGGCTATGTTTGCTGGAGGGCTTATCTGCAAGGGATAATTCAAACTGCTCCAATCTTGACAATATTTTTATTTTCAGATCATCGAGCTAGTGTTTGTAAGTACTTTTTCATTAAATTTTAATTTCCCTGTAGAGTGAAATATTAATGAGAATCAGCTTAATACTGTCAATAGGAAATACAGACCCAAACAGATCATTTGCTAATATAATTACTTGGGAGTTTAGTCTATTTTAAGATGCAAAATTGCTCTGCTGGGATGATCTTATGCAGATGACAACCATTTTCGCCTGCGTTCCACCTCCGATCTCAGGAAACGTGATGAATTTAGGGCCAAATCATCAGTTGTCACAATTTCCCTACTGTGCCTGTCTAGGTGGATTTGACTGGTTGCTCCCCTACTAAGATGGTCTCTGAGCATCTTACACTCTTTAATGTCTCTCTCCTCACAACACTCCTGGGGGATAGGGCGATGTGGTTCTCCCCATGTTACAGATGGGGACAAAGGCACAGGGTATCTACATTGCAATTAGACACACGCGGCTGGCCCATGCCAGCTGATTCATGCTCGCAGGGCGCCCACTAAGGTGTTATTTAATTGTGGCATGGCCATTAGGGCTTGGGGGGCAGCCAGAGCTCTGGGATTCTCCCGCCTCGCAGGGGCCTGGAACCCGGGGTCCAGCCCAAGTTGAAATCTCAATACCGAACCCTAGTCAGCTGGCACAGTCCAACCCTAGCTTTTTAATTGCAGTGTGGATGTACCCTAAGCCCTTTTCCATCCACACACACACATCCCTCTGACTCGGGCGCAGAAGCACGCAGGACCTGGGTCCTAGGACCTTGCTGGGTGGGAGGGGGGAAGGTCAGTTCCCAAGCCCTGTTGTAACTTGGGTTTACGCCCTCTCATTTTACAGTGTGGCTGCAGCTCAAGCCACAAGCCTGCTCTGCGCAGCGCAGCACGGCTGCGTTGGCCTGGCTGTGAGACCCGGGCCCAACAACTGTAACTCCAGGTTCACAGTGCAGCGTGGACACTTAAGCCCAGGCTTGGAAACAGCAAGTGCACAAGCCTGGGTCCCATAAACCCGGGCTTAGCGTGCAGTGTAGACAGCCCCTAAACAACTTAGCCAAGTCTAGCCAGGGAGTCTGTAGTACAGCTGGGCACTGAATGGGGGTGTCCCTTGGCCCAGGCGAGCATTCTAACCACTGGGCCGTCCTTCCTCGCAACACGCCCCACTTACCCATCTTCAGTATTTCTAAAGCACCCGGGTCCTTGGCACTGCCACTCCGATGCCATCGTGTCCACACTGGCACATAGAACCACGTTCCCTTCGGTGCTAAGATGGGGGGAGATGGCCCCTCAATCCCCACACTGCTGGGATAATCCAAACCTTCCCCAGTTTCCTTCCTCCTGTTTCACTCGCCCTGCAGAGCGCAGCGGGAGGGGAGATGGCTGCCTCGCCCGCATGCACACAGTCACTTGCTTTTAACCCAAATGTCCCATTTTAACAGCATCCGTTTTCATCCCCGCTGCTTAGGGCAATGGAATTAAGTGAATTGCCGGGAGCGGCTCCCTCTCCTAGGTAGCAGCCACTACTGCCCAAATGCAGGGGAGCTTCCACTCCATCACCGCACCCACAGCTGGCAGGCGTGCTGTCTTCCCTGGACGCGGCCACCCGCACCTGCACTTTGTAATAAGGGAGAGTTCTGCTGTTCTTGACACGCTTCTGTCTGAATTAATTCCCTGGAACAAAGCACTGCTTTGGGGAGCACCTGCCCGGCGTTGGAGCTGAATTTCAGGGCGTGGCTGTTCCCGCAGAGCGTGCAGGTATCCTTGTGCACGTTGTGGAATCCATCGGGCCAGTGCGGCAGGCCGGATACTGGCTGGAGTCGACAGCAGGCGCTGGCCTCAAACGCACACTATGAAAGTGCTCCAGAGCCTCCATAGATAAGGCTGGGTGTAATTTACCCTTAGAGCATAGGGTAAACTTTTCTGTTGGTGATGCTGTGTTATGTGTCAGAGACTTGTTATGGTCTCATGAGTGGGGCTTTGGGGTAGGACTCAGGAGCTCTGGGTTCTTCTACCAATGACTTTAGGCAAATCTCTGTGTTTCTCTATGCTTCACTTTCCTCCCACCATGTGTCTATTAATTTGTAGCCTCTTTGGGGCAGGGACTGTCTTCCACTACGTGTTTTTGTTCTGTGGCTAGTGCCATGGTTCTTTGAGCCGCTCCCAAATGATGACAAAATAGTAGCACATCAGTGGCAAACGTCCTCTTTGGGCCAGAAGAAAATGGCCAATCAATCTGTTTGTTGGTTTATCAGCTGCAAACATTTCTCCTTTCAGGAACTTTTCAGGTTTGCTCTGCCTAGCAAATCAAATACTGAGTTCTGGTAGTTGGAAACTGCAACCATCTAGGTGTGAGTCAAAGTCTAACATATGGGCCACATTTAAGTGTCATTAATCTGTTCGCTCTTACTTTATTAACACGGTGAGTCACACTCATTCCATTTCCGTCACAAATATCATCATCAAATATATTTGTTATTGAACAGATGCTCCAGAGTCTCTACGTGCATGGTAAAAATAATGGTAAGCCTAGCCCTTATTTTGTTCCTGGTCTGATTACTCATAGACTCATAGACTCATAGGTCAGAAGGGACCAATATGATCATCTAGTCTGACCTCCCGCACAAGGCAGGCCACAAAACCCTACCCATACACATTTATAACAACCCCGAACCCATGACTGAGTTATTGAAATCCTCAAAAGTGAGATTTGAAGACCTCAAGCTGCAGGGAATCCACCAGCAAGCGACTCATGCCCCATGCTGCAGAGGAAGGCGAAAAACCTCCGTGGCCCCTGCCAATCCGCCCCGGAGGAAAATTCCTTCCCGACCCCAAATATGGCGATCAGCTAAACCCTGAGCATGTGGGCAAGACTCACCAGCCAGCACCCAAAAAGGAATTCTCTGCAGTAACTCAGTTCCCATCCCATCCAGCATTCCCAGAGACCATTGAGCAGACTTATCTGCCGATAATCCAAAATCAATTGCTCAAATTAAACTATCCCATCATAACATCCCCTCCATATACTTATCAAGCTTAGTCTTAAAGCCAGATAAGTCATTTGCCCCCACTACTTCCCTCGGAAGGCTATTCCAGAACTTCACTCCCCTAATGGTTAGAAACCTTCGTCTAATTTCTAGTCTAAATTTCCTAATATCCAATTTGTACCCATTCGTCCTCGTGCCTATATTAGTACTAAACTTAAACAATTCCTCTCCCTCCCTAACGTTAATCCCCCTGATATATTTATATAGAGCAAGCATATCCCCCCGGAGCCTTCTTTTGGCCAGGCTAAACAAGCCAAGCTCTTTGAGTCTCCTTTCATAAGGCAGATTTTCCATTCCTCGGATCATCCTAGTAGCCCGTCTCTGAACCTGTTCCAGTTTGAATTCATCCTTCTTAAACATGGGACACCAGAACTGCACACAATATTCCAGGTGGGGTCTCACCAGCTGCAGTTCCTAGCTGCAATGAAAACCTTGCAAATGTGACCCGATTGCAGCTGCTGTAGCTCTAAAGGCAGCCTGAAACAAGAGCTCCAAGAGGTGTGAACTGCCCCTCTATCAAAAGTCAGGCTGTTGACTCTGAAACCTAAGGACGACGCTAGTGTTACCATTGACAGGTTGGTTGCAAGTCATTTCAGAAGGAACATCCACCTAATGTGACTGGATCCGATGCCAGATAAAGCTGCACTGACATTTGCACTTTAAACAGTGATTGAATCGCTTTCCCCAGACCAAGAATACAGCACATCCTCCTCCCATGTACAGCGTTTCCAAAATTATACCTTCACGCCTCTGAATGAAACCGACAAATCTGCTGCCTATTCTATGTATTCGTACGATGCCTTTGTTTGTGAAGTATGCCACATAAATCCTCACACTATTTGGAGGGTTTTTAAATCATCTCCTGGAGCCATGGGATTATGTGAGAGTGTCAGAGTTCATTTTTTTAAAGTACATTTCTTGCCCTGGCGGTCATAGGGAAAACTTGAAAAAAAGTGATGCCCTAAAGGCTCAAAGACCCAAAAATCAAATGTAAAAAGAGAGCCCCAACGTCATTATTTTTTTAAAATAATTGGTTTTGGGTGGGTTTTTGTGGACTTACAACGTTGGGGATGTACTGACTTGTGATGATTGAATGCTAGAGCTTGGCGCTTCTGAAAAGAGTGCATGTGTGTTTGGGAAGCTGAAATCCAAGATCTCAGCCACCTATAACCGAGGTTAATACTCCAGTGAGAAAGTCTGGAATTCAAGCAGGTGGGCCTATTGAAGTGTTCCTGTAGCACTCACCAGATGAGCACAGTTCCCCAGTAAGACATGTCTAGTGTCTTGGGTAAGGCTGAACAGAGGAACAGGTACACACCCCAAACATTGTGCATGATGGAAATTCCCCAGCTGAGGTTAGGTCAGGTCTCTCACATTTTTTTGTACTGGTTTAGCTATTAGGGTGAGACTTTTTTACTGGTGTGGTTATAGTGGAGCAACCCCTAGTGCTGACACAGTAATACTGATATAAACTTGCCTTATACTGGAATAACTTATTCCGCTTCCCCCATGGGAGTAACTACGTCAATATAATCAGTTTTATACCAGTATCCATACTGGGAGGGTTGTACCACAATACGTGTACAACAGCACAACCTCCTCATTTGTGCCCTCCCTCCACGTGATATAAATCTCCCTGCACAACTGACGTAACACAAATCGACACAACTCTCCCAGCACACCACCTCTACGCAACCGGCATGCACAATCACCCCAAACACACACAGCCTCTCACTGCTGCACACACCTCTGTGAACCAACACAAATTTTCCCCACACCAGAACACCTGCACAAGCAGCACACACAGTAATCCCGAGCACGCACCGCCCCTCACTGCAGCACACATTTGTCTGGTATTACCTGTACAATTCTCCGAGCACACCTCGTCCCCCCCCAGACACAAATCAACACCACCACCCACACAGCAACATAACCAGCACTATCACAAACCCACAGCGCACACAGCCCTCAATGCAGCACACACCCCCTTCATTCGCCGCCTGCACAAATCCGTACAACTCTCTCAGCACAACACCACTCCCCACACAACAACACACACAACGCCACACATCACTCTGAATGCAGACATTCTAGAGTCTGGTGTGAAGTGCAGGAAACAGCTTCAAGCCGGCTGAGGGCTCCTTTGGCTCAGAATAGCCCCTGCTTCAATCCACACGGGATATCACGGCCTGATACCTTCCACTTTTTAAGGTCTCAGCCCTTTTTGGCACTTTTTTTACACACATGACTTTGTTACTTACAGCCCTGTGACAGCATGGACTTTCAGCACTAGTTCCATCGTATTGACACGGCTTAGATGGTCAGCTCCCTGGGGCCATGGCCTACAATCTTTTTGTTCTGTGTTTGTACAGCTCCTAGCGCAAAGGGGTCCTGATCCATGACTGGGGCTCTATAGTGCTACTGCATTACATAATAATCTATAACAGCCAGGAAAGATGTGTAATAGCTCAGCTGACTGTAGAAGAGAGTCTCTGCACTCACGCTAATGTCCTGTGAATGTCTTAAATCAGATTTTCTCTGCAGAAGAACTTAATTGTTAGAAATATGACATTGTAATAATAGGATCCCAATATCTGCCGTACGCCATGAATGCCATTAAGAACCGGACCTCTCTGCACATGGCTTCAGTGCTACTGCAACTTCTGCTGTTTTAACCACAAAACCCCCGTCAGAAGCGTTTGCTGCTTTTCCTCCCAAAGTGCTTTGCGTACTTGAACGCAGAGTCCTCAAAGGCAGCACTGAAATGCTGCCACCTCTGGCATTTTATAGCAGCGAGGGAAGGACTGTCACATTTTCCCTGCTGGGGATGTGTAGTGCACTTGGATTTATATAGGCGGAGCACGTCCATTTGGCCCTGGCTCCTCCCGGGTTGGCCTAGGAAACTGCATCCTGTGGCTAACTGATGGCATCTAAGCACGGCTCCTCCGGGCGCTGCGCAGATCATTCAGTGCTCTGTGTGCAGCTGTACCGAGATCACTGACCGTGCGTCGACCCAGCCGGCCAACAGGCAATGGGCTCCTGGTTCTCTGCAGCCTGGTCCTAGGGGAGAGGACCTTTGCTCTTGGCCTCCTTCAATTATCCTGCTGTTGCAGCACGGCACAGAGCAGCTGGGCACAAAGCTTTTGGAGACCTCAGCACCTCCTGATAGCCAAGGGAGCAGAGCGAATGGCCTGGCAGGTGGCTAATTGATGGGCCAGGGGATCTTCAAGGTTAGAGCAGGAAAAGGCCAATGCTACAGGCCGAGCCAGCCTTTGTCCCTTCCTCCTTCGGACAAGACTCCTCTCAGCTTTCATCACAGAGAGCTGGAAGAAGCAGCTCTTCCGCCTTGAAAGTCCGGCCCAATTGCTAGGGCTGCGAGTTTGTCTCAAGTTTGTTTCCTTAACGCTCCTGGGTTTTCCGTGCTCCCCACCCTACATTGGGCCTCAGGGCCTTACAGACCAACAGGGAAGACCCCAGATCAATTGCCTCTCTGGGGGTCGCTGTCACCTAGGCCCCCATGGATGGTAATAGCATTGCTGTATGCTTCCTCCTAGATGGCTGCCCTCAGCGCCGCTGGCTTCTCTGCTTAGTAGGCAGTGTGAATTCTGGCCACAAGCGTGGAAGGGAAGCTCAGCAGCAGAAGAGGCAGTGTAGCCTAGTGGACTGAGCACAAGACCAAGATCCAGGAATGCCTTTGAATCCTGTCTCTGACACTAGCTCATTCTGTCACCTTAGTCAGCTCCCTTAATCTCTGAATTTGACTTTTGTACAATGGGGATAATTGCCTCCCCAGGGGAATTGGGAAATGAGCTAAAACCCTTTGCTGAAGTAAAGCCCGAGAGGAAGCCCTGCGTGTGAAATCCTGGCCCCGGTGAACTCATTAAGGCCCCGATCCTCATTATGTGTCCAACTCCATCTAACTACGTTTGAGGATCTGGGCCTAAGCTCCATTTAAATCCCGCATCCCTCTGCAGAACCCTGCTAAATCCAAAGATGTACTACCCAGGTCGCGTACCCTCCTTTGGGCAGCCGTTCCTGTCTGAATATTGCCACAGCTCAACCCCTCTGCGCCAGGGAGGCGGAATGTCCCATTAGCAGATCTGGATCTTGAAGCGTATCAACCACGCGCTTTTCACTGCAGCGCACGGTTATTCTTCCTGAAACGAAGCCGGCTCCTTGGAGACTTCAATAAACCTCTACAAGCCTTTAATTAAAGAAGCACAAAGGCGAGAGACTCGGTCCAGCACTACCGAGCCGTAATGGCCCTGGGTGTCGATTGCTCTTACTGGCCCGCTAGGGAGCAAGGAGCAATTAGTGTAATGTCTCTGAAGCCGTCTCGCTGGCGCGTTCCCGGCCCCTGCCCAATCTGCGACAGCGACTTTAGCAGCCCTCTGCTGATTGCATCCATGGGTCAAAACCCTGGTGCTAATTTTAGCCTGCGGCAACACCACTGACTTTAAGGACATTGGACTAAAGAAGAGTTGAGCTCTGGTTATTTGTCTCTGACAGCACAGCTGGTGCCAGAGTGGGTCAGACACGTCGCACCCAGCATGCCCCCGAGGGGCTGTGTGTGTACGCACGGCTCTCTCTGCTGGAACGTTGCATTGCACGCCGTTCCTAGGGCAGACAGACGGACAAGTAGGAAAAGCCGACAACGCTCGGTGAAGTGCTGCATGGCGCTGCTTTGTGCAGAGACTGCAAAGCGCTGGACGTACTCCGTGGATCTGCGGCAGCCCCCGCCGGCTGCGTGGTATCCTGCGGGCTGGTATGCCTCTGGGGCAGGAGAGGGCCATGAAGGGACAGGCCTGTGGGGGGGCTTTACAGAGCCGCCCCACCACAGGGGAGCTTCAACTTGCTGGTGCACCGGGCAGCCCTTGAGTCCCTACTGCATGCAGATACCCTATGTTGGGGTGCAGTGGGCGGTTCCCTTCCCTAGCCAGTCAGCTGCATTGGGCAGCACTGGGGAGGTGTGTGTGTGGTTGGAGGGTGCGGGGGCATTGCACTGTCTTTTCCCTGCCTTCTGTGTGTACGTCTCCACTGCGCCCTCCTTACAGCCGTGTGTACAGTACAGACTCTGCGTCCCCACCCCAGCGCGGGTATAAATAGCAGTGTAGTCCAGGAGGCGCCGCTCACGTGAGTAATGACAAGCCAGAACCCTCGGGTACGTAACCCAGTAGCAATCTACACGTCCAAGCTCTTCCTCACATGTCTACCCTGCTGTTTCCAGCAGTCCGCGGGCCCGCTGCCTCCCTGCTGCTGAAGTCTCTGCCCACCGTGTTGAAAGGCCCGGTGCCCCCTTCCTCTATGACCCACTGGAGAGCCACATACATGCTTGTCCTGGAATTTAAGAAGCCAGCCTTGATCACATGATGCTTTCCACCCACTGCTGATTTTGACACCCCCCCAAAAGGGAGAAAATGTTCACAGAAATGCCCGGAGTTGCTTGTTCCTGTTTCACCAGCCTATGAAATGCGGTTTCTCTATTTGAGGGATGCAAAGGCATTTTTTGGCTGGGAATTTTCAGGATAAGAAACCAAGAGACAGAAGACAAGACGCAGGATAAAAACAACTTCTTGCCTAATTTCTGATTATCGTTTGTTCATTTGCTATTATTCTCCTCAACAGAAGTAGCTGACGTTATGATACGGGGTTTTATTATGGCTGGAAATGAATTCTTTCTAGAGACACTGAAGACTTGGAAGCAGATTTCTCCTGCCCTATCCAGAGAATGTGCTGTGTTGGTTCTGTTGTGATTTGCTTCAGGAAAATGGTAAGTTCTGCATTATGTGAGGTATTGCCATGTCATCTTATAATTTTCATATCGTTATTCATGTAGCACTGCCCCACTTCACAAGGGTGGTGTTACTGTAACAGTGATATTGATATAACAGACATCATGGAAACTTGGCAGAATGAGGGTAATCATTGGGACACAGTAATACCCGGGTACAAGATATATAGGAAGCACAGAATAAGTCGGGCTGGTGCGAGAGGGGGACTATATGCGACAGAAAGCATAGAGTTAAATATAGGGAAAATTTTAAATGAATCCAACTGTACCATAGATCCCTACGGACAGAAATGCCATGAGCGAATAATAAGAGTCTAGCAGCTGGAATCTACAACCCACCATCTGACCAGGCTGGTGACAGTGGCCGTCAAATGCTAAGGGAGATTAGAGAGGCTATAAAACCAGAAGATGTTGTAATAATGGGGGATTTCAGCTCTCCCCGTATTGACTAGGTAAATGTCATCTCAAGGCGTGATGCCGAGATAACACTTCTAGACACCGTTAATGACAGCTTTTTGGAGCAGCTAGACCTGGTACACACAAAGGCAGCGGCAAGTCTTGATTGAAGGAACATTTACACTGACGGCATCTGGGTCAGTGAAGACCCGTTCAATTGATCCAGAAGTCAACGCAGTAAAGCCACCCCCTTGAGTGGCATGGTGCTGCGTCGACGGGAGCACGGTTCCCATCGGCGCCGTGCAGTGAAGACGCTGTGCAGAAGGGAAGCACAGCAGTTGACGGGAATTATGCAAGTTACTCTGCGTAGCTTGCGTAACTCCCGTCGACTGCTGCCGAACCACCGGGTCGGTTAGACCAGCCCTTAGTCCTAAGAGGAGCACAGAATCTGGTTCAAGAACTATAGCTGATTTGCTCAGTAACAATGATCAAAATGTAATTAAGCTTAGCATCCTTGTAGGGGAAAAAAATCCTCCACAGTAACATTTACCCAAGAACTACACTAGACGGAGAACGCTAGTTAGATGGAAATTAAAAAGAGCGGTCGCCAGGATAAAATGCCTACAAGCAGCATGGAGACTACTTAAAACCAACCTAATAGAGGCTTGGACTAAACATATCCCCCAAATAGAAAGAGACAGGAGGAAGACCAAAATAATTCCAGCACAGCCAAACAACAGACTAATGGAGGCCACCAGAGGCGAAAAAGGGCATCCTTTAACATTGGGAAATCAAACCCTAATGAGGAAAATAGGAAAGAGAACAAACTTGGGCAAGTAAAATATGAAAGTATAATAAGGCAGGCCAATAAATAATTTGAGCAGCCACTTGCTAAAGACACAAAAACAAACTACGTTTTTTTTTTGTTTTTTTTTAAATACATCAGAAACAGGAAGGCTACAAAACAGACAGTGGGGACACTAGATGACAAAGATGTTAACAGAGCACTCGGGGAAGACAAGGACATTGCAGAGAAGCTACGTGAATTCTTTGCGTTGATCTTCACTGCAGAGGATGGGGGGAGATGTTGTTCTTTTGGGTCACAAATCTGAAGTACTGGCCCAAACTGATGTGTCAGGAGGAGAGATTTGAGAACAAATGGATAAACTCAACGGTAATACGGCACCATCACCAGATGGGATTGACCCAAGGGTTCTGAAGGAACTCGGATATGAAACTATAGAAGTACCAACTGTGTTATGTCACCCATCACAGACATCAGCCTCTCTACCAGCTGGCTGGCGGATTGCTAATGTGAACACCAGTTACTAACCTTTCTAGAATTGCTGCTCTTCGAGATGCATTGCACTCGTCCATTCCAATGTAGGGGTGTGCATGCCCCATGCACAGTTGCTGGAATTTTTTCCCTTCGTGGTAGCTGTTGGGTTGGCTCCAGAGCCCCCTGGTGCCATGTGCTCATAGCGCCAGTATAAGGGGTCCCACCAAACCCACACCCGTTCCATTTCTTCTTACCGAGCGACTTTGAGAAGAAGGGACGGAGGGCGGGGCTTGCAGTGGATACATGCAACAGGTCTTGAAGAACGACAGTTGCAGAAAGGTCAGTAACCGTTTTTTCTTCCTCGAGTGCTTGCACATGTCCATTCCAGTGTAGGTGTCTCACAAGCCCACAGGAGGTGGGCTCAGAGTTCAAGGACAATCTGACAGCAAGACTGCGTGGCTGGAGCTGGCATCGTCTCTGGCCTGTTGGGTAATGGCACAGTGCAATGCCAATGTGTGCCTCGAGGACCAGATTGCTGCTCTGCAGAGATCTTGAATAGGAACTTGTGTGAGGAAAGCAGCCGAAGAGGCCTGAGATCTCATGGAATGAGCAGTCAGGTTAGCCAGAGGAGGGACTCCTGTGAGTTGGTAACGTGCCCGGACACATGAGGTAATCCAAGACAAAATCGTCTGGGCAGAGATGGGGAATCGCTTCATTCTCTGCTATTACTATGAACAGATGAATCGCTCTGCGGAACGCTTTGGTTCTTTGAATGTCAAATGCCAGGGACTGTCTAAGATCCAAGGAGTGTAGGTGGTGTTCTGCCCTATTTACATGGGGCTTATGTTTTGGAGGGCACATTATCAAGCATTCCTTTTACTTTAAATTAAAGCTAGGAGTCTCATGTGATCCCATGACTCCAAGTCCTGGTGATTTACCAAAAACATTAAACATGGCAACGCTCATGACAAAATCATGAGTTGGCAAAGCTGCACGCACCTGGCCCCGTGACTGCTGGCTCGTTCCACAGCTGTCGGCACCAGCTGGATTCTGTTTTACAGCTGCATTTAAATGGGCCACTTGGAGCATAGCTCCCCCCTCACCCCTCCAGAACTGCATTGCTTACACCTTCTGGGTTGCCCTAATGCCTGGCAGCCCTGAGTCCTCCAAGCAAATCCTTAGACAGCTGGGGGAGTTCCCACTGAGAGTTTTGCCCTTGACTTAGTGGAGCCAGGATTTCACCCCTCTTGTTTATCGATCTTTCCTATCAGCCCTGCCGGGACAGGACCCAGCAGCAAGATTAAAGGAACAGCCGCATCTGCAGGTTTGCCGAATGTCACCTGCATACGTTGGCGCCAGAGCAGGAATTTGCTAAGATCGCTGGGCACAGACCTGAGTAACGTGGCTCATTAGTGGTTACAGTGATGTGGACCGGCAACTAAAGGCTGAGACAAGGCCACTGCTTCCGTGTGGTTCAGAAGTAGAGTCTTTGGTTACCGCCATGTGCCGCTGGGACAGATCCGTGTGGGGCTGACGTGAGGGTCCCATTCGCCCCATGGCTGACTGGAGAGGAGTTCCTCCTGTGGGAGGGAGAGAAGACCCAGGCCTTGGGAGGCATTAACCACTTTTGCCCAGACCAACCCCCATTTGCTCAAAACTCAGTCTCTAAGCTGCTAGGGGCCATGCAATGGGAAGGGAAGAGGCAGGTGCTGGCCGATACAAAAAGGAAATTAACCCGGCGATGTTTGTTGCCCCAAAACACTGGGCAGGAGGAAATAAACTGGTGTGTCGGCACCACCGAAGCGCCCTCTCGAAGGGCAAAGCCACTGCAGATGGTCACAGCAGACCTCCAGCATGTTGCAAGTGCAGAAGTGACAGCCCACGGCTGAGAGATTGCTCCCGCGTCTGAGGGTATGTGTGGCAGGGGAGTGTCAGTCCGGCGCCCAGTGATGGAGGTGTCCGTTGCACAAAGCTCGCCAGCGTAACCGTTGCAGACTGCCTGGGGCGCATAATCTTCAGAGCCCTGAAGGTGGGGTCTCGAGCTCTGGGCTGAGGTGGATTGTCAGGAACAGCCCAAGGGGGGGAGTTTGTACTGCTGCCATTTGGACGCCTCCAGGCTGGGGCTAAAATAGAGGCTTCAAATCACACAGCCCCTTTGTCTGCCACACGAGGAGCCAAGGATCAGCTGGATCGGCCCTTCCCTTAAGGAAAAGCCCTCAGCTCCGTTCGGAGGAGGGAGATGGCCTCACCCACCCTGAACATAGTGGCCAGTAGAGGCAGCCTGTGGCAGGAGTGGATTAAAAGCCCCGCACAGGGTCTGCTGGGACAGTCTCAGGAGGGAAATGGACAGTTTCCATCTGAAAAACAAAGTCGGACTTGAAAGATAACGTCCTGCAGCATCACCAGGAGCTGGCTGGAGCCAGGACCCCAGCCTGCGTGGGGGACGGACCGGCGGAGCTCAGCATCTCTCTTGGGACATTGCAAGTCTGGCTCAGGAAATGGCCCCCGGTGCGGGAAGTTGAAATGCTGTGAAAGCCGCATCTGCTGCATTGCCCAGACCCTGCTGTGATAAATCCACATGCTGGATGCAAGAGGCACACGTACTAGTTAAATCATTCATGGCCCCCTCTCCCCCGCTACCTGGGGCGCAGTGACTAGGACCCAAGAGCTTCAGCGCTATAAATCCAGCCCAGGGGCCCAGGCTATCTAGAGCACGCCGGCCTCTGGGGCTGTTGGGTCCAAATCTTTTCCCTATAACAAGACACTTTGAAGTAACCCCCCTGTGTTACTCAGGCGTCGAACTTCCTTTGCTTGCCTCTTTGCCTTAGATGCTGCTTTACGGGATGGCGGCGGTGGCAGCAGCAGAGCTGGAGATAGAAGCTGTCCCTCCTGTCTGTAAGAGGGTAAATTACTGACATGCTTAATAAGCCTAGCTTATCATTAGCCATAATTCACTGCCCTACAGCAGCAGAGCTGCTCTGGGAAAGATTGTTTCTGAATTTAATAGGCGCAGGGATCCCATCCTGTCCCAAACCCCAAGGCGTGGCTCCGCAGTGGAGTCACTGAACCTGGGTACCTGATCCACACCTGGGTTGCCAGCTGTCTGCGTATATTTGATAGCTATAAAGCGTCCTCTCGGCCTCTGAGCACGTGCCGCTCATACGAAGGCGCATGAATCGGTCAGGACAACTGACGATGGGCGGAAACAAATGACTTCTCTAGGCAGGCTGTTCCGTGGACAGGGGCGAAACAGCTGACAAAGACAATGGCGGCTGCAGCTCATAGTTTGTATTGGAAATCCTTTACGGGCTTTCAGTTGGAAACTCCCAGGATAGCAACTTGTGAAATGTGAAAGAAAGAAAGAAGTTCATGGAGTTGGTTGGACGGATGGATGGGGGTAGATAGAGGATGGATGGAGATGGACGGGTGGATGGAGATGAACAGATGGATGGGGGTAGATAGAGGATGGATGGAGATGGACTGGTGGATGGAGATGGACAGATGGATGGAGATAGATAGAGGATGGATGGAGATGGACGGATGGAGGGGGATAAATCGATTAGATAAGGGAATGCATAGGGATGGTTAGAAGAGGGTTTGTGTGGGGGTGGGTATATAAAGAGAGGAGGAAGTGTGGAGATAGGTAAGGAAGAGAAACCTTTCCATCTGGACTACGGGGGAAATTTCAAAGGCACAAATTGCCTTTCAGTGGTTCTGAGTACCCAACCGCCCCTGAAGCTCTCCCCCTCG
The DNA here is from genome assembly GCA_007922155.1 of Mesoclemmys tuberculata. Classification (NCBI taxonomy): domain Eukaryota; kingdom Metazoa; phylum Chordata; order Testudines; family Chelidae; genus Mesoclemmys; species Mesoclemmys tuberculata. The sequence goes on from ML675642.1 coordinate 3,064,854, forward strand.
TGGCTAGAGTTTTCAGTAGTGATCGGTGTGCTGGGCAGAGGCGTTCTCTATAGCAGCTGCTAAGTGCAGGACACTTCTGAAATTCTGTCCTTATGTATCCAACGAGGTTTGAATGGCAAATAACGGAGGCTTGCGACAAACTGCGTCCAAAGAGGCTACAGACCAAGAACCAGCCACCAGGCAATCTCCGAGAAGGTATCAATCTCAGGAGCCTCCTCTCCTTTTTACGGCCAGTTTGCAGAAAGAAAAACCGGTGCCATCCATCAGATGAAAGATTGGCCCATTGTGCTTTATCTCCAGGGGCAGGACAGTACGTTAGATGACTTGCAGACACTGGCGTGTTTTACAGCGAGGCTGGATTTTCAAACCTCCCTCTGTTTTATAGCCTGCGTGGGCAAACAACAGCGAGGAGGCAGCTCTTGATGATGTGTGATGTTGGCACACACCCCACCGCACTGCTCAGGGAAGGCACATTAAATGCACCCTCCCATTACTTAGGATGTTCCCTCCAGGCCTAGGGCCTGGAAGCAGCAACCAGGTCAAGAGGCTTTTGTCTTTCCCCTCATCTCCCTTTCATGCTGGCGTAAGAGGTGCTCGTTGCAGTCACATTTGTTAATGACCGAGGTGTCCAAAAGCATGTCACTGGCTCTCGGGGGGGAGAGGGGTCAGAGCTTTATTCAAAAGGGGGAAACCTGAATATGGGAGAGGCTGTAGGCGTGGGTGAGGGTCACCATAAGTGGTGGGCAGCTGGGACCCTGCAGATAATCAAAGAAAGAGAGTTAATAAATGGAGAGCAAGGCGGTCAGGCTTAGGAGGGAGGGAGTGCTGGAAACTTTTATAACCTGAGTCCTATTAAACAGCCTCCGGACACAGCATCCCCCATCTCCCCCTGTTCCCTGTCCTCCCCCCTGGGGTTTAGAGAGCGCTCCTTTTCTATTCTCAGATCCTACATTTCCGTGCTAACTAGCATCTGAACTCAGACAGATGGCCACAGGCCTGGGAGCTGATTAGCAGAACATGGGGGTGGGGGGAGGACTGGACTGGTCCCCAGGCTCCTATTTAAACCCAGCACAGGATCGGGAACTTGTTTGTGCAACTGGGATCTGCTCTGCTCTGCTCTGCCTTGTGCTTCCCTGGGTTGGCTCCCTGGTATCCGTCCCTCCTCCTGCTTCACTGCCGTCTTGTCTGTAACTCCCAGCTGCCCTCTGTCCTCTTTGCTGCTTCCATCCTCATCCCCCCTTGCCGTGCTCCCCATATCCAGTTCAAACTCACCCTCCCGTTCTGCACAGCTCTCCCCAGCCGACTTCTCTGCTTTCTCCATTATCTACCTCCCACTTGTGCCCCACAACCTCCGGCTTCCCCTTCCCCCTCACTCCAGGGTCTCCTCCCTGCTCACCACAGGCAGGGCTGCTCCAACCCTTGTGATCCCCTAGCTCGGTTCCTTTCCAGCAATTGCCCTCCACACGCTTTCATCCCCAGGGCCCTGCATTTCACCCCGCGAAGCATTTTGTGGCTCTGTGCATTAAAGACAGAGGGTAGCCAATAAAATGCAGGTGGGAGCTAAATTCGCTGTGTACTGGAGTCAGACAAGGGAGAGACCTATTCAGTTATTAAACGGGCTGGCCAGATCCTAGGAAGCAGCTTTTACAAACACACGAGTTAAAAGCTGAGAAATGCTTCCCAAGCAGAAAGGCACTTTGCCTTTAAATATTTTATGGGCAACCTATATAACAACCCCCTGCTTGTAAATACAACTATTATGTCTTATTTTGTTATACATAATTGAAACCCTTCAGCGGCGCTCAGCAAACAAACACGCAGTTTACAAGGACAATTTCCTCTGGTGCCTTCCAGGAACTCTGAGATCTTCTCTCAGATGCAAAGCCACGTGGTGGCTGGCTAGGGCTTGTCAGTTCAGCTGATGCTTACCCAGGTTATGACAAAATTTTCCCTCCTTCCTTTCCCCCGGCATTCCTGACTGTAACCTGAGGCAAAATCAGATTTTACTTGCCCTCTGGCGGGCTTACTTAATATACTTTGGCCTGATTGTTAGCCAGTATTCGGGGACCTGCTGGTGATTCCCACTGGGACAAGAAATCGATGTGAGTTCTATTTTTATCGTGTTCTTCTTTATGTGGCTTTTGGGGGGGGTTGTGTGCAAAATGTCCTGTTTCCCAGAAATTAGCAGAAAGAACAAGACAGGCACTTTCCTTACCCAGAGATCTCCATGTCCCGCCCTTCCCGCCCCCCAACAGCGAGTTCTGCGCCCAAGAAACCCTGCCTCTCTGCTTCTTCTCAGGGTCACACTCACAATTCACAAGGCTTTCTTCCTGCAACAATGACAGCTGTAGTTGAAATCCCAGCCCCCTGGAAACCTCTCAGAAGACGTGACTTAGGCATATGGCCTAATGCCCCACGTGGTACCCCCAGAAGACTGCTTCTTCTGTTAAGCCCCAAAGAGAGCGCGTTGCAACTCTTAGCTTGAACAAGGTCTTTGTTTGTACAGCACCTAGCACCATGGGGTTCTGGTCCATGACTAGAGCGTCTAGGTACTACCCCAATGCTAATAATTATTAATGACAATTGTCTTTGGAGCCAAGACCCACCGCTGGCTGCCATTAGCACCTGCCGGCATGACCCTGTTTATTAATGATCTGGAAGGAGGGTGAGCAGGAAGGTGGCAAAATGGACTGAGTTCTTTAGGTTGGGCGTGAGGGCAGTAGGTTGGTGTTTCAGAGGGTCCCAGCCCAGCTGGGAGAATGGGTAACAGGGCGGGGGGTGACAATCAGTGTTGTCAAATCCAAGAAGTGTACATTGCAAGCAGTGATCTTAACTTCTCCTATGTCTTACTGGGGTCTCAGTGACATTAGCCCTTCAGGAAATACCTAGACATTACTGTGCACCCAAGGGGACGTGCTAGGCAATACAATGGTAGGAGGCATAAGATGCAGGACTTTTTTGGACCGAAACAATTTAAATTAGGCTTATGATGAAGACATTGCTCATGGCACATACAGCAAGCCCGCCCACGGCTAAAAGTCCCTCCCCAGCCTACGGGGAGGAGCTGCTGGACTTGGACTCAGCTAATTACGGGGGACAACGAATGAAAAAACAGGGACGGGCGTGGAGCTCAAAGGGCTAAATGGAGGTCTGATGGGGGCGCCGAGCAGAGAACCCCGGACAGCGCCCACTGCTCCCGGAAGGTAGCCGAGGAGTCAGCGGACGCGGCCAGAGGAACTCTGCCTGCAGACATGATTGGATGGAGGACCGGAAGGAAGCCCCACAGTCGCAGAGCACCTCCTCTCCCTGGTGTTGTAGACGGCCGCCTTGGCCAAGGCGAGGAGGAGCTTGGCGAGGAGGTCCCATGACTTGGCGGGGCCAGGTCTGATAGCCAAACCCAGCACCAAGGAAGTGATGTTGGAGGTCAGATTGTCATTTTAAGACCCAACGCAGGGATGCTGAGGTCAGGCCTTGTGGAGACCCACGGACAGTTACTAAATGGCCATTTCCCTCTTTTCCTGTTTTGTTTGTACTGAGGATCTTTGCTTTCTGAAGAGCCTGGCTGCTTCTCTGGCTTTTCCCTCACCTCGGTTCTAATCCTTTGTGCATGGCACCCCAGCTCCTGGGCAGGGGACTCGAATAGCACAGAGCGAGGATTTACAGCTCCGGGAGGGAGCTCGCTGGAAGAGCAGATGGACTCTAAAGGAGCTAAGATCCCGGCCGTAATAATAAACCAGGGGACAGGGGACACTGGAACTAACATCTGTGGCAGAACTGCATCCTAACCAAAGGTTTTCCTTCCAGCATCATCAAGCTCTTTCGATCTGGGTTGTGCCTGCCTACTGAATACGTCCCCATCACCAGGACTCGGCGGATATTGCGGGGCAGGCCTGTGGTGAATGGACTCGCTTCCCAGAGGTGACGTAAAGCTAATCAAAGAGCAGAGTAAGCTGCTGTCCCAGAGTCTGCCCTCGCAATCCGCTCAGGGCTCCGCGGCGCCAGGTGGCTGGTTGCTGGACATCTCCTTTCTCAGAGGCGTCACGGTCAGGATTGGCAAAGAGAAGCACGTTGCCCAGCTGTCATCGCTTGAAGGTGCCGAGATCTTTGAGGCAGGCACCAAGCGTCTGCATCTCCTTGAAACACCACGCTGCCAGATCTGCAGCTGTTTGATGGTTTCTTCAGAAGACCTGCAAAGGAAAACATTAGACTGGTGCTTTTTTGCGTGTGGCATTTTCATGTTGGAGAAAGAAAGCCTGGCAAAGAGGGAATGTTTTCCCCCTTGCTTGTTTTTAACCTTTGACATGTCAGGAATGTCCTGTCCCGCTTGGGCTGGAGAATTCCCTCGGCATCACAGAGAGGCAGGTAGAGATCTTAGCCCTTTGCCGAAAGTGCAGGATGCTGAAGCTGTCATGCAGTTTTTGCGTCCAAGGGTTGAAGTGAAATAGTTTCTCAGAGAAAGAAATAAAAACCACACCATTGTACGCAGTCGAGATGGGACTAAGCACGTTCACTTTATCAGTCTACGACTCTCATCAGTGGCGTTCATACCCTGTGGCAGAGGTGTTGTACAAAAAGCGACAGGGGAGATCGTTTCCTACAGAGAATATTGCTATATAGGAATTTGCTTGCATGCAAACATGATCTTGCCATGCAGCTGTCAATATCCAGTTGCTGCTGTTCCTCTCCCAAGACCCAGCCTACCTGAATGCAACCAGCTTGACCTAGGCTTGGAGGCAAGGACGAGGGGCTGTAGCTCCTAGCAGTGGGAGAAGCACATTTCCTGATTTCTTTTCTAGCTCCTGTTGAATGTAACGTCTATGCTTTGAGCTCTGCCAGCTGCTGACGTGAGCACCCTGGGATTTTCCATGCTACTCAGAAGACCTCAGTTCAAGTCCCTGCTCGGTTCTTCCTAGGTGAATGTGCGCAAGTCACGTCGTCATTCTGTGCCTCAGTTTCCCACATGTGCAATGAGGATCACAGCCCTGCCCTGCCTCGCAGCTCAAAGAATGTGAGGTGCTCAGATACTGTGGGGATGGAGGCCACATAAGAACCTAAAATGGATAGACAGGGAGTAGCTTTGCTCTTTCCTTCAAAGGAAACTGGAACTGAGTGCTGGCTTAGCTCACGGACCCTTGTGTGAGACCCAGCAGGGCTGCATCCTATAGAGGAGGTGCTGAAAGCTGTGGGGTGTGTCCTGGGGGGGGTTGAGCTCTGTGTGGCTGTTTCCCCAGGGCCCCCCGCTGTAGTGCAGTTGGTTGGATTAGCCATATCCTGGCTGGCGTTGGGAGGGGCCTCTCATTCCAGTCAGAGACCACCACGGTAGCATTCGCAGGAGCAAACAGACCTGCTGGCAGCGCCCTTGAGTGAGGAAGTTTGCCAGCGGTTTGGTTCCCAGTGTCGGGGTCAGCTGGCTGCTTGCTGGTGCCCCAAACTGCCTTGCCCTAAAAGCCCCTCTAAACAAAAACCGCTGGGAGTGCGGCTGCAAACCCCTGCGATACCTGCGCTGACCCGCTCCGGTCTGTCTCCAGGGCCAGCCCCCTGCTCTGCTGGCCTGCTGCTTTTTGGAGCAAGCGCACACTCCTGACGCTGGGAGAAGGGTTGCAGCCTTTCAGCTCGGGTGACCAGATAGCAAGTGTGAAAAACTGGGATGTGGGTGGTGGTTGATAGGCACCTATATAAGAAAGATCCTCGAGTATCGGGACTGTCTCTATAAAATTGGGACATCTGGTCATTCTCTTTGTCCTAGGGGCCAACCCCATTGTATCAAAACTAGGTTCTACAGTGATCTCTGAAATCCTTGAGGGGATATTTGCACCTCACCGCGGGCAGCTTAGCCTGCACAAAGTGTCACCCTAGGAAATCATATTGGTCTAGCAGAAGTGATCCTTCGAAAGGCTACTTCCTCAGTGTCCGTGGTTCCTGAGAGGACGCTTCCCCAGTGGGGCTGTGTTTCGTGTTACGTGGATCTTCTGACTGCCAAAAAAATGAGTGGCTTGTGTAGAAATCCAGCAACGCAGCCTCTTCCGCACTACGGGTTTGGGCAGCGCGTTCTCCTATTGCGCTCTGCTGCCGGCGCTGGTTGTGTTGGTGGCACATGTTGAACTCTCACCTCGCTTTAATTTCTTGGCAGCTAGAAGTCGTCCAACCGACTGTTCAGTACTTTCCTTCGGAGGCTGAGAAACGTTCTAAATCTGGGCTAATGATGCAGAGGCAGGAAAATACAGCTGGGGGGGGGGGGGGGGGGGGAGAAAAGCTTTCCTAATATTGTAAACCTCGAGGCAAACCCGAATTAATATTCATACATTTCAATGCAGGTGAGAAAATAGCAATGAGGCGATTGGTCACTTTGAGCTGCTGGATCGCCGACAGCCATTGTGGACAGGAGCAAGAGATGAAACTTTCAGAAGCCACCCAGTCGGGGGAGAATTGGTGCAACAAGTGATTCCAACAGGGTTTGAATCAGGGCTGGTTGTTTTCGGGCTGACTTAATATCGATCAGGGACAATTGTCTGCTAGAAACATCAGTATAATTGCTTCCAATCGGCTTCCTTCCCTCTGGAGGGAGGCCGATGAGTGAACGGGCCACGGAAATGGACTTGATCATGATTAATGGAAGGTAGGAAATGCCCACCTCTTGGGTACCCAGCAGAGCTGAGAGCAAGGATGCCTTTGTGCATAAGGCAGTAAGCAGGGAGTCAGCATGCGGATTAACTTCATGTGCGGACACTCAGTCCAGAACATGAGTGCCTTACTCCTCTCTAGCTTAATCTACTTTAAAAGGCTAGATAGGGTGTGAAAGTTATTTAAGCTAAACAAAAACCAAGGCACTCGTGTTCTGGAATAAGAGTATCCAAGCATGGAATTGCTGAGGAATGACTCTTGTGCTTTACATTCACCCCCTGATAGTTTGTATTCACGTTCAAGCGTAGACAAGCCTTCAGAGCGTGACAGGATCTATGCTGGTGACTGCCATGCCATGCTCTGTTCCCATAGAGCGTGGTGGATTTCCCCAGAGGAGATCATTTTGTTAAATGGAGGCCAGGCAGCTGCCAAATCTGCTTCTAAAAGACCAAGTTTTATTTGGACGTATAAGTGCTCAAAATATATCTATACACACACACTGGCGCACACCCACCCTCCAGGAAATGGTTGCACGGTTCTGTAAACCGAACTCTCTTCAGAACTCCAGCTGAAAATGGGACTGTGCAAATTGTGGATCTGTCGCTGCTACGTTTCCGTGTTCTCGGAGGATTCTGTCCCCGCTGCATGCAGGGGACCTGATGCAACGAGCCAGGGAAGGATTCACCCAGCAAAGACCTAGCATTAGGCCAGGCAGCCCTGTTCCAGGATCGCCCGCCAGGCCCTGGGGTAAGGAATGGTGCTGAGAGCAGATTGAGGGCATGTAGGGGTAGGCCCATAGTGCATGGTGTTGGGGGGATACTGCGCTGCATGGAAGCCTGGCCATGGGCTGCTGTCAGTTACAGCAGCCAGGGACTGCTCTAACTTATGTTTCTGCCTCCCAAAGCAGCCAGTCTCTGGAGGCTGGAAAGGTGACGGGACTGCCCCTGGACTGTGCGCTCCGTGCTGCGCCTCCCGGGCAGCCAACACAATCGGCTCCCACAGAGCCAGATTCAGTCTGCAGAGACCTCCCTTTACGTCGAAGAAAATGAGAAGAAAGAACCAACGTCAAGTCTCTGTGAGCGCGCACAGGCGGGGCGCACACGTCTCCTGTGTCGCTCGCTGCGGCGACTCTGACGACAAAACGGCAGCCGCCCTCTGGACGGCTTGTCTGGCCTCACGGCAGTCGAGAGGTGTGTCTGCGGCTCACGTGGGCAGCCCTGAGCTAGCTTTGGTGGAGCAAGAAGCGCGTAGCCAGGCTCCCACGTGGGCAGGGCGAGTCACTGCTCTCACAGCTGGAGAGCACATGCTGCGATCGCCCTGCTGCCTTGACCCTTCGAAATCGAAAGAGGCAGGGCCCAGCGACATACGGACCAGCCGTTTCCGAACTGCACACCCCGTGGTAGTGGAAGCAGCTTGCTCAGGTCTAGAGAGCTGGCCACTGCGGAAGCGCCGTGAACACAAGCAGGCTTGGAGGTGCAGCGCTGACCTTTTCCAGGATGCGATCCGTTGGCATCAACGGAGTCCTGCAATTCCCATGCACGCGGCGGCAACCTGCTCGTTCTGGAACCGCGAGGCTTTCGCCGCATGGAGGGGCCAGGAAACTGAACCGCAAACGCGCAGGGAGTTCACCTGGTTCCTCAGCGCTCCACAGTTGACAGCTCCGCTCTGGAAAGTGCCTAGCCTTTATCTCGTGCACGGTGGTTAAGAGGAACACGCTTGATTTTTTTTTTTCCAGCCCCACACGCGCGAATTAGTCACAAAGGGTCTCACGCACAAAGCGAGCCTTGTAAAGTATAATAAACGCCGGTTGCCAATTTCCCTGTCAAATGACAATATGACACTGCACCCGTGCAGAGCAATTTGCTGCTAATGTTACAGCTTCTCTCCCGAGGGGGATTTCCATGTAGCCAGCAGCAACGACCTAGTTCCTGTATTCATATTCCTCCTTCATCCTGCCTTCCTCTTCTGTTCTCCTCTCGCTTGCCCTCCCCATCGGTTTAACATGTGTGGTCACTTTAACTCTAATTTATCGGCAAAATTTCAAGTCTCAGTGTCAAGGACCCTTTAAAAGATAGCAAATGGGGCCAGCTTTCGCCTATTCCCACTGCAGGGGGGCCTGCTGTGACCCTGTTAATCCTTTCCTGAGCCTGCCCTAGTATCAGGTGTTAGCAGGGGACTAAGGCGAGAACTCGGAGACGCAGGTTCAAGTCCCTGACCGGCTGCCAAGGTCCTATTTACCCTCAGGTAAGTCATTTTGTGCCTCAGTTCCCCGCCCGTGAGCTGGAGGGAATAGCACTTGCCCTGCCTCATGGGGGTGTTGTGAGGTTCAATGTGTCAAAGAGCGCGAGCTGCGGAGGGTCTGTGGCGATGGGGGCCAAAGACGAACCAGTGGAGGGCAGGCGGGTGGCTGAGGTGGGCTGCGTTTCAAATCCCATGGAGACACGTCGCCTGCCGTGCCAGGAGCCACTGGTAAGCTGATAAGCTGCTAAACTAGGCACGGGCGGGCGCTCTCCTCCAGCACAGGGAGAAATCCCCAGCAGGCGGTCTGCTCATCATCAACCTTAAACCCACCCAAACATGGCAGGAGGCAGAGGATTCCCAGTGGAGGAGCTTTCCCCTTCCTGACCCCCAGAAAAGCTGGCAGGGGTTTTCCTACAGAATGGGGCCCCCCTTTCCCAAGGGGGCTATCTGCACCTGTTGTGGGGGGGTGAAGCGAGGCTAGACAGACGTGGTCCAAGTGTCTGAATGTGACACTGACTGTATGCTCGGAGGCCCCACCCAGCCTCGGCGGGTCCCCCTTGTGTGTATGCAGCAAGCTATGGCTGCTTTCATGGCCCGATGATGGGTGCGTTACAAACACCAGGGGTAAATAGCGTGACCGTGACAGCCACGGGTCACTGGGACCCTGCCAAATTGTCTGGGCCCCAAATGTACACTCAGGGAAGGGAGTGTGCTGGGGGAGAGGACGGGAGGGGGGTCTAGTGGTTAGAGCAGAGGACTGGGTGTTAGGATTCCTGGCTTCTGTTCATGGCTCTGCCAGTAACTCCTGGTGTGACTTGCTGGGAAGTCACATAATCTCAGTTTGCCCATAGATAAAGGGTGTAATGAGCCCGCTGGTTTGTTAGGCCCCCATAGGGCAACACCCAGCCAGTAGACAGTGCCACATCCCAGATGCACCAGGGAGGGAAGAGGCGCCTGGGCTCCCGGGGGCCCAGAGGCTGCAGGGAGCAGGTGGAGGCAGCAGCCTGGGAGCTGAGAGCCGGGTGACAGCCCTGTGGTCAGCCGCGGGTTGCAATAGCTGCAGAAGGAGCCAGCTGTGTGCGGAGGAGTCCCCGCATGGGACTGGATTGTTTGATCTGTGCACTTTTCCATGGGGATGCTCTGCTTCCAAAGTCCCCCCAACATTTCAGGAACGGGGGCAGCCCTCCATTTTCCACATCAGAATGGCGGGAGCCCTGCGTTCTGTTCAGACGCTGGAGGAAACGTTGCAAACCCACATACCGAGCTGGATGTGGCAGGGCACAGGCTGTTCCTGCCACAGCTTTGCTCTCCCCAGGGTGCCTGCCGCTGGCGTCTGAAACGGAGCCCTGCAAATTGGAAAAAATGAATTTGCAAACGCGAGCTTAACACTGTGGGTCTGAGCAAAGCTTGGATAAGCCCAACACTCTCTGAAATCGCTTTCATTCAAATTGGATTTGTGCAAGCAGCTCCCTGTTTAAAGAGCAAGGGGTAGAATTGGGAAGTGGCATAATTTATTGAGCAATGATATGCGATCTAAAATAGCCCTGGTGCAAAGGTTCCAGTGGCTGATTTCTCCAAAAACCCACAAAGTTTGCAGGGGGAAGGGCCTGCTGGTGAATCGCACCATCCATTTCAGAAGGAATTCATGCGCAGGCAGCAGGCTGCAATTCTAAAGCCCCCCAGCCAGTGACGTTTTCATAGCTTTGGGTAGAGAGCGCTGCACAGCGGTGTGTTTAGGGTGGCGCTGATCCCATGTCATTCACTTTGACAGTGGGATTGGTTCATTTTGGAGGGAGCAATTGGCTGCTGCTTGACTGAGAATATGTCTGTGCTGCAATTAAAACCCTGCGAGGTGGGAGGATCCCAGAGTTGCAGCCTGAACATCCACACCGCAATTAAACACCCTCTTAGCCCAAGCCCTGGGAGTCAGAGTCAGTTGGCCCCGGGCCAGCCGTGGGTGTCTAATTGCAGCGTAGGCATACCTTGAGTGTGTTCTCTTTATTGCTCAGTTCATGCCCTCATCAGCTGGGTCACCGCATCGAGTGTTTCCAGAGCATCCCAGACCTGCCCCATATTGGCAATGGACTGATGCCACACGCCGAAGAACAAGACGTAGGGCCAGGACCCCAGTGGGTGGAAATTGGGACAACTCCTTTCAAGGACCCTAAGTGGATCAAGCTGGCGAAATATACCTGAGAATCTTCAGATGTCTGCCCTGAAAGGCAGGTAGAAATGAGATCTGTGCTATGCTGCGGAAACCCTTGGTGATGGGGAAAGGGGCAGATCTCCTGAGCGCTCCAGGTTTCTGGACCGCAGCACACAGTATTATCCAGCACTCTGGCTTCAGAGGCCCATGCGATGCCTTGGGGGGAATGTGTCGGTGCAACTTACGAATTGTGGTTGCTGTTCTGAAGAGATTTGGAAGTTGTCGTCGTTGTGAGATTGCTGCATCATGGAACACCTCAAGGTGTGGGTCCCCACCCTGGCTTCCAAGCCTGAAAGCCCGTCTCTGCCAGACCTGGGCCAACAGCTGAGCACTAAGGATGATCAACACCTAGCAGGTTGAGCTTGGAGAGAACAAACGAGTAATCAGGGGAAAATGCATTCTCCCCCCTTCTCTCTGCGGAGGGCTGAAGTTGGAAGAATGGAAAATTCTCAGGCAAGACTACGGCCTACACTCGGGGCTGGGCTACAGGGAAAACTAACATCGGCATGGCTACGTCTCTGAAGGGTGTGGACAATCCGTTGTCTAAATGCTGCGGCTATTAAAAGGACATTCTCTTCAGGACTACTTAAGATCCAGGCGCCTCAGTGGTCCGGCTTTCTTCTGGCTGCTAAAATAGGGGACAGACCCAACCTTACCTTCTGTCCTAAGACCTTCAAGGACATGTCAACACTGCAATCAAACACTCGCAGCTGACTTAGCCTTTGGCTGCCGGGCTATAAAATTGCAGGGCAGATCTTCTGAGCAGCCAGGTTCTGGGACCCTCCCTATACTGTAATTTTATAGCCCCACAATCCGAGCCAGCTGACCCAGGCCAGCCCCAGGTGTTTGATTGCAGTGTAAAAAGACCCCACTCCCCATTGAAACATCCACCTTGGCCTCTGTGTTTGAAAAATAGACCGTTACGAGTGGCTCTGCTGGGATGGGGCTAAGAGGTCTCCTTGAACAGACTCAGGAGTTGGTGCCATTGAACAAAATCCTGCGACTCCGCTGCCCTGGCGGCTTGGCTGTTGTGCAGCTCTGCTGGAGAGCCACATTCGCAGGACCTCTGCTTTGGCTCAAGCTGCGAGCAGGGCGGATCACCCTCAAGGTTTCTGCAATGGTGGGTATAATAGGCTAGCTCGTTTGCGTGCTTTGGCAGACAGTTTCCAAAGGAAGCCACGCGTCGGCCACAGCTGGGCCCTCAATGGACCGATCCCAGGCTGCATGGCCATGTAGCAAGTTCTGCCTAGGGGAGGGCGAATCAGACACACATGGAAACACTTCTCCCTTCTCAGATTCAGCGTCTGGGGGCAAGTTCAGAGCTTCCTAGAATTTAAGAGCAGAAAAAACCATCGTGATCAGCCAACCTAAACTCCTGCGCAGCACAGGCTAGAACATTTCATGCAGTAATTCCTGGAGCAAGGCCACCACTTCTGTCTGAGCTGCAATGCATCTTTCAGAAAGAGACAGCCACGTTTCTTTAAAGACTTCAAGTGAAGGAGAATCAACTGCCTCCCTAGGTAAGTTTTTCCAAGTGTTAATTAACTACGTCGTTAGAAATTTGCATCTTTTTTTCTAGTCTGAATTTGTCCAACTTCAGCTTTCAGCCACTGGGGCTTTTCTCGGCTCCATGAAACAACCCTCTACTATCAGGAACCGTCTCCCCTGGGACACACTTCTAAATCATGGCCAAGATCTCTCTTAATCGTTTCTTGCATAAACTAACTAGAGCTTGTTTAGTCTCTCGCTGTAAGGCAGGTGTCCCAGCCCTCGAACCTGGTTTGCTGCTGTTTTCTGAACCTTTTCAATGTGTCAACATCCTTTCTGAAGCATGGACCACGCCAGACTGGATGCGCTATTTCAGTAGCAGCCTCGTCATTCTGCGATACAAAGAGGAGCCGAGTAGCAAGGCATGGGGCTGAGGGAAAAGGAATGCAAGAGAGCTCCTGCAGGGCTCCACAGTAGACGTGAGGGGAGGAGCAGAGTACACGGGGTAAACGGGAAAGTCCTGTATTGCTGGAGCGCAGATCTGAGTGGTGGATCAGAACCCAGGTAAGACAGGAAAGAGGGGGTGCTCCTTTATTGGCAGAAGAAGGAGGCAGAGCTTAGTGACAGAGCATGGGCACGGATGGATGGGGAACCAGATGCCTGAATTGCAGATAAAGTCCAATGGAAACAGACCCAATTCATTCACTAGACTCTTTCCTCTTCCTTTCGCATCTCAGTTCCTTTTACTTTCCCTCATTTTGTTTTCTCTCTCTCTCCTGGTGCCTGTGACCAGTGGGGGGGTCTGTCCCTGAAGGAAAGAAGCCAGGAGTGAGTTGTTTCCTAGGCAATGAATTGCTGTTGCCTCCAAGGTCTGCTCTCCGCTGGACCAGATTTCCACAAATGCTCCACACCCAGCAGCTGAGCTGAGAGCCAAGGGAGAGCTCTGGAGACTCTCTCCTTTGATGTCCTGCTTGGAGTAAAGTGACTCGTGCCGAAGGCTTCCCCGTCAGGCCATCGATGGCAGAACTCAAAGTGTGGCTGCCTGGACCTTTACATTTGCAAATAAACAGAAAGCCGAGTAACGGCTTGGTCACAATCTCCAAACCTGTGCCTTGGCCTGTCCCGAAGCTGGGGGCTAGGACCAAGGATCTCCTCTCCTGTCCCAGCTCTCCCTTGACATGGGACAGGAAAACCTTCTCGCTTTGCCAGCTGGCTCCTGACTGGTTATTGTCTCTTCCTGCCTCTCGTAGGGCCCCAGAGAACTATGCCTGGCTGGTGTCCTGGCCCGAGGAGCTTTTCCTAGGCAGGGGTGTGGGGACACAAACGCATGCAGAAGGGGGGAGCGAAGGCCTAACAGACCCAGTCACGGGTCCTACTGGGAGTCGTGCGCACATGTCAAGGGGAGAGCCTAGCCCTTGGGGTGCCACTAAGCAGGTGTGCGGTGCTCCCCCAGAATGCAGCGGGCGAGGCTCAGTGGTGGCAAGGCAGTTCCCAGCATGTGACTGTGGGTCCATGAGGTCAAGGAAGTGCCTTGGTTATGCTCAGTGTTTGCTCTCAGGCCCAAGTCCCCTGCCTTGCTTTGATCCCCACGATGCACCTCCGTGTTCCTCTCTCGTCCCTCCGGAAATAAAGGGTGATTTGCTCTCAACCCCGAATCGCTGCAATGCAGCCAAGTCCCGGTTTGTGCACGGACCCCAGATGGGCTCCCGTGTGTTTTCCTGGCTGGCGGGAGCACAGAGCTTGATAGAGCCTGTTCTGCCTCTGACCGGAACAGCGGAAATGAATGCAAGAAAGACAGTGGAATTTGTGAAGTCTAGGCAGGAGGGAATGGATTTCCCTGTCCATCGGTCACTGCAAATATTGGATCAGTCCTGCATTTCTTCTCCATCAGGTGCCTTCCCTGGGAGATTTCAGTGCACGGGTCTCAGTCACAGTCGTGGAAAAGGTGCTCAGTCCCATGCGAAAAACCTCTGTGGTGTTATCGTGACTGCGCTCAGTGCATTCCAAAGCCAACATTTTATACACCGCTGAAAGCATCCCGAACATGCAGCCCTACGGAAACTACTCGCTAAGATTACAGGAATAACGTCGACACCAGTCCTACCAAGCCACAAAGAAACCGAGTCTCACTGATCTGCACCCCAACCATGTTAACGCTGCCCTCCAGCGAAACATCGGAAACAACTCACAGTGTAAACCAATCCGTTCATCGCATAATGTTTTCTCTTAGGGCACGTCTGCCAGGAGCTGGAGGTAGAATTTCCAGCTCGGGCAGACATACCTGGACCAGCTGTGATTGTGCGCCACAAACAGAAGTTTAACCGTGGCTGCACAAGTGGCAGGAGGGGCTGGCTGCCCTGAATATAATCACATCTGAAATCCCCCCCCGCCACAACAAAACACTCACGCACCACCAATGTGTTGGCCTTACTATTTTCTCTTATTCAGGCAAAAGTTATAAAAAGTCATAATCCACAAAGACAAAAACTCACGACTGTGTGACTCTCCTACAAAGAGCCAAATGGCATAATTCCGTGTACCCAGACCTAGCCATAGGTCACGAGCCACTCAACTAAAGTGTGAACATATCCGCCTCCTAGTTTTTAGGCCAGATCACAAAACTATGCCCCTGCCATTAAAACAGCAGCTGTTAGTGTCTCAACAAACTCATGCAAAAGAGCAAACGTATGTAAAACCAGTTGTAGAAGCAAAACACATCTTCAGTTCTCCAGTGGAAAAACAGAGATTCACGTCTCCAAAATGAATGTTTTAAAGGAATATTCAAAACGCTACATGGGCAGAGTTAAGGTGGTTTGAACACTGTCAGTCAGAGTTTGTTGGTGCGAGTGTGTGCGGGAACCGAGTGTGAAAGTTGTGCTCAGCGCTGTGTGTGTCACTTTGGTTTGCCATGCCCTTAGTTTTTAATATTGGGGGTGTTTTGAGTGACGGGATTTTGAACTGCAAAGAATAACGTCCTTAAGGAAGGGGGTTTGTTGGCAAGAAGGAGACTTTCCTAGGGGATTGTTTATAAAAAGACATAATGAGGCCACAGCTACCCAGGGGGGCAGCATCAGCAATTCACATGATTTCTCCCACCCCTCGAGCGTGGTGATTTTGGCCGGGGCTCGAGCCAGTCTCTGATGCCCTGAGAAGCGCCAGCCCTTATGCAAATTTGAGCCCTCTGATTGGCTGCCTGCCCCCCAGTTGCCACCTCATGGGGCAGGACAACCAATCAGAGCTGCGGCAAGCAGAGCTCTGGCCCTCACTCCCTCCTCATAGGCTGCAACCCCACGCTTCTCTCATGGGAGGGGGGAGCAAGAAGAGCCCCCCCCCTCCTGTGAGCAACAGGGACACGATGTAGACGAGTGAAGAACCCCTGGGGCTGCCCCACTTTCTGGATGGGGGGTTGGGGCCTTACTGCAGCCTCCATATCTTGGGGGGGGGGTGAAGAACCCTAGGAGGTGCAGAGCAGGGAACTGCATGGGAGGAAGGGGAGCTGAGTGGGGGCAGGTTAATTGCTGGACAGGGGCTGGGCAGAGGTGGGGGTCAGAACCCTTGCAGCAGGGGACCAGTACAGTGGGGAGAGGGGCAGCATGGAGTGTCGCCCCCCACGCTGGAGAGGGGCGGGGGGAGGGCAGCAATGAGAAAACAGACGAAAAACCCCACATCGCCGTGCCGCCTTTGTTTTCTTTGAATTCATTTTATCTGGCCAGTCTCGGGATTTTGGGGGGGTCCGACGCCTGGTTTTTGATCTCAGGAGGACGCCGGTGGGAGGTGGGGAGAGGGAAGCGCGCGGTGTCTGTGTTCATAAAGCACGAGGCGCGGTACGCCAGCCAGGTGCGGCGGGGCGAGTCCCTGCAGCTGGTCTCTGCAGGTTTCTTGAGCTGCCAGAGCAGATGTCGCATGAGCGGAGCAGCTCACTTCTCCCTTTCAGTTGCACAGAGCCTTTTCATTCGCGGGTTACCTCCCGTGTGTAGCAGAGTTTAAATGGCTGGTCGCCCTTTCCACACTCCGGCTCTGGAACTGTGCGGGGCCATTCACCTCCCATTCCGCAATCCCACCAAGTCAGCCGGGCACCCGGGAAAGCTTAGCTGCTGCACCGTCGTTAGAGGGCGGAGCGTACGTCACCCTCACATCCCGGTGAGTGTCGCGGGTGTATGTGAGCGAGGGAGGTTAGGGACGGGGCCATAGCTCCACCTTGTCCCCGCCCCAGCCAGCAGTAGCTCTGTGGCAGGTTAAACGGTGTTGCCAACTCTCGCAAGTTTATCGTGACTCTCGGAATAGTTGGTGTTTTTGTAAAGCCCCAGCTTCAGGAGTCATGTGATTACAAGAGACTCGCAGCTCTTATTTGAAAAGGAAATGTCCAGCCCTTGTGGTTGCAGAGGGAAACTGGAACACGTGACCCCCCCTAAAGACCCAGAAAGCAGGTCACACATTTATTATTTCTTAACATCTCATGATTTTTAAGCTACTCTCATGATCTGTGGAGGTCTCACTCATGGTTTTTCAATGCCTAGGGTGATGCTTTTCCCGCAGGGTAGGCCCTCAAATCCTCCTTGGGCACCTGCATGGCACAACAGTTGAATCCAGGTTTCAGAGCAGCTGTTACTTTCACTCTCCTGACCTGATGTGAATGCAGCCACAGCCCTAGTGCTATTCAGACACCAACGACCAGGGACGTGCGATAGCTTGTAGCCCATCAGGCAGGGAGTGTGCTTTCGTGGACGCAGGACTGGAAGTCTGGGGTCTGCTACCGGTCTACTGGATGACCTTGGGCATGTCATTTCCTCTCCCCGTGCCTCAGTTTCCCCATCTGCCAAATGGGGATAGTGCTACTGCCCGCCTTTGTAAAGCACGTTGCACTCTCCAGATGAAAAGCGCTACCGAAGAGCTGGGGGTTATCATCTGTCAAACGCTCACAACTGTATGCAGCCTAGGTAACGTTAAACTGCCTGTGCTCGGGCTATGATCCCAGGAGGCAGAAGTGTGAGTTAAAATAATCTGAGCAAACACACGGGTGCACTTTTACGCTTCCGTAATTAATGCCAGCAAAGTCCTCTGGGGTGCAGCTGTCAAGGGAAGAACATTGAGATCATTCAGGAAGCAATTAGATGCTGTCCTGAAGGAAGCAGTGTATGAAAACAGATAAGCTTTGATGGGACAAGTGGCCTTTTTTAATCCCCGATATCCATCTATTTCTTTAATGTGTGAGTAAAACCCCATGGTTATGGGGAATAGCATGTGTCTGCGCCGCTGCCTGGAACATTAACATGCAATAAATGTTGTTTATGGGGAGACGCTCATGCAGATCATTAGAAAATTGAGCCTGGAGGGCACAGTGTTGGAGGAAACTGCTCCCGCGCGGCACTGACAAATGGGCAACGTGCTGAGACCCGGGGGGGACGGGGAGTGGGGATTGGACATGGGTGACTGAATCTGAGCTCAGATCTGCAGATGTCTGCAGCCCTGCTCCCTGGAAGCGCCTTCGGTGTAACGATGCACACAGCCCGCAAAGGCATGCACACGCACATCCCTGGCCGATGCACACTGACTGTGTCCCACTCGCATCCTTGCTCACACCCCTGTCCTCTGCCGCCTCCCCCCATGCATACGTACGTGCAGCAGGTGGTTCCGCAAGTCTGAGGTGCATGTCTGCACCTGGAGGCTGCATGTCTGAGGTGGTGGTTTTGTCTTTGGGGGGCTGGGGATTGTCTGATTCAAGAGCACACCCCATAAGAAGATCCTGGCACGGCGGCATGTTTGCAAGCACCTGTCGGGGGGTGGAGGGAGAGAGAATGGCTGAGTTCACGTGAGCAGTCATTAACAGCAGCAAAAGATCCCCTGCAGGACAGAGCTGGTTCAGTGGTTAGGGTGCCCGCTCCCTACATGGGGCACGTGGGCTCAATCCCTGCTTGGCAACAGGCTTCCTATGCAGTCACTGGCAAGCCACTTAGCTGCTCTGTGCCTCAGTTTGCCTCTGTAAAATGGGGCTAATGGTGCTTCGCCGATAGCCCTGTGAGGCCGCGGAGAGATTTGTGAAGTGCGCCGATAGCATGGTAATGGGGGTTACAGAAGTACCATGGAGTCAAGGCCTTTGCTTTAGTGGGAAGCGTGCTTCCAAACCTCTTAGGTGGCTTTGGTAATTGCAGCCTGAAGTTTAAACGGACAAAATTGCAGATGACGAATGGTCTATAGGAGATAAAGAGTCTATAGGGTCTGGAGGCTGCAATCGCATATTCATATATAGAACGGATAGAGTATAGCTTCAATGGAAGCTGACCTGGGCCTTAAAATGCACCCAAATCCAGAAGCAGTTAAGGTCATTTGGGTGCTACTCAGTGAGAATGTCTTTGTTACGCGTGTGTGTGTGCGTGCAAGTGTGTGTAAGTGAGAACTGGGTGTGTAACTTTAGCTTCTGATTTCCCTATTGTTTATAGCCCGAGATGTTTAAGGAACAGTGTGTTTTCCCTTGAACTGCACTTAGCGATCTAGACTGTACATTAATGAGATTTTTCCCCTTAAACAAGAAAATACAAAGGGCAGAGCGTGTCTCTGTCTCTGTGAAATGAAGCAGCAAGTCAGAAGAAAATGGTGGCTGTTTCTGCCCATGGGAAGAATTCATAGCTTTTTAAAGGTGCGGTAGAGAGAAAGCTTTAGCGTTGTCTTCTCGTTCTGTTTTGTTAAAGGCATTCCATTTGGGTCTTTAAGTTGGCAAGTGAATACGCTTGGGAAGGTCAACTAGGACCCAGTCAAACAGTGAGCGATGTGCTGTCGCACGGCCAGAATGTTTGGTGATCTCTGCATGGTCACAACGGACCCTTCTGGCCCTGGACTTTATGAAAACAAAAGGAACAATATCTTCAGAGCGACACACGCCGCAGGAAGCTTTTGCCTCACAAACTATTAATGAGCTCTCCAAAGAACATTTAAAATGCACACGGCTAGCAGTGCATATCCGTTTTCAAGCCATAAAGATGGGAGCCACATTGATGACGGCCGAGGTTAATACTTCCAGACACATGAATGAGAAACACTCTGAAAACCCAACTTAATAAAAGTGACATTAAAAAACTGTCCAGAGGAAGCAGTTTGATGGTCATGAGGAAGAAATCCTTTGATGATACCACAGCTGCAGCGATGGTGGCGCTAGAGAAGGATATTAAAAAGACGAGACCAGCTGAATTTAAATTGATGAGATCTGATGTAGCTCAACAAAGACTAGAAAAAGCCTTTTCAGGGAAAAGTATTTCAACAGATAAAACTGACATGGGGAGAATGCAGAAGCTGTTATGGGCAGGCAACTCTTTTTTAAAGCACCTGGTATATCTGTATGTTCTATAAAATCATTATTAATCATTTTCACTATTAATAAATAGCTGCTGGTTCAGGGAAGAAACTGGAGTTTAAAGAAAATGAAATAATAAGTCCAGCTGATGAAAACTTTTCCCCATGGAATGTTTTGTGGTCGGGAAATGCCGCTTATTGGAATGGAAAGTCTCCATCTCCCTGCAACCCCAGCTCTGCCAGGAGCTGGCCAACAAAACCCTAACAGTGGGCAGGGTCAGCCCTCGGTCAGCCTGAATCCAGACTTGTCCGGGGCAGTGTTTCCAGGCCAGGCTCTTAAGGACACACCCCAAAGCTGCCCTCCCCTGACAGAAACATGGGAAAAGTCAGCCTCAGTCCAGCATTGCAATCTGCCCTTCCCCAGAGTGAATCCCCTTCTGACCGAGCAGGCGAATGTGCAAGTTGCATCTTCTTGCACCCGCACGGGTGTATCTGGCCTCCAATTCCCTGCTTATACCCTCCAGATTTGCCCCATCAGGTAAGTAATGTGTGGCGCTAACCCCACGCTGCTGTGTTACACAGTCTAAAATATAATGATCCCCTTCACTTCTCTAGGAGTATTTCCAAACAAACACATTTGGGTGCTTCCCTGGAGGCCGATCACCTCCATGCCAGGAGCTCCAAGGAGCAGAACCGGGAGACGAGGTTGTTTCTGGGACATTCCCAGCCTGGTTTGGCAGAACAAAGAGATCCGGATAAGCGCCTGATAAGCATCTGAACTTCTGGGAGCTCGTCCAGACTGAACTGCCAAAGCTTTTCAATTGCCACCGACAAATTCTCCTGTTCGCAAAGAGCGGGCACGAACACCGCATGAATCTCACACACTGGTACCAGGTTAGACCCACCAGCGGAGTTGCCCCAGGGAGGTTTTTGCAGCCATCTTCTTTATTGTGGATTGGATCCTGCTGTTCTAACACCGAGAAGAGGGGACCGCATGTGAACTAAGTGCCTCCCAGGCCTGCCGGAGATTGGAGCTGGAGGGAGCTTGGAGACAGGGAGTCGGCGCTCTGACAACGCGCTCTGGCTTTTGGTACCAGTGCGTGTGGCTGCCAGCATCAAAGAGCTACTGACAACTGTATTTCTAATTGTCAGAACAATCTGGGGATTTGTGGCAGGCGCTGGTACCAGAAGCCTGAGCATCCCCCGTCGCTGCTTTGGAGCGTGTTTGACTGCTCAGTCCAAGGTCTTCTGCGTGCGTCGAGATTCGGAGGAGGCATTTGGAACACAGGAAATGTGGGGAATTCGGTCCGCCATGGCGCCTTGCAGAGGAAGAGGGGGGAAGACGCCCCGCTACTGAATCTAAAGGGCTGTTTTTGCTCGTGGGGAAATCAAAGCTCAGGCTAAGGCTTCAGGCAGAGTATTGCGAGGGATGTTTCATAGCAGCGGCTGCCCCAGAGCGCTCCGTGCAAATCCAGGGCCCCCGGGCTGAATCTGAACCCTTCCCACGCCGTCAGACATCGCTTAGGGCATGGACAAGGCTCCGCCAGCCCTGCCACGCTGTGTGCCGGAACGGCAGTGTTTCCAGGACTCCCCTTTCTGCACAAATTCTAACCTGGAGAACCAACTAACTTCTTATCAGCTGATCCCTACCCTCTGACCTGTCCGACTTGGGTGGCCCGATCTGGAGTGACAAACTCCCATTAGCCCAGCTCCGAGGATCCCTGGAACACACAATCTTTCCCACTGCATCAAGCTGCAGTCCCCAGGGAAGGCAGGGTGCCTCTTGCATGCTCCCTATGATATGCACACTCTTCCGGTCCCATGGCTTTGTAACTCAGCTGTACTGTTCACTCCAACTGTCAACTAGCAGCCAGAGCTCCTGGCTCGTCTCTCATATGCCTTGTAAATTGGTGGAGCTCCACGAACGTCAGTGGAGGATTCCCCACTGGCTTTGGGGTGGGAGGAAAATCTCTCTCATTTGGCTGTGTACATTGAGATTCGACTTCAGCAGGCAGGACACTTAGTCCTTTGCCTCAATGAATGCAGAGCTCCTGGCCAGTAATCATGTGGCAGCCCTGGAAACAGAGGCCTGGATTCTCTTTCGCCCTGGAGTCACTTTCCCCAGTGCAAAACGAGAGCGAAACGCTCCCTGATGGACATGGAAATGTTTCACACCCACCTCGTGCTAGTGTAAATGACGGCACAAGGCACATGGCCCTCTGCCTTGTTCTCCCCTGTGTTGCACCAAAGTGAGGGTATGACCCCAGGCATGAGTGGGTGGAGAATCCTGCGTTTGTGTTTCGCAACCACTTTGCATGGATGTGACCGACCATATGACGTGCAGGGCAGGAGAGAGCCAGGCCCCGAATCTTCCATGTATCCACTCAACGGGGACAGTCCAGGCCCCCACTGGGCAAGCTTCCAGCCAACAGCTCCGCCCAGACGCTATATCTAGGAGAGTTAATTCATGCCAGCTGTTGTGCTGGGTTCGGTGACGTAGTCACGTGTCTGCAGGCGCTAGACTGAAACCCACCAACTCATTCAGTTCTGGGCACTGCAGAGCCATCCGACGTACATTCCTATCTCCAGTGCCCCCGCTGTGATCAGTGCCCCGCGGCGCAGGTGTGAGCTGAAGCACTGGCTTAGATCCCAAAGTCCCATAATTCAGTTCCAAGCCCATGTGTAAGCCCACCACTCCCCACTCCTCTTTTAAGGATAAATGAGGCCAGAGCGATGCCTAGACATTTACTTTGGGAGTGTGTAGACTTGGGGCACGTGCACAGATCGACCTATCCACAATGAGCCATAGCGTTGTCTCAGGACTGTACTCCAAACGAAGCTGCTTCCTGGAACGAGGGTGACGAGATGTCCCAATTTTATAGGGACCGCCCTGGTATTCGGGGCTTTGTCTTATGTAGGCACCTATTACCCCCAGTCCCCACCCCTTGTCCCGACTTTTCACATTTGCCATCTGGTCACCCTACCTGGAACAAAACCCCTCCTGTGAAACGTCCAGAACTTGTACCTTCCCGACTTCTCTGCAAGCCAACCCCTCTACCGCAGGGAAATCACAGCTTGTTGGTGTCACCCATGGTCACCTTTGGGTGCCCGTGGGCGCTCTTCTCGTAGGCTCTGTTATGCGCCTTTTCATGACACTTGGACTGACAGGAAGAAAGCAGCCAGGAGGAGTCCGCTGGAGTCTTTATTCAGGCTCTCTCGCAAAACAAGGTGTGCCGTGGAGACACGATGGCTCTCCCTGGAATGCCCTTTATGCAAAGGACAACCCCAGGGAGCTGGCTTTCCAGTCCCTTTGCAGCTGAAGTTTGAGGACCAGACTCTAGCCCAGTATATCTCCTCTCTTTAAAAAAAGACTGAGTGGCAAAAAACTCCTCCAAGAGCTGATTATCTCTCCTGGCATGAACTGCACGGAAATTGGCAGCGCTCAGCCATTTAACGACCCGACCTGTGAGCTCTTTTAATGGCCCTGTTTTCTTTGCTTCTTGGTATTTCTTTTCTGTTTCCTGCAGCTGCAGGGAGGAAGGAGCTGAGGCCGCCTCTTTGGTAATCAGCTCGAACATGGTGAATGTGGGAGCCCGTCAGAATCCAGGGAGAATCTGGGGGCAGAGAACTGCATAATTGGGACAAAACTCTGGTTATGCATCGGTTACTACCCAGCGTCCCTGTGCTCTGATTCGCTGACTCTAGGCCTGGCCCCACACTGTCTTTGTCTTTGCATTGAATGGATTTGTCCTAAACAAAATGAGGCCTCACACGTGCATATAAATAGAAGAACTTGTTGTAACCCACTGGTGAGCGTGTTGCAGTTAGAGGTGGGTGAATAACGGGTTTTTTTTTCCATTCTCTGGTGATTTGAAAAATTTGAAGAAAAAAAAAAAAGTTGTGGATGGACCCGAAAACATGTTTTTTCAGATGTTTTAGCAAATTGAAAAGCATGGGTCAAAAGTAAGGGGTTTTCTTTTCAACCTGAAACAACACATTTTGTTTAAGAGTTAAGCTTCTCCCTCGCCATTTGAAAGTGAAAAAATAAATAAGGTTATTTCAAAACGAAAAGTCATTTTAACTCAAAAAAGTCATTTTTAAAAGGTTTTTTGACCAAAACAATTCTCCCAAATCAGCCCAAATAGGTGAAATGTTTTGGTTCACCTGATGTTTCATACTGGAAAAATGTTTCAGTCAAAAAATTGTGTTCAGGTCTAGCTACAGGTTGCACTCTGTGCCCGATTCACAGCGGATATGGGTCTGTTACAGCAGCTCTCTGGTGAGCGTTGCCTATTTAGCTCATAGACTCATAGACTCATAGACTCATAGGTCAGAAGGGACCAATATGATCATCTAGTCTGACCTCCCGCACAAGGCAGGCCACAAAACCCTACCCATACACATTTATAACAACCCCGAACCCATGACTGAGTTATTGAAATCCTCAAAAATGAGATCTGAAGACCTCAAGCTGCAGGGAATCCACCAGCAAGCGACCCATGCCCCATGCTGCAGAGGAAGGCGAAAAACCTCCATGGCCCCTGCCAATCCGCCCCGGAGGAAAATTCCTTCCCGACCCCAAATATGGCGATCAGCTAAACCCTGAGCATGTGGGCAAGACTCACCAGCCAGCACCCAAAAAAGATTTCTCTGCAGTAACTCAGTTCCCATCCCATCCAGCATTCCCACAGACCATTGAGCAGACTTATCTGCCGATAATCCAAAATCAATTGCTCAAATTAAACTATCCCATCATAACATCCCCTCCATATACTTATCAAGCTTAGTCTTAAAGCCAGATAAGTCATTTGCCCCCACTACTTCCCTCGGAAGGCTATTCCAGAACTTCACTCCCCTAATGGTCAGAAACCTTCGTCTAATTTCTAGTCTAAATTTCCTAATATCCAATTTGTACCCATTCGTCCTCGTGCCTATATTAGTACTAAACTTAAACAATTCCTCTCCCTCCCTAACGTTAATCCCCCTGATATATTTATATAGAGCAAGCATATCCCCCCGGAGCCTTCTTTTGGCCAGGCTAAACAAGCCAAGCTCTTTGAGTCTCCTTTCATAAGGCAGATTTTCCATTCCTCGGATCATCCTAGTAGCCCGTCTCTGAACCTGTTCCAGTTTGAATTCATCCTTCTTAAACATGGGACACCAAAACTGCACACAATATTCCAGGTGGGGTCTCACCAGGGTCTAGCTCACGCTAGAGCCGCTCAGATATTTAGCTCTGGAGGTCCTTGGTTCACTCTTGGTGTGTTAGCCAAAATGGTGGCTGTCACGCATAACTTCTCATACTGAACCTAACCTGCTGCCTGGCAACCCCATGTTCCTTACATGCTTCTCAGCAGTGATTGTGGCAGTTTTCCTGATGCGTGGAGCATTGTTTCTGTGACGGAAAAGGACCTGTAGCATGTGAATGCTTCATGGGTTGGCATCAAGGAGTCCAACACCATGTCCTTGCACAGACTCCTGAGCACTGTGTGGACGAGAAGAGCTGTCCCCAGAAGGTAAAGATGGTCTAGTGGTTAGGGCACTCACCAGAGACCAGGCTTCAAGTTCCTCCTCCACCACAGTCTCTCTCGGAGTGCTGGTTAACTACTTCAAAGACTGAGGCACTCAGATATTATAGTCACAGGGACCAGATTAGATTCAGAGATCATTCTGCTTTTAGCAGAAACCTTTCTGGCTTTTGCAGGAAGTGGCAACGTTGTCAGATTTATTCTGGAAAACTGTGGTTTCAACTAACCAATTTTTTTGTGTGGAACACGTCTGTTCTTCAGAGATTTTCTATTTTTCCTTTTTTCAGCCAAAACTGTTCCGTTCTGGGCTTGCCATGAAAAGTCAAATTATTCCTTTGAATTATTAGAGGAAAGAGAAATATTTTTCCTCTCCCTTCCCATTTTCCATCTGGCTTTAAACAAAGGGCTTTGACAGCTGAGAATGGTCGTCCTCTCACTGATTTAATGAGGTTCGTTTCCCGGCCTTCAGTCTAGCCAGCACGGCTATGCTCTTAGTCTTCCTGATACCCTGCAACTCCACTTAGAATCTGTAGTGTATGGAAAACTGTCTTAAAAATTACCAGCTATCCCTTCAAATCTGAAGTGTCTTCCTGGTCCTGCTTGCAGGCTAGGAGGCTGGGAGGCAAGCATGCAATCCATCCTCAGCAGCCAGTCTGCAACGAGCCATCCTAGAGAAAGATGGTGCTGCGTTGTGCCTGCCTTCTCTCTTTGTTTTTGGTTCCTATGTATCAAGGAGCCGGATTTTAAGAAATAACGTTGTGTTACAGTGCAACGTTCCTGCAAGAGTATTTTGTGTTTTTATCTAACGTCTCTTTGTGCGTGCTGTGAAACATCACAGAATCAGAGTAAGTTCCGCCCATTGTTACCTTGGAAATAGAGAAGCAGCTGACTTTAGAAACCATTTAGTAGAATGATTTATTATACTAATGACACTATCCATTTGTCATGTTCTCTCTGTTTTCTGTGCTTGTGTGCAGATACTAGATTTGCAGGGTTTTTAATGCTTTTCTTGGCATCGTAGGATTTCACTTTGCAGCTTCATCCGCTAGACCCTCTGAATGTATCTTTTTGTTCCGCCCACATGTCTTATGGCTGCAGCTAATTCATGTTGTCTATTTTTAGCAGCTCCCTCATA
This sequence comes from Mesoclemmys tuberculata, assembly GCA_007922155.1. Taxonomy (NCBI): domain Eukaryota; kingdom Metazoa; phylum Chordata; order Testudines; family Chelidae; genus Mesoclemmys; species Mesoclemmys tuberculata. The sequence goes on from ML675642.1 coordinate 3,091,357, forward strand.
TTCATTTCTTCTGGCTTCTGGAAACATTTTTTCTCTTGCACATTTTACCCCATGAATATTTCAGCCGATATGTAGCAATATTTCATCACACCAGTCTTAGAAGAGTGTTATTTTTTATTATTAGATGTTTTAATGTTTGAATGAAAACCCTCCTCTTCACTATTTGTCTATGTGGAACTTGTTCATCTGACCATCCATGATACAAGTTGGAGATTTTCTAGCCCATGGTTCTAGCCTTTGTGGTGGAGGAGAAAAGTTTGAAAGCGTGAGACCCCCCAAAGGATCCAACACCAGAAGGCGAACTAAAAGACCACATTTATTATTTTTTAAAATCTCATAATATTTAAACTGATCTTTTGATTTTTGATTGCTGAGGGTTGGTGACACTGGATGTAGATAGACGGTGGTGATGTCACTTAACACTTAAACCACCTCCCTTAATATTCCAAACGGCTGCTATTTCTATGCAGCAGATCCCATCTCTGCACGTCGGGCGTGGAAAGGGCAGGCAAGTGTTGCACTAGAGATGTCCCGACTCTGTGCAATACTCATGGCGTTCCGTGCCAGCACGCAAAAGGTGGGCACAAAGGACAGGACTGAGGATCCACAGCTGCCCGTTGAGCTGCAGTAGCCTGCGTGGGGGGGACAGCTCCACAGCCTGAGTGGCAAATCCCCCCCACCCCGGACCCCCCACATCTTCCCAGCACCTATGTAGGCTTCTAGGCCACAGACACGGGTTTGGCTTTGCCCCATCAAGTCTTTTTTTACTGAAACCTTTTTTTTTTTACAGAGAGTGGCTGCTGACTAAATGTTTTCCCGTGCCATGCAAACTACAGCAGCGTGAGATATAGTGAGGGGCGTGAATTCCACTGGCTGGCCTAGGAGGTAGGTGTGGCAGCCTTTGTGAGGCCAGGTCTCCACTTAAAAATGAGATCCACCTAGCCACGTTGCTGAGGGCTGTGGGTCTGTCTACACTACAGTTGTTCTGATGCTGCAGCTGTGGCTTTGTGGCACTGTTACGTAGACACAAATAGAGTTTGTCTATTGATATAGTTCATCTCTCTCTAAGAGGCGGTAGCTAGGTTGACGGAAGGATTCTTCCGTCGATGTAGCCACATCTACGCAGGGGGTTAGGTTGACCGAACTACATCACACTGGGCGTGACATTTGTCACAGTCCTGCTGCGACACGGTGAGGTTGATCTCATTTTTAAGTGGAGACCTGGAAAATGACAAATTCCACACCCTGTGGAGTAAGATCGACCTAGCCCCCTGTGTAGACATGGCTCGGTCGACTTAGCTACTGCTTCTCGGAGAGGTGGATTAACTACGTCACCGGGAAACCCTCTTCTGTCAGCGTAGGAAGTGTCCACACCACTGTGCTGCTGTCATGTAGACTGTGCTGGAGGTCCCCAGGAACCATGCTCTGGGGCACCTCTGGATGCAGCCAGTCAGGACCCTGGAGCTTCGCAGTCTGACAAAGCCCCCCCCCCCCACACACCCTCTCCCCAGGTCTCCACACACCCGTGCAGCCACCTCCTGGCTCTGGCCTCGCAGCGTTGAGAATGCCTGCTCTGCCCGAGCTCCCCTATGAGCCCCCAGGCAGGAATTCTGGGGGGCTCTACACACCCCCAAAGGGGCCATGTCCCCTGCCTTGCAGTCAGAAGTGATTCACAGCCCAGGTGGAAATCAGAAGGGTTTAATAGCTCTCAGGATCACGGCGTAGAAAGACTTTGTAGCAGCTTACTTAGACGTTACAGCAGCAACCACCTGGAAAGCCCCCATTCTTGGGCCCTGCTCCCCCCAACCCCTCACAGGGGACTGGCCTCTTCTCCTAAGGCACCCACACAGCTGTCCCTTTGTCCTGCTACAGTCCTTTGTCATCTTCCCGGGCCAGGTGGCCACTCCTGCTGATTTCCCCCTGCCAAAACCTGTTGCAGCTGGCTGACTTAGGAGGACAAAGGGGTCCGGTTAGGCCCTTCTGTCTGCTAGTGGCCTTTGTACTGGTCACACACCGGGTCCCCTCACTGAAATACATGAATAACATATGGGGGAAACTGAGGCACACCCAGCACTCAGAGAAAACCCCCCAAATACCTCCACTTTGTCCCATAGACATACTCTGAATCTAGCCCCAAATGCTTTGCCACCTCAGCAACAGCCATTGCAATTCAGGAATATCCAGGCCACTGCGTCCGGCTTCGATTCATGCTCTTTGGCACGTATGCCATTTGATTGGCTGGTACGCTAGCTCCTGTGCTTTAGGACAAACTATTGGGTAAAAGCAATGACAAAGAAACTGGCGGGCATAAAAGCCAACCTTCTCTTTAGTATCTCTGCTCTCAGTTGCACAGTATGAGGCCATCTCAGCCTGTTAGCATCAAACTGTCCAGAAAGATGGAGACTGGTTGGTTTAAGTTTAAAAAAAAAAAAAAAAAAGACACCTTCCGTTAACCCATTGTTCCACCATTGTTTTTCAAATACGAAAAAAACCCTGGCGCTATTGTATATACTGGACTAGACGGAGCTTGGTTGCGATTCCTGGTTTGTCAATTTTAAGGCTGAGTAATTGCACCGAAGTCACATCACGCTGGGGGAGGGGGGAACTGGAGGAATGTGTCAGTGAATCTGATTTGAGAAGGCGGGGGCACAAATTAATATTTGAAAATTCTGGGTTCTTGCGAGTTTTCCACCCTTCTGGAAGCCAGAGAAGGTGTCAGCTAGCCGCCAGTGGCCCCATGTGAGACGTGAAACCAGTCAACAGCTGGGAAAAGAGGTTTGTAGCAAGGTCGTCCCAAACCCAGCATCAGAGCCTCTCACTGCCTCACTTCCCTACTCTTCTACAAGCTGGCACCCCAACTCGCCGCCAGCATGTCATGGGAACTCCCACCAGGGCCAGGATTTCAGTCCCTTTCCCCAGGGATGCATTTATTGTTCAAATACAGACGCAGAGCAACCAGTCAGAACAAAAACCAGGGCCTGTACGGCCTCAGCAGGTATCTCCAGCCAGGCCTTTCACCTAACTGGGTGGCAAGCTCCTTTCGTGGTGCTTTCCCTGCCTCAAGATCGCCTGCAACCCGCCCGGTACCCACTGTAGTTCTCAGATTTCAGTGAGCTGGTTCTTGGCTTTTTAGGGACTCCCCTTCCTGTGACAGGGCTCGGGCCCTGGTTCTCAAAGGAGCCTAACTCCCATGGACTCCAATGTGTGTGTCTGCACGGCAACAAAACTCTCATGCCAGCGAGTCTCAGAGCCTGGGTTTACCGACGTGGGCTCGCATTACAGCACTAAAAATAACAGCTGCTTGGCATCTGAGACCCGCTCCCCTCCCCAGGCTTCCGAGCCCCAGCGAGAACGTCTACACGGCTGTTGTTAGCGCCATAGCGCGAGAACCAGAGTCGGTAGACCCAGGTTCTGGGATATGCTGCTGTGTTGGAGTGGGGTTTTTCTGCTGTGTAGATGGCCCCCTAAATACCTTTGAGGATCTTGGCTCTGCGATTGTGTTCCTCAGAAAACCTCACTGCTAATAGTTCTAGATCTCTTGGCGAAAACCTCAGTCTTTTGCAAATTATACGTCTCTCTGCTCTTCTATTAAATTGCAAATGGGCGAGTTAATGGATTCAACCGTTTTCTTGGAGTAATCAGCTCTGGAAGAAACTGGGCAGGAAAAGTAAAAAAAACCCATCATGGAGTTAAGGCCAGAAGCTTACCCAGCAGAAACATTATATGGCCTGGACAGTGGCTGGAACAGAAAAAGTCTGCATGACTGAAAGTGAGAGATGCTGCAATGAAAACAGAGTCTGGAAACACATGCCATGGAGCTGGCCTCTCGTGAACTCTCCTCTGAAGTGATGAAAAGGGATCTAAAATGCTGACCTCCATGGTGATCTGCAGATATTGAGTGTAGGGGATTTCTGTGCCATGGCAAATATTAAGAAATGAGAAGAAAAGCTTTTTTGCTGGAGAGGGAGTGTGATTGCCAAAACATATTAATCCTCCTGAAATAGAAATCTGCAAAAAGATCTTTCCGCAGCAGAGCAGGGAATGCACTTGGGTATAACTCGCCTTTCCCCTCCAGAAACAAAAGGCTGTAGCATTGCCATCAAATCTCGCTCTGTCTTCTCGAGGCGGAAGGAGACGGCAGATAGCCGACGCTGTATCGTATGGCTCGGTCATAACGATGATGTGACATGGAAGAGCTCTTTGCTGTGTCCTGCGTGAAGGTAAGGAAAACACCACCCAGCTTTAAGCCACCTTTACCCTCCTGCTATTCGGGAGCCTGCTGAAACCCCAAGTTAGATCAGTCCTGTGGTTGCACTACTTTATTCCTTGCTTCTTTTGAGCCCCAGGAAGCAGAGAATAACAATTGCAGTCTGGGTACACCATACAGGTGCCTTTATCCATTCCTCCTACACCGGGCGGAAGGGGCAGATCAAGTGCAAGCGTCTTCACCCAGCTCTAAATTGGCTAGGAAGATGCCTGAGCAGACACTGTACTTGCGGGGAGCCTCCCCCCACTTTAAGACCCCTTGGTCTTGCCAGGGGGGTGCAAAAGGGCCAGTGCGTAACGGGATTGGTGTGGATTCGTTACCATAACACCTGTTTCCATGACGCTGGGCATCAGCCGTGAGCTTCCATCACAGCTGCTTTAGAAATGGATGCAATTTTGACAGAGGTAGTTTCCAGCCCGGCGTCCTTGAAACGTACCACACCCCAATTGCTGCCTCCGATTCTCAGGTGGCCCTTTGTGTGGTTAACAAACCGCGCCAGCTTTTCACAGCGCCAGGTGCTCCTCTCTCCCCTTTGTTCCTGTCTGGATGGTGTTTCAGCGTTCTTTGGTTACCAAATGCAGACGTGAAGCACTCTCTTCAGGTGGCCAGTGTCATTGTCTTGCTCAGGACCCCGCTTTCACTTGTGCTCGCTGCTTGCAGTCCCCCATTCTGCACGTCTCTCCCGCACCTGCCTGCTTGTCCCACTGCTGAAGATGCACGTGCTGCCTTTCTGTGTTGAACAGTGTGACAAACACCCAGAGGCAAAAGACGCCAATGGGTTCAGCTGTGCACAGACATTGAGCTCTCACATGGACAGGGAGCCATGCACCATTACTTCCCTGGATGAGCCAGCATTGGACAAAGACATTCCCGAGCTTGTTCCCTTCCAACCCGGAGACATCCTTGTAAGGATCCGCGAAGAGAACCTGTTGTCCCTTTGCCAAGCAGCTGCCGAAATCAGGGCCTGGAATTTCTCAGTGGGCACGCAAATGGGTGACACTGAGTATGGGTATTTTCTCTAGGGCGGTTTGTCTATTCATGGAAGGTGCACGCATCCCAGAAACAAAGGTGGTCACAAATGGCATGTGGGCAATTCCCTTGCAGGCATCTCAGGTCAGGCCTGAGATCCCCTGATGCAGTTTTATTCCCTGTCACGCAAAATCCCACAGCCAGACTGCCTGCTTGACATGCAGCTTTCCCTTCCTGTCCCAACCCTAGTCCAAAACGGCTCCTCTGGCCTTCTCAGCAGCAAAAAGGGACCTCCGGGCTTTTGTGGCCAGACAGGTGAGAAGGAGCTAATTCAATCCGGTCAGCCTCACCAAAACCCCTGGAAAAATCATGGAGCAGGTCCTCAAGGAATCCATTTTAAGGCACTTAAAAGAGAGGAAGGTGATCAGGAGCAGTCAACATGGATTCACCAAGGGCAAGTCATGCCTGACCAACCTGATTGCTTTCTATGAAGAGGTGACTGGCTCTGTGGATGAGGGGAAACCGGTGGACATTATATACCTTGACATTAGCAAAGCTTTTAATAGTCTCCCACAGTATTCTTATCAGCAAGTTAAAGTAGTATGGGTTGGACGAATGGACTATAAAATGGATAGAGAATTGGCTAGAGCAAAGGGCTCAACGAGTAGTGATCAATGACTCCATGTCTAGCTGGCAGCTGGTCACAAGTGGAGTGCCCCAGGGGTTGATCCTGGGGCCAGTTTTCTTCAACATCTTCATTAATGATCTGGAGGATGGGGTAGATTGCACCCTCAGGAAGTTTGCAGATGACACTAAGCTAGGGGGAGTGGTAGATTCCTTGGAAGGGAGGGATAGGATACACAAGGACCTAAACAAATTGGAGGATTGGGCCAAAAGAAATCTGGTGAGGTTCAACAAGGACAAGTGCAGAGACCTGCACTTAGGACGGAAGAATCCCATGCACAGCTACAGACTGGGGACTGACGAACTAGGCAGCAGTTCTGTAGAAAAGGATCTTGGGGTAACAGTGGATAAGAAGCTGGATAGGAGTCAGCAGTGTGCCCTGGTTGCCTAGAAGGCTAATGGCATATTGGGCTGCATTAGTAGGAGTATTGCCAGCAGATCATGGGAAGTGATTATTCCCCTCTATTTGGCATTGGTGAGGCCGCATTTGGAGTATTGTGTCCAGTTTTGGGGCCCCCATTACAAAAAGGATGTGGAGAAGTTGGAGAGAGTCCAGCGGAGGGCAACAAAAATGATGAGGGGGCTGGAGCACAAGACTTATGAGGAGAGGCTGAGGAAACTAGGCCTGTTTAGTCTGCAGAAGAGAAAAGTGAGGGGGGATTTGATAGCAGCCTTTAACTACCTGAAAAGGGGTTCCAGGGAGGATGGAGCTGGGCTGTTCTCAGTGGTGGCAGATGACAGAACAAGGAGCAATGATCTCAAGTTGCAGCGGGGGAGGTCTAGGTTGGACATTAGGAAAAAGTTTTTCACTAGGCGGGTGGTGAAGCACTGGAATGGGTTACCTAGGGAGGTGGTGGCATCTCCATCTTTAGAGGTTTTTAAGCTGTGGCTTGACAAAGCCCTGGCCGGGATGATTTAGCTGAGGTTAGTCCTGCTTTGAGCAAGGGGTTGGACTAGATACCTCCTGAGGTCCCTCCCAACTCTAATCTTCTATGACTCTGATTCTCTGAGTGCACGGGAGGCAGCCCTGTCCAAAGAGACGGCACAGTATCGGTCTCCCACCCTGCCCCCGGCTGCCCTGGGAGGAATTGCATCTCAGCCGGGGTGAGGAAAGGATGCTCCCCAGCAACTCTGGAAGAGGCAACTGTACGTCAATCCCTATTCCCCATCACCTGGCCTTGGTCAGGGTTATGAAAACTAAAAGCCCTAGCACATGACAAGAGCTCTTCTGGCTCCTGTGGTCACCGTTACATCCTCAAAGTACACACTGTGTCCCAGCCGGGCTTCATCTGCATCAGGGTCGATCCGGCAGCCTCTGTTGCTACCATTAGCCCTTCAGCGCCAGATTTTCAGAAGGGTCAATGCCAAACTCAAGAAGGAGGTTGATAAATTGCAGAGGGTTCAGAGAAGAGCCACGAGAATGATGAAAGGTTAGAAAACCTGCCTTACAGCCATAGACGGAAGGAGCTCGACGTATTTAGCTTAACGAAGAGAAGGTTAAGGGGTCATTTGATTACAGTCCGGAAGTATCTACACGGGAACAGCTATTTAATCATGGATTCTTCAGTGTGGTTGCGAAAGGTCTAACACCATCCCATGGCTTGAACCTGGAAGTTAACCAGACAAATTCAGAAAGAAGGCACATTATTTTAGCAATGAGGGTAATTCACCATTGGAACACCTCAGTGTGGATTCTTCATCATGGCCAGTTTTTAAAGCCAGGCTGGATGTTCTTCTAGCAGCTCTGCTCTGGGAATTATTGCGGGGACGTTCTCTGGCCTGGATTATACCGGAGGTCCGGCAACATAATGGCCTGCTCCTTTCTGGCCTCGGTGTCAGTGAATCCACATGTGCCTTTGTGCCTCGAGACAGTGTCTGCCGTCACAGTGATTGTGCAAGCGTTTGGCCAGTTGGAGGCCCGTTGTGCACACACTGTGCATGACTCCGTGTACAGCCAGGCCGCTTACAGGAATCCTGGGCCCCAGGGCAGAGCAGTCCCACCCCGTCCCTTGCACCCGGGGCCCTGCCCCAGGCCCTCCCTCTCTCGGACTGCTCATCACCACGTCCCTCGGTCCCCCTCCTTTTTTCCACACTCCTCCTTCTGAGCAACGGCAGGGGATGGGGAGGGATGCAGCTGCGGGGAGGCCAAGTGAGGAAAGGGGGGTGTGGAAGAGAGGAGAGGGCCAAGCAGGGAGGTGGACTGGTGGGGAGGGGCAGGGGCCATGGACAGAAGAGGTGGGACGGGGAGCTAGCCTCCCTAAGAGGAAGCTTTCATCCTGCCGCCATAGCCCGGGCCCCATTTAAAATCACCAAGGCCCCGGGCAATTGCCCCCTTCCGTTGGTGGCCTGTGCACCACTGTAGGAATGTGGGCCTATGAGAACACGCACACGTTTGTCTCTTGCCCCGCACTGCACACCTGACCCTCCCGCTGAATTTTAGCCTTTGCAGCTCTTCCTCCATAAGCGTCGAAGGCCACGGAGACGCTAGAGCAGTGAAACTGTTCCTGGCACAGCAGGACGAGGCCATTGACCCCGCGGTAGCGAGCAATGACGATTCACAGGCTCGTAAGCATGGCAGGGGCCTGTCATTCACCTGCCTTTTCCCACATCCAGTTGATGGGGAAGCAGCAGGGGCCGGAGTTACTGACTGTTGGTGACGTTTGGCTGGGACTGGCCTCCGAGGGGAGTTGTGACCGTAATGGAATGAAATTGCCAACGCAGCCAAGCAGCCCTGATTTGATATAACAGGCCGGGGGGATAGGGCCCCATGTGGGCATTGACTCAGCTGCGGTTTCCTGGAGCGCGGTGACCCTTTCTGCACAGGGCTGTGGGTCTGTCTCCTTCTTTTAAACTAAGTGATTTTCCAAATCGGCGCTGCAGGGGATCTTTGGTTTTCAAGCCTGGTTTGCTGGGAAATAGGCTGATTTTTCTGTATCCCTGCACCACCCCTGCCGTTTCAGCAAATGCTCATGGTCGGACCTTAGCCAATGGGTTCGCTTGTTTCCCAAGCTAAGCGGGGTTGGATGAGGTCAGCCTTCAGATAGGAGACCTTTAACGAAGCGATCTCTTTCCTGAGTCAGAACTGAGACAAGCCATGGCCATGGGGGATGTTCTGATGGAGGAGCTGCCCTTTGGATGAGACGTAAAACCAGGGACCATTGGCTCCGTGCAGTCTCACCATGTCTAACAACTGCAGCTTGTGGTATTGGCTGGAGAATGGGGTGTGGCCCAGCACGTTTGGGCCACTGATGCTTTTAATCTGAGCATCATCTTGGAGGGATCCTGCGTGCCAGTCATGGTTGCTGTATATCGAAGCGTTCCCTGGAAAGCGCAGCCATCCCTTTTGCTGCAGCAGAATATATGCTATCGCGTCATACTTCGCTTGCAATGCTTTGCGTTCCAAAGCAGTTCCTGTTTGAACAGCCTGTTTTTTCCTCAGTGGGGGCAAGAAACCTAGTTGGCTTCAAGACTGAGCTTGATAAGTTTCTGGAGGGGAGGGGAGGGTATGATGGGACAGCCTAATTTGGCAATTAACTGACCTTTGACTTCTAGCAATATATATGCCCAATGGCCTATGAAGGGATGTTAGATGGGGGGTTCTGAGTTACTACAGAGAATTTTTTCCTGGGTGTCTGGCTGGTGAGTCTTGTCCACATTCTCAGGGTTCAGCTGATTGCCGTATTTGGGGTCTTGAAGAAATTTTCCCCCTAGGCAGATTGGGGGGAAAAACCCAAGGGGGGTTTCACCTTCCTCTGTAGCATGGGGCACGGGTCACTTGCTGGTGGATTCTCTGTACCTTGAAGTCTTTAAACCATGATTTGAGGACTTCAGTAACTCCGTCAGAGGTCAGGGTCTGTTACAGGAGTGGGTGGGTGATGTTCGATGGCCTGCCTTGTGCAGGAGGCCAAACTGGATGATCGTATCAGTCCCTTCTGAGGTTAAAGTCTATGAGTCTATAAGCTTTCAAATGCTCCTAAGACCTTCCCAATTTTTTAATCAGTTTAACTATGTCCATTAGGTATGTGATTTTTCCCCACAAAATATTTATACCAGTACAGTCCTTAGCATGGACCCACTTGTACTAGTATAAAGAACATAAGAATGGCCATAATGGGTCAGACCAATGGTCCATCTAGCCCAGTATCCTGTCTGCTGATAGTGGCCAATTCCAGGAGCTTTATGGCAGTGACTAGAACAGGTAATCATCAAGTGATCCATCCTGTCGTCCATTCCCAGCCTCTGGCAAACAGCTGTCCCTGGCAATCCTGGCTAATAGCCATTGAGGGACCTATCCTCCAAGAACTGAGCTAGTTGTTTTTTGAACCTTGTTATAGTCTTGGCCTTCACAACATCCTCTGGCAAGGAGTTCCACAGGTTGACTGTGCATTGTGTGACAAAATACTTCCTTGTGTTCGTTTTAAACCTGCTGCCTAATAATTTCATTTGGTGACCCCTAGTTCTTGTGTTATGAGAAGTAAATAACACTTCCTTATTTATTTTCTCCATATCAGTCATGATTTTAGAGACCTCTATCATATCCTCCCTTAGTCATTTCTTTTCCAAGTTGAAAAGTCCCAGTCTTATTGATGTTTTCTCATATGGAAGCTTTTCCATGCCCCATATCACTTTTGTTGCCCTTCTCTGTACCTTTTCCAATTCCAATATATCTTCTTTGACATGGGACGACCAGATCTGCATGCAGTATTCAAGATGTGGGCGTACCAAAGATTTATAAAGAGGCAATATGATATTTTCTATCTTATTATCTGTCCCTTTCCTAATGATTCCCAAGATGCCACTAGCTTTTTTGACTGCCGCTGCACATGGAGTGACTGTTTTTAGCGAACAATCCACAAGGACTCCATCATCTCTTTCTTGAGTGGAAACAGCTAATTTAGACCCCATCATTGTATGTGTATAGTTGGGGTTATGTTTACCGATATGCATTATTTTGCACTTATCAACAATTGAATTTCATCTGCCATTTTTTTCCCCAGTCGCCCACTTTTGTGAGATCCCTTTGTATCTCTTCACAGTCTGTTTTGGACTTAACTACGACCTTGAGTAGTTTTGTAGCAGTTCAGCTTTCCCTACAATAGAAATTCTTCAGACTGACACGATAGGGTTACGAAAACCATCACACAAAGCCTTCATTCCTCTTTGCTTTAGCCTGGCCATGAGCAATGCTAGAATTCTTGCAAAAGGCATTTGTGTTTCACGGTCGCTGAAAAGTAGCTTTAACAATATTGACTTTGGACCAAGGCCAAGAATGGAAAGTTACATCCCTAAGGACTGTCAGGGCTTGTCTAGCCACACAAATTTAATTACACAGCCGTCTTGGGGTAAACCAACACACTCTTGTCCCATTGACCCAGCCGTGGAGAGATCTATCAACAATTCTGATAGCAGTACAGGTTACTCACTCCGTTCATTTCCACTCCTGGTGGTTTTCAAGCCTGCAGAGAACTCCCCCAGTGGCACTGTTGCATGTGATTATCCCGTGTGGCCCCCCTCCATGAGTAGAAGTATTCGGAAATCCCTCCAGAAGATGAAAAAAGCACAGATAGACCAGCAGGGACGGGTGTCCCAAGGGTGCCTGGGCCTGTATGCTGTTAGTCCATGTATGGCCAAGATGCCAGGCGAAGCCATCGCGGAGTGGCATGGGAAGATGTCCTAATGCAGTTGAAGAAACAAGGCTGCCGTGCCTAGAAATCTTGGGGAGAGGCATAGACGTAGTTTAATGTCTATTGGGGGGGCGGGGCACTTCCAGTCAGGCCAATGGAGCCATGAGTGGGGGGGGGGGCAAATTCCACACCTGCCCAAGCTTTGCAGTTTGCAAGCGCCCTCCCACTACCCCTGCAAGCCACCCATGGGGCAAGGATGGTAGCGTCTCTGCGGGTAAGTTTAACTGCGATCTCTCACGAGGACAAAAACTACATCCCTCATCTGATAAACACAGTGCCCTACAACCCCCCCCGGCCTAGTCCAACACCACAAAGAAATGACAACTTGGATGTCAGTCCAAGCACAAGACACTGAGCTGAGGGCTGCTGGCCCTCTGAAAGCATCCCCTAATCTTTTACTTTCTGACGCTCTCCCCGGAAAGCCAGGAACCGGGGATCCCTTCGTGTTACCTTGTGAATGGGCTGGGAGCCATTTCTAAATGGGGAAGAACGGCGGGGCGGGGTGAGGCGAGAGATGAGGTTTGAGGCAAACGTTACAAGGAATAACGCATGCACGTGCTAACCCGTGCTCCCTTCCCCTTTGTCAGCGGGCTCATCTGCACGTCCCTGGCAGGCCTGCCTAAGTTCTGCAGGGCTTCGAACAATTCTTGGCTCACAGCAGCTTGAATCACCTGCCATGTCCTCTCCCGGTCCTCCTGACCCTTTGTGGCATGGGGTCTTTGCCTGGGGCTGCTTGGCGGTATCCACAGTCAGCTGCAGGGCGCAGGAGACGTCCCCGCGAAGTAGAGGGGGCAGCTCGTTGTGAAAGGAGCAGGTCTGTGGAGCACCAGAGCGCCTGTCACCCTCCCTGGCATTGCTTTCCCGCGGCCCTGCTGCTTAGCCCGGGTCACGCCCCACCCCGCCAGCATCCCCGGTGCAATCGGCTCACAGCTGGCCACATTTCTACAGCTGCTCCGTACCAGTGTTGCACAGCCTCTTCCCCGAAGGCCAGGGCAAGTCGATACTTATTACCTGCTCCGGGCAGCGTCTCCAGGGGGGCAGCCTAGGGGGAGACAGTGGCTCTGTCTGGGCAGCCGTTGTGCCCTCGGGAATCAGGACTGCTCTGGGGGCCATGCCCTCTGGACATATGAGCCCCCCTCCCCCTAACTTACAGCCGCCTGGGCTGTGAGAGAACCCCGAATCCCCCTAGCACTGAATGTGACAGGCCCCCGACATGTTCCACCCTGCCCATTGGCGGGGCAGTGTCCTGCTGTGACATTTTTACAGTCCCTATTTGCCACATGAGCATGCCTAGGGGAGGGAATTTGTCCCCTTGTGTTAAGTGGCTTCTCTCCCCTGCCATGGTCCTGCTGTGCACCCTTCCTAGTCCAGAACAGAGCCCCCTCTCCCTTTACGCCTCCTTCCCTGCCTCCCCCTCCAGTGCAGGGAGGAGCAATGCTCCCTAGGGAAACGTCTCCTGGTGGCGCCAGCCCCCTGTGAACCGAAGAGGGAAGTGGACTGGGGCGTGCGACCGACACATTGACAGAGTAGCAGCAGGGTTAGTTGAAGCAACTAGGGTGGAAGTTGGGATTGGTTCCTATTTCCTTCACAATCCGTTTGTCAGGCCCCAGTTACCATGGATTAAGCCTCGAGGATTGACAAAAACAAACCAAATAAACTCTTCTGTGGTGTTGCACCTTTATCACTGAAAAGGCATTGGCATTCAGGGCTAGCGACACATACGACCTTCTAATGATTAGTGGATTTTCTGCCCAGAACAGGTAGAGAAGGATTCTCACTGCTTTACAAGTGTGCTGCAGATCAAGTCACTTGTGTAAAACACTTAGGCAGGCCGCAGCAGAGCTGGGAGCTGAACGTAGCTCTCTGAAACCCTACACCCTGTCTTGGCTCGTAGATCTTCCTTCCCACTCATGCTAGCCCACGAGGTTGCATTTCATGCAATGGCCGGTAACGGATGAGCTGTCTGTCCGTTATGACTTATGTTTGTGCAGAAAGAGGACAGATGTGTCCTCAGCAACCCTGACACGAGGCAGAACGTGCCTCTTTCTTGCAGCATGAATGTGGCTTTGCAGTTCCTAGGAAAGACAACGGAGCGTCAACACAACGTACGTTGCTCCTAATCCATTGACATGCTAGCTCCTAGGCGGGAAAACAGCTTGCACCCAGTGGTAATTATTTGTTCTTTGCCAGTCTCGGAATCATGCTGCGTTCAGAGTGAGAAGCAATTGAAACATAGTGGGGGTCTCCAACTATCCCTTGGAGCCTGAAAGTCAAAGCCATCAAACACAGAAACCGCTGAGAATGGATGAGTGACTCCATTACACAGACCTGCCTGGCATTTTGTCATGAATGACAATTACCCCCAAGTAGATATAAAACATGGATTTTTAACAGTGCGGATAATCAACCATTGGCATTACTCCCTAGGGGTGTGATCGACTCTGTCCCTGGGAGTCTTTAAATCAAGACTGGATGTGTCTCTGTAAAAGCTATGCTCTGCTTCAAGCAGGAATTATGGGTGTGATACAAGGAGAGGTTCTCTAGAAGTCCAATTAAATATGGCAATGGGCCTTTCTGGCCTGGTTTTATCTCTGCCTCTATAACAGTGAAGGGCGATTTGATTTGCCTCTTACTATGAAGACTGGTAACTGCCCGGGATTGGATTGAAAAACATCGGGCCACCCCGCTGTGGTTAGAGCTGGGCGAATAACTGATTTTTTCAGTCTGCCAGCAGCTCCAGAGAAACAAAAAAGTGACCTGGGGCAAACTCAATGAAAAAATGTGAAATATTTTGGTGAACTGAAAACAATTTTTTTTGGGTCAAACGAAACATGGCATTTGACCCAAAATATTTTGTTTGAAGCATTTCCAAAGGGCTAAAAACAGCCAAAAAGGGTGATCGTATCATGTGTAGCCTAATGGTTGGGGACCTACGCAGAATGTAACAGACCAAAGTTCAATTTCCACCCCCCCCACCTGAAATGTACATTTTCAACACAGAGTGCAATTAACCATTGGAACAATTTACCACCAGTCGTGGAGGGCTCCCCAACAATGACCATTTTTAAATTGTGGTTGAATGTTTTCCTGGTAGGAAATTGCTCTAGGAATTATTCTGGGGAAGTTCTCTGGCCTGTATTACATGAGAGGTTAGGTTACATGATCACAATCATGGAATCATAGAATCCTAGGGCTGGACGGGATCTTGAGAGGTAATACCTGGACAGTTCCTGGCAGGGGTTTGTCTAACCTGCTCTTAAAAATCTCCAATGATGGAGATTCCACAACTTCACAGCCTTTTCCACCTTCCTATTGCCCACAGCCCTGCTCGCTAACTCACTCCAGCGTTCCAGAGCCCTCTCCGCTTCCCACTCATGCCCCAAAGCGAAGCACGTTCTCCCGCTGCATCAACCTTGCCCGCGAACGCAAAACCTTCTCAGCGAGTCTCAGCAGAACGAAGGCAGAATAATGTCCCGAATGTGGGGCAGGCAGCTGTACTGAACGCTACGGATGCAACGGAGCTGAAACCAGAAGAAATGCCGGGTGCTTTTGTACCTCTTCTGCACGTGTCACTTTTCAAGGGTGTGTGTGGGGGGGTGCTGGCTAACCAGAGAATCATAGGGCTGGAAGGGACTGCTAGAGTCATCTGGTCCAGCACCCTGCACTGAAGTGAGACAAAGTAAAGCTAGACCATTCCTAACAGATGTTTGTCTAACCTGCTCTTAGCCTCCCAGGATGGGTTCCCTGGGGACGTGGTGGACTATCCATCCTTAGAGGTTTCTAAGTGTGGCTTGACAAAGCCCTGGCTGGGAGGGTTCAGTGGGGTTGCTCTTGCTTTGAGCAGGGGGTTGGACTAGATGACCTCCTGAGGTCCCCTCCAAGATGCTCTGATGAGGATTGTTCACTAAAACCCCTGCTTTGAGCACTGAACTCAGATGCAGTTGGGAAAAACAACAACTCCTGACACCTGGGGTTGTCCACACGTGTTACAAGCACATTGCCGGGTCTCCCGCCACTGGGCAGAATTAGTCTCTTTGAGCTGTCGCGTGCGTCTCCTGCCCTCTGGTAGTTCAGAACGTATGTTGAGCTCCATGCATGGAATGGGTACAGAGCATGAGAGGGAAAACCATGCTGTACGATGGTTTCATGCCATCTGCCCTTGGAGCCTGGTGCTTTCTTCTCCCCTTGACATTGCCTCTAGTGCCATGATGCCATGTGCTGCAGCAAGTGAGGTGGGCCTCTCACCTGGATGTGCCGCCTCGACGGAGCAGCTCTCTGAAACGTGGCTGAGCTGCAGCTCCCCAGGGTGATCTGCGTTTGCTTCCAAACCCAGAAGATGTTCCCAGAGAGAGCTCATGCAGGACAAGAGGCAACCGGCATGAAGAACTCTTTCAGGAGTCATTACCTCTCCAATAGAGGAGGGACATTGTTAATCCCCAGCCTACAGTAAAACTGCTGCAGTTCAGACCTCAGAGCACATCAGATGCATGAGGGTTGCTGGTTTCTACCTGGTTGCTGTGAGATAAAACACAGCAGTAATAGCTATTCCTGGCCCAATGACAGCAGAGTCTGTAGCCGCTGCTAGGCCCATTCACTTAAGGATTTACAGCGAATGAGCAGTTTGCACAGAATCATTCAGGGATCAAGCTGGACTCATCGTGACAGTTTGCATTTGCACGGGGTTTGTGAATAGAGCCAGACTAAATTTTCATCTGAAACCTGGTTTCAGGAAAAAAACATGCCGGTTTGGTGACATTGAAACGCGTTACGAATTTCGCTCGCTTGATCGTTCCGAAAAGAAGCGAACATTCTGAAAAATAAATCAGAACAATCATTTTTATTGGTGGACAATTTCAGCTTTTTGAAAACAAAAATCCAGTTTTTCCTCCCCATATTTCAGCAATCAACCCCCCCCCAAATATTTGCCTGAAAACTGAAAAATGTTGTCTGAAAATGTCTGCCTTTAGGCTTTCCGTTTTCTAGTGAAAAGAAGGCAATTTTTGAGAAAAGCAGATGCTTCCTGTGAGCGTTTTCCTTTACCCATATTTCTGCCAAAACAAATCTTGATGTAAAATTTGAACCAGCCCCAGTTCCCTGGATTTCAGTGGAATTATCCCAAAGACACACGTGGTCACTGTGAGCCCAACAGGGCATATATAAACAGTGGTGAAAAGCGAAAACACAGAAATTGCAATTCACGGGGACCCTTTGACTCGTCTGCCATAGATCTCAAAGGGCCTGATAAAGGAGGTTCAGTGTCATTGTCATTTCATAGGTGGGGAGACTGAGAAACGGAGGCCAGAAGTGATGTTCACGGTCACACAGCTCGTGGGTAGCAGAGCGAATGGCTTACGACCCAGCCGGAAGCACACAAGTTTTCTGAGCAATGTGGTGCCGTTTCCCTATTTTCATTGCCCAGAGGCTTGCTTCAGGGCAATTCTGCACTATAGCACATTGCATCCAGCTTTTCAAACCAGAGGGGAATTCTTGGAGGAGCAGACTACGTAGCAGCAGGCAAAGGAACATGCTGGTGGAAAAGACTGCAAAGGAAATTTCCCGCTTAGCTAGTAATCGAGGTGAGCATCAGTCAGACAGCCTGGCTTTGTGAAGGGTCCACTCAGCCTTGTCCATCCTTCAGCTCTGGGGCTGCCTCTTTATCAGCAGTGAAATTTTTACAACAGAGCTCTCCACCTGTTCCTATGGCTTGGTACAGCGTGGATCCAGCAGACCCCGCAGGTGCCAGAAGGGCTGCACGTGGAAGAAAATGTGTCTCTGCATTGCGTGCTTCTGGAACGAGTCAGCTGGGGAACCCCAGAATGAGGGAGCTCCGAGCTTCCAAGGGCCAGCAAAGCTGGTGGTGGTGGTGGGGGGTTTCCAAACCATCAGTTAACCACGTGGCTTCTGGTATGACACAGCTCTCTGCAAGGGCAGTGGCTTGGACTGGAAGTGCGGGCTGTGATGACGGGAGAACTCCCGCCTGCAGTGAAGAATCAGAATGAAGGAGACCTGGCTCATGGCACCGGGCTGAATTGCGTGTTGCCTTTAATAGCCAGAGGACGGGGTGCCGGCATGCGAGTTTGCTGAGCCACTGCAAATCTTTGCTTTGCTGCAGCGTGTGCTGGAGCACGCAGCTCTTTTGTCTCCTGGTTCAGAGAGGATTCTGGGGACCAGAACGGGGCTACGGTTTGATGTGCTGCCCAAGTGCGGTAGCACTAAACGGATGAAACGCTGGAGCGACAGAAGGCCGGCTATGCAGGACAGGAGCACTGGTCAGGCAAACCATGGCTTCTACTACAAGCAAAAACAGATCAAGTGTCTGCTAGGAAGGTAGCAAAAGGAAGTGAGGCTTGAGGGAGAGTCCCGTCTCCCAGGAGGCTGCTCTGAGATAGACTGTGGGTGAGCTTGTTTACTATCAAGTAAGCTCCCTCCATGGACATAGCTTCTCCTGACTTTGCAGAGAATGTGGCTGATTTTAATTTTCCAACCTAGGCACTGAGGTGCGGGGCAACCCATTGGCTCTGGCTCTCGGAGATGGGGGGAGTTTGGGTGTCCTCGCCTCCACACCTCCCACCGGAGATGGGGAACCCCGAGTACACCCACCTGGTCATGTGTTGGGACAGGGGCAGCGTTCTTTGGGGAGCATCCGAGAGGCCCAGGCTCCTGTCCAGCTTCCCCCCAGTCCTGGGCCAGCTGGACAACTTGGGGGATGCGGCTCTGCTCCCAGCTGACAGTCGCATGTGCGGGAGTGTGCCCCCAGCTGATTGGCTCAGCCTCCACGTCTACACAAGGAAATACACGACCCCTTCCTAAGTGGGCGTGGAAGGGCATCAGGAATTGACCCAGGAATGGAAATTCCATCCAAAATAACCTGTTGCAGGACTGGACTGAGGGCTTGGCTACCTGGCGAGTTACTGCCCGGCAAGCCAGCGTGTGAACCCACAGCCTGCCGCGCGGGCACGCCCTGTGCAGACATACTACAGTGCAGGGACTGGCCCGGGGTGCAGCGTGAGGCTTTGACACAAGAGCCTTCCAGGGCTTGCCCTGCGCTGCAGCAAGGCACGCTCTGGAGCTGTAGATTCACACCCTGGCTTGCCGAGCAGTCACGTCCGGGGTAGATAGGCCTTTCCACTGCTGGAGCAACACGCAGGTCGTCCGCTCGGCAGGTAGCACCATGGACAGAGCCCAAGCCAGAGGAGAGCCAAGACGCCCTTCGCGAACTGCAGCCTCGCCCTGAATGCAGCGGCCAGTCCTGATCCCCTGACCAAGCGATGGGTTTGATTCATTGCATGGCGACTGATTGCGTCGACTGGCCGGGATTTCCAGTGAGCCATGGCCAAAACCTGGGAGGCGCGAAAGGTTCTAGGCCCAGACCCGACAGGATTCCCTCCGGCACTGGGTCTCCCTCCAGCCAGAGCCGCAAAGAGGCATGGGGTGAGAGAGGCGCTTCAGTTCTTAGCGAGCACAACAGTGAGTTTGGGGCTCCGTCCTTCAGCCTGGCTGGCGGGGGCAGAACCCAGCTTTCTGTGTGCTCTGGATGCACGGTGAGGCAGCCACCCCTCCGAGTTCGCCGCCCTAAGGGTCAGATTTATGTACCTAAAGATGCGGAGAGACACCAGGTGGGATTTTCAAAAGCCTTGACGGAGGCGTCTCTCTCTCTCTCGCACGGAAATCTAGCTCAATGAGGCCCCAGTTCTTGGCTAGCCTTCAGCCCCAGTCTTCAGTTGGTACCAACAGCTAGCCCCCCTTCCCTTTGTTCTTCGGGATCTGACTCACGGCAGGCCTCAGTTTCCCCCAAACCTAGGCTCCAGGGTGGAGGTAGAGCCTGTCATGGTCCAGCTGCGGGTTGCATTGTACACGATGGCGTCGGAAGCCAGAGAAGTTGCTAGGAATACTTTGCTCCTGTAGTGCTCAGCTTATGCTTAGAGCTGGAAGCACTTTACAAAGGTGGCGGGTGTCATTAACCCCCTTTTCCAGGTGGGGAAACTGAGGCTCAGCAAAGGCAGAGCCAGGACTAGCGCCCACGTCTGCTGAATGTTACACCAGCGCCCTACCCTGCGGCCAGGGCAGTTGTGTAGACAGACTGTGGAAGCCTCAGATCCAAGCCTGGGGTTGACGTCACTCCAGGCTCCCCCTCCCCACCCCCTTGCAGCTGGCTGTGGTGGTTCAGGTGAGGGTCAGGAAGGAATTTCTTTTCCTGCCATGGCCTTATTGCACAAAGGGCCACGTTCACCTAGATTCAGCAACAGCCACTGTTTGAGGCAAAACATCTCACTTGCTAGGCCAATGCCTAGCACCATTTTACAGACAGGGAAACTGAGGCACAGGGTGATGAAATAATTTGCCTCATGCCAGACCGGGGAGTAGAACCCAGGAGCCCCGCAGCCTAGTGAAGTGCTCCGACCACTAGGCAGCACTGCCTTCCACAAAGCATGAGCACTTCTACTTTAGCTCTAAGACCCACAGGAGCTCACGTAATCTCATCACCCACATATCACAAACCACAGGATTTCTCAAAATTAATTCCTGTTTGAACTCCAGTGGATCTTTTAGAAAAACAGCCAAACTTGATTTTAAAATTGCCAGCGATGGAGAATCCACCACGACCTTAGGTAAGTTGTTCTAATGGCCCTCACTTAAAAATTCATTCCAGTCTGAATTTTTTTAGGTTCAACTTCCAGCCATTAGATCATGCAACAGCTTTCTCTGCTAGCTTAAAGAGCCCATTATCAGCTAGTTGTTCTCTGGTATTTGTTATCCTGTAATCAGTCTCAGAACTTCTCTGAACTCTCCCCAATTTATTAACTTCTTTCTTGAAATTTGGACACTAGAACTGGCCACAGTATTCCAGCAGCAGGCTCATCGGTGCCAAATGCAGAGGTAAAATGACTTCGCGTACACATTTCAGGATTGCATTGGCCCCCCTTTGACCATAGTGTCACAATGAGAGCTCGTATTCTGTTTATAATCCATTATGAACCCCAAGTTTTTTTCAAAGTTACTGCTTCCCAGGATAAAGGCCCTCCCTCCTGTATGTGTGGCTTGCATTCTTTATTCTTAGGTGCGTATATTTACATTAGCCATATTAAAAGACATATTGTTTGCTTGTACCCAAATTACCAAGTGAGCCACAGCGCTCTGTATCAGTGAGCTCTTCGTTATTTACCAGTTCCCCCCAGTTTTTGTATTAGCTGCAAACTTTTCCAATCGTAAGTTTATGTTTTCCTCCATGTTATTGATAAAAATAGTAAATAGGGTTGTGCCAAGACCCATTCAACAGACCCATCCAAGGTGTCCAATCAAGGATGATTCTCCATTTACAATTAGCTGTTGAGACCTATCAGTTAGCCAGTTTTTAATCTGCTTAAATGTATGCCATGTTAATTTTATACCAGTCTAGTTTTTTAAATGTACCATGTCAAAAGCCTTACAGAAGGGTAAATGTACTACAATCAGCACTATTACCTTTATCAACCAAACATGTAATTTAATTTTAAAAAATCTAGTTAGTGTGACAGGAGCTATTTTCCATAAACCCATATTGATTAGCATTTATTATATTACCCTTCTTTAAGTCTTTATTAATCAAGTCCCATATCAGCTGCTCCATTATTTTGCCTAGGCTTCATGTCAGACTGACAGGCCTATAATTGCCTAGGTCAGCCCATTTACGCTTTTAAAATACTAACACAGCATTAATTTCCTTCCAGTCTTTTGGAACTGTCTCATTGCTACAAGAGTTATTGAAAATCAACATTAGCAATGTAGTGAGCTCTTTGGACAGCACTTTTAATAGTCGTGTATGCCAGTTATCAGGACCTGCTAATTTTAAAATAACTTTTGTAACTGCTGTTTAACATTCACTGCAGCTACTAGTGGAATGGAAAGAGTGGCAACTTCATATGATATAAATACAGCATTTGGTTTTTTCCCTAAATACAGAACAGACATATTCATTTAACGCTTCTGCGTTTGCTGCATGACTGTTGACAATTATATCATTTCCATTTAATAATGCACCAATACTTCAAAAAACTCTGTCTTACTATCCTTAACTCTGCTGGCCATAGCGTTCTCCTCGTGTCCTTTTGCTTCCCATATCAGCTTTCTACAATTCCTAGCTTCTGGTTTATATTCCTTACTATCAACTTCCCCTTTTTTCCATTTATTATATATTGAGATTTTGTGTTTTGTTTTAAATTTGTATAGCTGCCTTCACTTTCCCTCAAAACCTGTCTGTGTTTTTAACCAGTGTGGACTTCTTGCTCAATTGTGGCTTTTTGGCCACCTAGTAAAATGTCCTTAATCATTTATATTATTCTGTTTAAATTTGTCTCCTAGGTAATTTGCTGTATATATTGTGGCAAACTGTCAACTTCCCCCTCATGGGTCTCGGGCTTTACCTCTGCCCCTTGCAGTCAGGACGCCCCCAACTACCTCATATCCCCTAACTATAGCAGAGCTGTCTCCTGACCAGGAGAGAACCTTTGCCTACTGCTGCCCTAGACCTTCCAGCAGCTTTCCCTGCAAGTGTTTCCTCCCCTTCCTTTAGGGAAGGCAGGGCTTAAATACCCCTGGACTGGCCCTTTATTGGGTCCAGGTGCCGTTATTTGCCCTGCTGTGCTCTTCCCTCTGCCCTCATACTGGCCTGGTATACTCTTTTGTAGCCATCTGGCCTGACTTTACCACAATATATAGCTACATTAGTCGTCTGGACTTTATTCTATTTGCACATCACAAATGTTATCAAGTTACGTACGATCACCTGCATCTCCGCACCATTAATGTTTCATTTTGGGATAAATTCCTTTTGCTCTCTCAAGACTAGGTCGAATAGAGAATTCCTCCATGCTGGACGCAGCACTTTTTGAGTTAGGAAATTGTCATCTATCATATTAAGAAATTCCAGTGGACCAACAGCAAGAGACCTCCAGCATGTGTCACTCAGACTGAAGGCTTCTATGATATCACACCCTTTTTTCTTACATGTTATAGATAGGTGCCTACGTAGCCGGCCAAACGATTCCCTAGTGTGACTTGGCCATCGGTAGCACACACCAAGTCGTACACCTTCTTGTGCATTACCTGTTAGGACATTGATCTGTAAGTATTCAAGATCATTTTCTTCTGCATTATCAGTGACTCGAAAGCAGGGAGTGTCATATTTTATATATTGCCACAGCCCCTCCCCTTTAGCCCATTCCATCCTTCCCAAAACACTCTCCCTCTATATTGCTAATGATCTTTGGTGCTTATCTGTCTCCCATCGCTGTAGGATCTGAGCACCGCACAATCTTTAATGTATTGATACTTACAGTACTGCTCTATGGGCAGGCAGGGCTATTGGCCCCATTTTACAGTGGGGGAAACTGAGGCACAGAGAGGCCAAGGTCACACTGAGTGTCTGTAGCAGAGCTGGGACATGAATCCTTGTCTCTTGCATCCTGATCAGTGTATGAGCCTTCCGCGGCTTTGTAATGCTGTGCATTAAAGATCACACATAAGTCATTGTAATAACAGTGCTTGGGGGGGCAGGGGGAACTGAGAAGCAAAGTGTGTTGAACCAGTGGTGAGAGCATTCACTTGGCATTTGGAAGATTTGGGTGCCATCCTCTTCTCTTCCACAGACAGCCTCGATGACCTGGGGCAAGTCACTTGACGCTAGCCTCTCTGAGATGCTCAGCTGCAATGGCCAGGGGCTCCGGAAGTACCTAAAATAGCGAGGGAACATCCCTTCTTCAGCGGGGAGGGTTTTGAAAAGTGTTGGTAAAAGGCCACTCTTCCTGAACTCAGGCAATACGTCTCCCAGCCCTGCCCATGATCCTATTGCGGCTGCTAATAAATAACCAGATCCATCACGCACGTGCTATCCCCGCGCCCGCTTTGCTGGGCTAATAAAAACAGCCACACTCAGATCTCTGTTGAAACTCATTCGTTTTTTGTTTCTCTTTATTGGTGTCAAGCTGTAGCACACAGTATCATTTCGACAAGGTACACGGTTCCCTTCGAACACATGGTCACTAACAAACAAGACTGCCGGGCGGCTGCGTCACTGACGGACAAAACAAGAGACGGCGGAATAGAGGTGGGTGTATGGCTCACAGAGACGGGTTGTGGCACAGAAGACACAGGCCTTTCCAGAGCAAACAGCTTCGGGGGGGGGGGGGGCTTTCTGGAAGTCACCTTTTCCTCTGGTGGGGAGCGTTAGCAAAAGCGTCAACGGCATCCCTATGAGCCACACTCAGTGGAAATGCAGCGAGGCGGGAATTCACGGCGCTCCCGGATCTAAGCGCAGCTGGCGGGGGGAGGGTTGTAATTTTGCCCCTTGTAGGAAATGGCCAAACTCTTTGGAGTCAATTCGAAAAGCTTAAATATCCACTGCCCCCAATGCCACTGTCCGAGGGAGCGGCCCTGCCTGAGAACCAGGGTACCCTGTAATGCTAGATCCCCAACTGGTGTAAACGGGCATAACCCCACAGACGCCAACTGAGCTGTGCTGGGCCACGCTAGCCAAGGAACTGGCCCATCCTACAGATACCTGTTTACGTCTGTATCAAGCACCCTGCTAATAACATTTGGCTGCAAAGAATGGACTCCTCTGGGGCTTTGTGGGGGAGCCGGAGGGCCAGCCAAGCAGGGCCCGGTGTGCTATGTGCTGCCAGCACAACAAATCAATTGCACAGCAAATCAAAAGTTGCCCCCATGGCTGTCAAGAGGGTTGAGCCGTGTGTGGGGAAGCTACAACCAGGGGGACACAAGAGGGTCAGCCACACGGGCCACACTGGGAGTCAGCTTCCAGCTCCTCTGCAAAGAGAATCATAGCCAGGCAAAGGCTTCCTGGAGTCGGGACCAGGAGATGCTGACTAGCCGGGGGTGGGAGGATTGACATTGACATGGCATTGACAGACTTTCTGCTGGAGCAGGGCCAGAGATGGGACTGGTGGGACGGGAAGCCACAGGGTGTGTGTGTCAAGCTGTGCATGGCTTTTGGGGTCAGGTGCGGGAAGGGAATAAAACCAGCTCTGAGGCCAATCCGCTGGCTGATGTTGATAACTAGGGGGCGCAGGTCAGCGGCTGTCTATTGTGATGGGTGGGGAAGCCGCTGCTGCATCAGAATGAAGGCGGCGCTCTGCCCCCAACTTTGGGGAAGAAGAGGCCCACCCTGGAGATGACCCAGGAAGGGGACGGTGAGGGCTGATGGCTAATCCCCAAAGTCTCCACGAGCTGGAGTAGCCCCAGGCTCTGTCCAGCTGTCTGACGGAGCGGGAAGAGGCTGGACTGATAGCTGTTAACAGTCGAGGGATGGGCAGTGGGTGAGGAGGAAGGGGAGAAGTCTAGCTGTCCCCTTTCTCTACCCAAATGCTGGGACTGGATGCCTGAGACCCAGTCCCCAAAACAGACAATCGAGGGGGGATCCCCGTAGCTCTGTCCGCCCTGAGGCCGGGGCAGTGGAGAAAGGGTCAGGAGGCAAGGCAGAAATGATACAGCCTGGCCATTTCCACAAGACCAGCTTTAATATCCATCATGAGGACAAGGAAAAAACACAGAATAAATTAATGAAAAATGAGCCCGACACCCCGCCTCCTGCCCGCATCCCCCAACCCAGACTGGAGAAGCTGCGTTACAAACCGAACAGCACAACACAGTAGCCAGGGGCGAATTCATCCGAGAGTCAGCCGGGCCAGGGAGTCAGCCTGCATGTGCGGTCCCTGGGCTGCTCCCCTTTAGCTGACGGCTGGCTGCAGGACGGCTTAGCCTTTGGGGGCCCGGTCCTAGCAAACGCACAAGAAGGACAAGGAGGGAAGGAGAGCCCAAGTGTGGCACGTTTGTTTCTTTCTTTATTCGAATGCAGCCTACGACGTTAGTTAACGGTGATTTCGGGGATGGATGGGCCCGCAAATTCCTTCTTGGTAGTGAAAATCAGAGCCTGTACAGAGGACTGGAGCTTATAAAGACAGCTAGGAATGTATTGCCATAAAAAGTATGGGCATGCAAGTGCTTTGTACAGTCGGCAGTATATGAAATGGTGGGTTTCGTTGGTTTCTTTGTTGGTTTGTACAGTTCAAAAACGAGTGTGTCTTCTGAGCCCGAAGACGACCCCCCCACAGGAAAGGACGACGCAAGTAAAGTCCAAGGTGCCTCTCGCTTGGTTTTGGCAGAGATGTATAATATATATACAGTCCTATATATATATTATTTTTGAATGCATAGCGATTTTCTTCCTTTTCCCCCGTTGCAAACCTGAGCTTGATCCCTGCTTTCCTGTGCAGTCTCGTTTCACTAGCTCTTGGCCCGGCGGAGCGTTCGGAGAGGTGTCAGCATGCTATTTCCTCCAGCGTTCCCAGGGTCGTCTGCAGGGGCACGTTCACAGTGTGGCTGATGGTTTCAGAATGATTTGGCACGGGGTCGCAAGAGCTCTGCGGGAGGAGAGCAACACGGTTACTGCACGGGGCGCAGGCTTTCAGCCCTCACGCTGCTGTTGCTATCGAAATAGGGGGGCAGGACGAAGGGGAGCTCAGTGGGAGCTCAGCACCTCACAGGATGAGACCCTCAGACCCTTAAGTGTGCGGTAACTATACCCATCTCTCCCCTCCCACAGCCATCTTGGTGCTTGGCTCCATCACGTCCTCACGGCAGCTCAGCAAAGTCTCTGGCTGTTGGTCACCCCTGTGTTCCTCATTCAGCACCATGGCGGGTGCGTTTTGCCAGGACGTACCTGGCACATTCCTCTACAGGGGCACGCAGGCACCCCACTCCTTTGGGCAGCAGCATGACGTAACAACGCGCTGCTAACTTTTGACGACCCCCTGCTTGGCATCCTGGCTGCTAGGGTGCGGCAAAGAGCCACGCTTAACCTGAGAGCACATGCCTGTGGAGTGGCTTGGGGCTGCCAGCTACGCCGCTGATGGCCAGTTCAGCACAGCCTCATTCAGCCAAGCCGCCAGGTCCCCGAAACGGGTCACGCCCTCCAACGGAGTAGGTCGGCCTGTAGGCCAGCCTGTGACAGAGTTGGGCTATCCGAACCTTCATGAGAGTGTCAGATCATCCAGGTTGGAATGACGTGGCACTGTAAACCCGGGCTTGGGGGCTCGGCGTTTCCAGACCCAGGCAGGAGCGTCCACACTGCATTGTAAACCTGGGGTTATGAGGGGATGGTATGATGGGACAGCCTAATTTGGCAATTAACGGATCTTTGACTACTAGCTGTAAATATGCCCAATGGTCCGTGGTGAGATGTTAGATGGGGGGGGGGGGTTCTGAGTTACTACAGAGAATTCTTTCTGGGCGTCTGGCTGGTGAGCCTAGCCCACATGCTCATGTTTGTGATCTATAAGGCATTTTTCCCCAGGCCAGATTGGCAGAGAGACCCTGGAGGGTTTTCGCCTTTCTCCGCAGCATGGGGCATGGGTCACTGGCTGGTGGATTCTCTGTACCTTGAAGCTTTTAAACCATGATTTGAGGACGTCAATAACTCCGTCAGAGGTTACGGTTCTATTACAGAAGTAGGTGAGTGACGTTGCATGGCCTGTGTTGTGCAGAAGGTCAGACGGGACCAATAAATCTACAGGACCCAGCTCTCATCGCCATGCTAAGGCATACTATACCACGCAGGCCTTGTGACGGGATTCGGTGGCTTGAGCTGCACCCACGCTTAGACTCGCGTTTCCATGGGACTTGGGTTCTGACCCCCCTACAGCAGGGTCCAGAAGCCTGAGTCAGACTGATTTCTGTGTGGATGGAGGTGGGTTTTGATTCAGCCCACATTTACAGTGCAGTGTAGACATCCCCTTAGAGGTAACAGCTGGCACTCTGTTTGGACATCTCTCCATCCGACCCATCCCTTCTCTTCACTCAGCATCAGAGACATAGGCACATCCCTGCACACGTGGAGCTTCCACTCAGGGCTACAAGGAGCTGGCGTTTGGGGTTTTCCTTCATAGCAGAGCTGATGGGAATTTTAGGACCAAAATATTTTCCCACTGAAAAAAGTGGGGTTTCATCAAAACCAAAACGTTTCACGGTACACTGGGGGCAAAATGCTGTCGGCTTTGCTGATGGGCAGCTTCAAAACCAGAAGATTTTCATTCCGTTTCCTTTCCAATGGAAAGTTTTGGTTTTGTGAACGTTTGTTTTCCAAACGTCCAATTTGGAGTTATTCTCTGACCCGCCGTTTTGCCACTAAAGGCGAGTGAATGAATGAGATCCAGGATGGGTTATTTTTATATTTTTAATGATTTATCCATTTTTTAAATTTTTAGTATTTTGGCAAAACTGGAAACTTTTTGGGTGGAAAGTTTCAATTTTGCAGAAACTGTATGTTCCCTTAAAGAAAACAATTAGGTGGAAAATTCCAGACCAGCTCCAATTATTTGAATGTACAGTGGCAGGGTGGGACCCAGATTGTGGGGAGAAGATTAGCCCATGAGTTTTCCTCGCCTCTTCCTTTGCTCCTGCTGCTGGGAAAAACAGGGCTGGCATTTAGTTTGAACATCTCCCTGGTCCTAGAGATAGAGCAAGGAAGTGAGTTCTAGAGCTTGCATGTACCTGTGCGGGCCAAGTTCATAGCTACCCTGCATTCTCCACTGGTTGGAATTAATCCCAGCCTGGGGTGGGGCTGAACATCAGAGAACCCCAGGGAGAAATCTGAAAGGGTCAGATTCAAACTGGGCCCACGTGGTCCTACTCTTCCTCCACTTCCCCGTCCAGGCCCTGCCCTGAGACTCCCCAGAAGCAGACGACGTTAAGTGCCTAAATATTTTTGAGAATCTGGGTCATAGCCATCTAAAAGGCTTACACTGCAGGCAAAGACAGGGAGGCCCTGCAAGGAGTGGGCTGGAAATCTGTCTCCGAAATAGAGCTTCAATTTTGTTTTGCGCAAGCTGCCTTTTTTCTCCCATTATTGCAAACTGGCATTTCCCCCCCTCAAAACTGAAACTTTTTTTGCACACAGCTGTCGACAGGATTGAAATTCTTTGTTTTGGGCAATATTTCCTCTGATCCTTTTCGTTGATATTTGTATTGACAGTTTATTACCATGTTTATAGAAACCATTTTCAAAATCCTCATAGAAGAAGAATGGACTGAGAACTCAGTTTTCAGCAAGCCAATGTGTTTCTGGGAAAACCCAAAAATTTCAGTGAAGTTTTTGATACAAAATGACAACAACGTTTTGAGAAAAAATGGCAGTCAAAAGTACCGTGGAAAATTTCATGGGGGGAAAAAAAAGAGAAAAATGGGTCAATTTCAAAACTGTGACTGAGAAACAAGTTCAAAATTTTGTACAAAATTGTTTTCTTATGTTCTGAAGAGCTCCGCTTGTAAAGCTCTTTCTAGTCTCCCGTTGGACTAAATGAATGCTTTATAAAGGAATGTGCAAGGAATGTGCAGTTTTTCTTTACTATCAGCTACATTATCCAGACACGATCTGCCTACCTTATCTGCAATTTCTACACAGCCACTCTTGACAATTTTTGAGCTTTCACCCTGAGTCTTGCACTCTTTGGTGTTTTGCGTAAAGCCCCCGGCTGGGAATCTCAGCTTTCGTCTTTTCTTTTTTTTAAAATGAAGTTCTAGTCCTCAGGGTTTCAGAGAGAAGCTGGAAAATGGGACCCCCCCCCCAAAGGCTCAGAAAGCAAATAAAAAGACCGCCCCCCCTTCCCAATTAGAAAATAACCTCATGATTTTTAAAGCCATCACCTGATTTTTGGGGCCTGATTTTTGGTGCAATGCGCCCTATCTATGGGATTTTCCCCAGTATCAAGGTCCATTAGGGGGCTGGTAGCTGGGCCGTGTGGAGACCCCGGGTGACGGGACTGATGAGGATCCTTACCACGTTTTCATCATGGCTTCCCTCCTCCTCCTCCTTGCCAAGCAGGTCTAACAATCTTTCCTTGATCAGCTGAAAGAGAGGGAAAGTTGGTTACCTTAGGCAGGAAAAGCCACTCGCAGGCTCCCCTCCCCGAACAGTAGCAGCACCCCATCAGCCAGGACTGGGTGACTGTCCAGATGAATCTTCACTGCAGCTTCTCTCCTGGCCCCTTCTTCTGGGATGCGGGACTCGCTCCGCAAGGCTGGGCTGTGCAATCAACACAAATATTTCTCAGGGATCTTCCCCCACTCCCTAAAGGGCCTGGTGGCAGCTTGATGTCTCCATGTGAACGGAGAAGTCCGGATCTAGCTCCATTACAGTGCAGTGCCTGGACCCGCAGGCTGGTGTCAGACCCATCCCGGGGTCTGGACTGGCCCTGGGTTTCGCCACAGGCTGTTTCTATATACGGGAGCCACAATAGGACGACCCTCCCCCTGACGCTCGGCCCCAATCCATTTGCTGAAACAGGCTTGTGGCCCATTGTGTGCCCTGTACTGCACTGCTGAGCGTGCAAAGGCCGATGTGAAACATGGGCCTTGCCTTTAGCGCCCTTATGAGTCGGGCAGCTCCCAGGGGAAGGGGTGCCAGATGCTGGCTGCACATCTGGCTCCCGCAGCTCTTGCATGATTCTAAGAGGCTGCAGATGTTGCGCTGAGTAGCAAGATTTCATCCAGAGATGCCTAATGACTGGAGCTGTTCCCTCCCACGGCGCCCACGTGGAACGGCACTCAACATCATTTCCCAAAGGCCCAGATCCTATAGCAGCATTGTGGATCTGGGGCTGGGGAGGGGACAGGCTAAAGCGAAAGGGAAGGGCCCCAGGGGAGTCACATTTTCCTTCTTCAGGCCCCTGAGAACCACCAGCTGAGAATTAATACAGCCCCCTTTGTGCTCAGGAAACGTTATTTACCAGAGGCTGGGGAAAGCTCTGCATGATGGACTGCAATTTAGCTGTGCCATCAGGGAACTGGGAAGATCCAGAAGGTCAGGAGACAATGCAGAGAAAAAGGTTCTCTGCATAGAGGACCCAGGAGACCTGCAGTATTTGGGGGGAGGAAGGGAAAATGTCTCTTCCCTTGACAGTACAATTTGGGAAAAGGAGGAAGTTTTCTGATGGGAAGGAGCTATTTTGGTGAAAAATGTTGGTTGCGTGTGGAATTTTTCACAGTTTCTGAAAAAATCTCAGGTGGTTGGGGGAACATTTTTCAGTCACACCCCCCATTTTTGCCCATCCGTCTGAAATTTTTCAGTTGCTGAAAACCACAAAAGGCTGGCTTTGGAGGCAAACCCGAGACGTGTTGTCGAAACATTCTGACGTGATGTTATCATCAACACTTTCCCCTGAAAATCCACCCCCAACATTTCCCAAGCGGCTGTAGCAATAAGGGCTATTTCCAGGGATGCCATGAAAGCTTCGAGGATGCTGGTACATGGGCATTTTGATACTTTGGCAGGAGCATGGGAACTGCCACACTGGATCGGACCAGCGGTCTTGGCTAATTCTGTTGCTGACCGCCAATACCAGATGCTTCAAAGGAAGGTGCAAATACCTCCTTCACTGGACTATTATGGAATAACCTGTCTGGATGAGACTGGCCATTTTGGGTCAGACCAATGGTCCATCTAGCCCAGCATCCTGCCATCTGACAGCTTTACAGGGAATGAACAGAACAGGGCAATTTATCACATGATCCATCCTGTCATCCATTCCAGCTTCTGTCAGTCAGAGGTTTCGGGATACCCAAAGCATGGGGTTGCATCCCTGCCCATCCTGGCTAACAGCCACTGATGGCCCTATCCTCCATGGATTATCCAGTTCTTTTTTCAACCGTTATATTTTTGGTCTTCACAACATACCCTGGCAACAGGGTGACTGCTTTGTGTGAAGAAGTAGGTCCTTTTATTTGTTTTAAACCTGCTGCCTATTCATTTAATTGGTGATCCCTGGTTCTTGTTTTATGTGAAGGTTCCTAACTCCAAAATAGCTCTAGGATCCTAACCCCAGGATATAGGGACTTGTCTACAAGGGGAAATTGAGCAGTAATAGCTATTCCAGAAAAGTACCTAGACACTCTCACTTTTATTTTGGAATAGAGTGGTAGACATGGGAGGTATTCCAGCATCACTAAATTCTACCAGAATAGTTATTCCAGAATGGCTATTCTGGAAGAGCTCTGTGGGTCAATTTTCCCTGTGTAAAGAAGGCCTTTGTGAGTGAAGGTTTCTCATCTCCAACAGGCGTTCTTCCATGTGCCACTCTGGGGATGTGCCGTGTGACCGTGCAGAGGCCTCGCAGAAGAAAATGAAACTGCAGCAGTGTCATTTCCATCCCTCGGGCCACGAAATCAACGTTTGCCAAAAGGAAAAAGTCATCAAGAGAAAAATTTTGCCCAGCTTCTCTGAGCAGTTTTCAAACAAGGGAGAGAAACACAAAATGGCAACAACAAGAAAACCCTACAATTTTATTTGAGAGAATTGTTACTACCTTCCTGTTCAAGAATCCAAAGGAGAGCTGGAGTTGTTGGATTTTAATTAAATTCTGTATGCACACAGATTGAGATATAACTAGGGAGCAGAGTTGGTTTGAACTCCAAAGCCTATGTTAGTTTTATGCTTGTATTTTTCATTCGATTTTATTGCAGAATAATGCCACTGAATATTAACGGTGGCTCAGAAGGAAGTATATAAGTGGGGCTGCCTGCCTTACGTTGGAAATGCCTCACTCTATCTTTAATAGCACTTCACACTTGTCTACACTTGAAATGCTGAAGCGGCAGAGCACTGCAGCGTTTCCGTGCAGTCACTAATATGCTGATGGGAGGGGTTCTCCCATCGGTGTACATAAGCCACTTCCTTGAGAGGGGGTAGGTATGTCAACAGAATTCTTCCGTCAAGCTAGCGTGTCTACACCGGGGGCTTACGTCAGCTTAACTACACTGCTCAGACGTGTGGATTTTCCATACCCCTCAGCAACGTAGCTGGTGTAGTGTAGACCGGGCCTCAAAGCGGGATTGTTTAAAAGTACCTAAGCAAGTCAGGGGCAAATGGCTTAACGAAAATCAGTAAGCCTTATGTGCAAAGCCCATGGAAGGTTGTATGACCTAATGGACACAGCAGTGAACTAGCATTCAGGAGATGTAGGCTCTATACCCAACTCATCTCCTGGGTGACCTGGAGCAAGTCTCTTTGCGCCTCAGTTTCCCCACCTATAAGGAAAGTACAATGTAAAGTGCTTTGAGACCCACTGCTCAAAAGCAATAGTTCTAAATGCTGGGTCTTATTATTTAGATAATTTTGAAAATGCCAATTGATTGTCTCCAACGGCACGTGACTAAAATATCCAGGATGTCTTAAAAATGCATGGTCAAAAGAAACTATTTGACTAAAATATCTGCACAGGTTCAAAACTATTTTACTAAAATGGGCAAAACGATTTTACTCAAGGAGTCTCTGCAGTTAATTAGAATATCGAAACAGCTTTTTGTTTAATAAATGACACAGCGCGTGTCCTGGCATTTAACTGGCATAACACGGTGCGCACGCATGGAAGAGAGGCATTGCTTGCGATCGCAAACCTGAATTTCCTTTTTTTTTACACCTCTCTTACGCATACTTCTCCGTGGATGCTTCTGCTGCGTTCAGGAACAAAGAGGGCAGCCCTCTTGGAGCTAAGTTAACACCCTTAAATTATTACAGAGGGCACAGCTTTAGAGCCTAGGGAATAAATTATTATTCGTGGTTTCCCCAGTGAGGGTCACGGCTCCTTTACACACAGCACTGTACATATACAGAGTAAAGACAGTCCCTGGCTTGACCTGCTTACAGTCCAAAAGTCCAACTCTGCCACCCTTACTCTTGCAGAACAGTATCACTAATGCGGCTTAAATTGGCCTCATCGCAATACCACTGCACGCCGCCAGAGACTGCAATCCCTGGTGCCGCCACTGTGTGACTTTTCAGTAGCTTTATCTATGCTGGGAATACCCCTGCTGAAATCAAGGGCCATTTTAGCTGCAGCTTCCACTGAAAATCGATTTGGCCTAATGATGAATGTTGCGATACAGCCCGGCGGGTTGTTTCAGGATGAGGTGCAACTTAGTCTCAGGGTCCAGCTGATGTAGCAAGCGAGCTGAGTACAGAAAGCTACCTGGCCAAAGGGGAGCTGGTTAAATGGTCCAGGGACAGAAGGGAAGAGTTGCTCTATGGCTCAGGCTGTGGGGTAGGATTCCAGGCACCTGAAACTAATTCTCTGCTCTGCCACAGATCTTTTGTGTGACCTTGGGCAAGTCACTTAGCCTTTCTGTGCCTCAGTTTCCAGCATCCAATACAGGGTAGGGCACAACTCAAAAAGTGACACCAAATGCTTTAAAACCCACAGCTTCCCAATGCCAGAGGACAAACTGAGACTCTGTGTGCTGCAGCCAGATCTGCGCAAGGGGCCTTCCAAGGCGAGGGCTAGGCTCAGGTCCATGCATTTTGAGACGCTCCTGACATCCTGCACCCCTTTCCGAGCTGAGGCTGTGCATGTCAGCCTGGCTCTGAGTCTGCAATGCAAACACTTGGACCCCGAGTCTGACACCCGCCGCTCACGCACTGAGACCTGAGAGCAGCATCTGGTGTATTGACGTTGCGCCTCCCTTGGAAACAGCTGGTACCAACCGTTGCTGAAGAGAGAAAACTGGTTCTGATCTGGTCTTTCAGTTCCTAGGTCCCTAGCCAGCTGCTTGCTTCAGCGCTGGCCTTTCCACAGTGGGACCACGGACATGTCCTCCCCAGTGGAGGCGTAGAGAGGGCTGCTCTGGATAAACCTCGTATGAATCTATGCTGGCTCTGCCCAACCCAACCATGCTCATAGA
Source organism: Mesoclemmys tuberculata (assembly GCA_007922155.1). Classification (NCBI taxonomy): domain Eukaryota; kingdom Metazoa; phylum Chordata; order Testudines; family Chelidae; genus Mesoclemmys; species Mesoclemmys tuberculata. Next base: position 3,125,683 of record ML675642.1, read on the forward strand.
CTTTAAGGTGAGAAGGGACCAATAGGATCATCTCGTCTGACCTCCTGCACAACGTAGGCCACAGAACCTCGCCCACCCACTCCTGTAAGAGACCCCTAATCAATGACTGAGTTACTGAAGTCCTCAAATCACGGTGTAAAGACTTCAAGGTACAGAGCATCCCCCAGCGAGTGACCCGTGCCCCATGCTGCAGAGGAAAGTGAAAAACCTGCAGGATCTCTGCCAATCTGCCCTGGGGGAAAATTCCTTCCTGACCCCAAATACGGAGATCCGCTAAACCCTGAGCATGTGGGCCAGCCTCACCAGCCGGACACCCGGCAAGAATTCTCTGAACCCACCCATCCAACGTCCCATCACAGGCCACTGGCCATATGCTTGGTTCAGAGCTGCGTAATGGCCCAATGTCCTGCCTCTCAGCAAAACGGCAGCCCTAGATCACTTCAAGGCGCTTTCAGAAATGATGATTTTATGCAGGTGACTGTGAGAAAGGCACAGAGGCAAGCAAGGAAGGGAGGGGGCTGGCCGGGCCCCTGGGGGAGCATCACCCACCTGAGACAAAGCGTCTTAACAGGAGTGAATCTCACGCAACCTACAAGCCCCTGGGCAACGACACAGCAGGGGCTCTTGCGAGGGGCTCCCCGATGCACAAGCCCGGCAGGGCATCCATCCGCAGGGCAGCGTTCCAGCCCCGGGACTCTCGCACTCACTCACACAGCACTCGCGCGCCTTAGTGGTGGGATGAGGACCGCAGAAGGGGAGATCTTACCTCGTAAATATAATCAAAGAGCTCTAGTATTGTGAGGATACTAGCACCAATAAACAATCCCATCTGACCGCCAATGTCACCTAGGGGAGAAAAACAGCTCGTTTTATTCACATGCTGTCAAAGAAACGTGCTCGGGGAATGGAGGCTGGGAAACACACAGGCGCCTTTATCTGAGCACCTAACGGAGCCTTTCTCTCACGGCTAAGCAGGGAATCACAGGGGACACGCAGCCAGAATTTCCACCCCACGTCCGGCAAGGTTCCCCCTGCGACGGTGACGTGACAGGGCAGACGCCGCAGGTGCTGTGACACGAGGACGTTACAGTGACCAGAAAGCCTCCAGCCCACACCAGTGATCCCGTGTGACGAACGATCAGGTTGGGCGTGTCCTGCGGGAGAGCCCGACCGTTTCAAACACCCGCCTGCTCATCGCCGGGGCGAGGAAAGGGAAGAAAAGAGGGTACAAATCCCCAGTGAGGATTGTCAGCTGCAGAGGTCATTTCACAGTGCGGGCGGGGATTGTCGGCCCAGCCCTTGCCCTCTGGTACGGCTGGGGTAGAGCATGGGGAACATGACAACAATTGCTGTTGACCGGAGAGGAAGGCTAAAGGCTAAATGCTCCTGAATGAAGGAGATCTGGGTCTTAGCAGCGAACCTCTCCTTCCAAACACTAAAGGGGACGTGGTGCAGACTGACAGCCCTACAGGGGGAAGTTATATCCTTACAGAACGCAAGCGACATTCACGCTGCCCCTGCCCTGGGAATGCCACCTTCTAGGGGTGGAATGCAGTCTTCGTGGCTCACTTTCTTTCTGAATCTGTTACAGGCGTGTTCTATACCAGGGCACAGGTAAAGAAATATGGTGCCGGTCGGGGGGGCTGGAACAATTTGTAGAGTGGGAGTGTTGAGAGCCATTGAACCAAACTGTAAACCCTGGATATGATGGAAAACAATTCAAGCCAGGGGGTGCAGTGGTGCCCCCCCCCACCCGTGTTCCCGCAACTGTGGTGCCAATAGATGATGCTAAAGAAGCTGTAAAACGGGCCCTGGGTTTTGTAGACCCCATTGGGCGCTGTAAATCGGTTTCTCTAGCACCGCTTTACCACCTCCCTTTTTCCCAGGTTCTTTTGCACAATGGCCAACGAAGGGGATAAATGCACTGTAGATACCTAAATGCTGAGACCTTGCCAGACAACACTCACTTGTAGGCCATTGCAAGAGGCTGAATTTGTCCCTAGACAAAAAGCCCTTTGTAACCTATCACTTTCCCCAGCCTCACCCTTGTAACTGTTCAAAAGCCCTGAAGCTGCGGGAATCCTGTCAAGAATAAAGCCCAGGTGCTCCAGAAATCCCCAGCGCATGCCTCTCTGTCCTCATGCCTGTATCAGCTGCCTGGCCTGCGGTGGACCCAGCAGCACAGCTCAGTGATGATGGTCCGCACGAATATCTCATCAACGAACGCATCGATCTGTTAATGGGCCCTTATTAGCATCCAGCCTGATTCAGTTTCAAGGCTGCAGGGTCGGTACGTTCTAGTCATTTACTTTAAAACCGTGGAGAGAGAGAATAACAGCAGAGGAAAGGGCTTAAGGATCTGCAACCCTCCCAAAGACCTAGAGGCCGTGCATCCTAGGAGCTGAGTTCGGTGCAAGCATTGCCATAGATCAGGCACTAGAGATTGAGATTTGTGTCTGGGGAGTTTACGGGAGGCCACGTTCTGGGTTTGTCCGGTCACCTAAGGGCGAGTTGCAGGAAAAGAGCAAGACAGTCACGTTGTGCTTTTATTAAAGCAAAGAACCCAACTCACCTCTGCACTTGCCGTTTCTTTTTTCTTTGAGTTCTTTTTCCTTTGCAAACGTTGAAGGTTTCCCTACTGGACTCCGACTGTCTCCCCCCAGGCCATCAGCAAATGTTCCTTTGCCCTGCACATGAACCAGGCTGGGCATTTATGACAAGGCATCGTACAGTCTGATTGGAACCAGCGCAGAATAACTGCATGGGACTGACTATTGCATTTGCAATTGGTCTGGATGCTACAACGGGCAGAGATGCAAAAGACACGGGTTTTAAATATGGCCAAAGGCTTGCAAGGACAACACAGGAAAGAGTCTGAGTTCAGTTTCCAGGTCTCTAAAACCAGAGGAGTGAGATTTCCTTTACTCACATCCTAGAGAGTTGAGAGGGCTAACCACATGATGTTACACGTCTGCTGCATGAGCTCGGAGCTCTTGCCATCAGGCCAGGAGGCCTCTAGGGAGGAGGCAGCCTTTCCTTACATGGCAACGTGCCAAAAATTCACAAGGGCACCTTTTCATGCAAAAGGGCTTTGATCAAGTTCAGTCCTCCTGAACGTGGCAAAAATTGAAAGTGCAGTTGGGTGCAAGGACACATGAACCAAATCGCCAGAAATTTTCACACTAATTTCTGTGAAAAAGATTGTCACCAATTTCATCCAACCCTTTCTCCTGACTGAGGAAAGATGGTCTAGTGGTTAGGGCAGTAGCCTGGGACATTGGAAACCTGTGTTCAATTCCCTGCTCTGCCAAAGCTACCTCTGTAACTGGGGCAAGTCACTTAGCCTTTCTGTGCCTCAATTCCCCAGCAGTGTAATGGGGATAAGAGCTCTGCCCAGCCTCACAGGGGTGTTGGGAGGTAAATAGACTAAAGACTGCGAGGTGCTCAGATTCCACAGTGAAGGGGTAGAGAAGTGTGATAGATCAGTGTTACTCAACAACTGGTCCAGGGACCCGTGCTGGTCCCTGAGATCTCCCGGACACAGTATAGGAAGGCAGCAAACCGATCCCTGATAGCAGAAAGGTTGGGAAACTGCCTTAGACAATCGACTCAATGCCTGTGTCTGCATAGTGCCAAAAATAATAACAACCGTATTAACTGCAAACGTTTGGTAAGCAAAAATTGGGGGCCCACAAGCCATCAGCACCTCGAACTGCAACTAGCTAAACCCCCGGAAGCAGCCAACAAAAGCAGATGTGATCAGCCCATGCAATTCTGTCCCCATGTGAAATCTCCCCTGCTTTGTTTTCTATTCCAGCAGCGGGGAAGGTAGAAAGAGGAGCAGAGATCTAGCATTTTGCAGTTGGAACCGGTGTGGGTGAGAACAGTATCCACCTATGAACATTATGTGGATGAGCCTTATGCAGATTTATCTTCATCTTTACAGTGAATTGCTTGAGAACAACTGCTATTGTCTGCCTGGCTTTCAAAGCAGCATTTTCTGTCACTTAGGGGTGTCTTGGCTCTTTCCGCATGAACATCACAGCTAGTCCAAACAGACCTTAGTCGAAGCAGTGAACAGAGTCATTTTCCACGTAAGAAAGATCGGGAAAACAATGTTCCTCTGCAACTGTAGTCACAGGCAGAGAGAAACAAATATGCTTAGCAATAGGCAGCTCTTGTGAAAGAACATTGGGTCAGAGAGAGCCACTCTATCCGTGCCAGGCTCCCTTCCTAGCCCACGGCTCCTCCATCGCAGGTACTCCGGAGAGACTCATCTGGTAAGTGTGAGGCGAAGTGGTTAGCTGATTATTCAAGTTCCCCATTATTGTATTTGCTGGAATACGCAGGAAGCAAAGTGATACAGCGGGAGGCAATTTTACTGCATGTTCCCAATCTGTCATTCAGCTGCAGGAATAAAGCATTCATGAATAGAAAACATCATATTAGGATAGAATAGAAGCAGCCGCTATAATATTGCAGTGCAGAGTCTAATGGCATGCTCCGACAGCATTGCTGTTGCATGACAATACAGGGCATTGAAAATGCTACCTCCACTGGTTCCTTCAGTCCTCTTGCCCCACGGCCTTCTCCGCCTCCCCCTCTGGAGCGTGGTTCACCCGTTCTGGAGTCCTAGGGTGTATTTTGACAGTGAAGATCCGCTCAATTGATCCGGAAGTCAATTCAGTTAAACCATCTCCTCAAAAGGGGTAGCGCTGAAGTGGAGTCCCCGACTGTCTTTTCTTGTCCATGTGCTCCTGGCTTCGGTTCGCCTTGTCACGGTCCTACTTCTGCTCCACTTCATGAGGCCTGGAGACATTGTGGGAAAGACCCCAGTCTGGACCGTGTCTAGTACCTGGAGTTTGTCCAGATGCCCGGTTCCAAGGTGTGTTCCATTCAAGGTGTGCCATACGTCTGAGACCGTACGATTTTCACTAGCAGGGTCTCTTAGTCCTCATTTGTGCCCATCTCCTCCTCGCGCTCTGATGTAACAGCATAAGGGGCAGTGTGGACTGACTGCCTCTCCAGGTCCTTCTCTACCGCGAACAGATAAAGATCTGCAGCAGAGGGGAAGGAGAGTGCAAAGTGGAGCATCTATGTGGACCACACATCTCAAAGACATCCAGTGACTGTAACTGGTAAGGAACCTTGCTTTCTTCTTCGAGTGAAATCCCTGGCTGGGATGATTTAGTTGGGGTCAGTCCTGCTTTGAGCAGGGGGTTGGACTAGATACCTCCTCCCATCCTAATCTTCTATGATGGCCCCTAAGTGTATTTGATTCGAGGTGGCTTGCAAGCAGTATTCATTGAGGAGGAGGGCGCAAGGACCTTGGCTGCCTCACAGAATGAAGGACTGTGCTGTTGAAGAAATGTGTCTGCTGTACAAGCATATACCAGCAAGATGCAGCCCGAAATACATTTGGAAAGTCTATATGCGGTGATAGCTTCCCCTCCCATGTGTTTGGCAAAGGAGATAAACTGTTTAGGATGTCCTGAAGGATTCTGTCCTCTGTAAGTAAAAGGCAGCTAGATGGACCTCCAGAGGGTGATGCTTCCTGTCCTGTCTGGTGGTCCGTGGCTTTGGACAGAAGACAGGTGATTGGATGATCTGAGATAAACTCAGGGTGTAACCTCATGGAAACTTTATTCTTCTGGATAGGGAGGGCCAGTCATACGGGCACCAAGCTTGCCTACTCTTCTAGGAGAGGAGATTGCAAACAGAAAGGCAACCTTCACCGATGGGTGAGTGAATGAATCTGAGATTAAAGAGGTATTCGTCAAAACTGATAGAAAAAGACTGAGATCCCATATTGGGGTAGCTTTCAGAACCAGAGGAAAGGTTCTGACCAGTCCCTTCAGAAGCTTTGCTGTAGTAGGATGAGCGAAGATTGAATGGCTGTTCATTGGAGGTTGAAACATGCTAATAGCTGCCAAGTGCTCTTGCAAGGAGCTGATAAATAGCCCTGGTGTAGTCCATAATAGTAGGGATCTCAGAGGCTAGCTGATTAATTAGTTTAATTTGAGCAATTGATTTGGATTATCGGCAGATAAGTCTGCTCAATGGTCTGTGGGAATGTTGATGGGATGGGAACTGAGTTACTGCAGAGAATTCTTTTTTGGGTGCTGACTGGTGAGTCTTGCCCGCATGCTCGGGGTTTAGCTGATCACCATATTTGGGGTCGGGAAGGAATTTTCCTCCGGGGCGGATTGGCAGAGGTCCCGGAGGTTTTTCGCCTTCCTCTGCAGCGTGGGGCATGGGTCGCATGCTGATGGATTCCCTGCAGCTTGAGGTCTTCAAATCTCACTTTTGAGGATTTCAATAACTCAGTCATGGGTTCGGGGTTGTTATAAATGTGTATGGGTAGGGTTTTGTGGCCTGCCTTGTGCAGGAGGTCAGACTAGATGATCATATTGGTCCCTTCTGACCTATGAGTCTATAAGTCTATGATGATGCTGGCACCAAGTAAAAAATCTTTTCCATTTTGCTGGGTAGCCTTTTCTCTTGGAGTCTTTTCTGCTGCTGCAAAGGATGGATTTGTTTCACCTCCGAGCATTCGTCATCCACCTGGATACCAAATTGTTAGATGGGAGGATGCTGGGTTGGGGTGGTGGATCTTGCCTTGGTTGCAAGACAGTGAGTTTGGGAACAGCTGAATGTGTGAGAACTGCTGGAGAACGCTTGGGAACCAGAACTACCTTGGCCATCGAGAAGCAACTAGGATCACGAACGCTCTATCTCGTCTGATCTTCCTCAGGAGACAAGGAAAGAGAGCGATGGGCAGAAATGTGTGCATTGGTGATTCCAACCACTGGACTAGAAACGCATCTCTGGAATCGTGCCCTTGAGCCTCTCTGGAGCTGCAAGTTGGGCGTTTCTTGTTCTCTTGAGAGGCAAAGGGGTCCTGCCAAGGGAAGCCACATGGCTGCGAGAGGCTCGGTATCACTGAGTGCTCCTTGGAAGAATGCCTGCTGAGGCTGTCTGCCAGAGTGGTCTGTGCCCTGGAAGAGATGCCACCGGGAGGACATTGACTGTGTTTGTGCAGAAATGGGTGCACCTTGCCCCTCCTTGTTTGTTGATGTAATACACTGTTCTTTAAAGTGCTACAAGACGCTCGGTTTTTTTGCTGCATACAGAACTGTTCTCAGATTGCCCTGCATGGCTTGAACATGCAAGGATCGAGTGAATGGTAGCAATCATTCGCCAGCTTCACGTTCTGCAAAGCAGCTCCAGAAAGTTCCTGTGCAACTGGGATTCTTATTGGGTCCAGCTACACTCTGCTATGTGCTCATCCACAGGGGGACCCCCCTCGTAGGAAGGTGTCTGTCATCCATCTTCCTGTGAGTGGTGGAGGGGTGAAGGGACGCCCTACGCTCTCCGCCTTCCTGTTTTCCCTCCAGGGGAGTGAAGTCAGAGCTCTGTGGGCACGTCTACACAGCCAGCAACGGCTTTGGGTGACACTCAGGCTTCTGCAACTGCTTTTCAGCCAGTGCTTTCGTAGCTTGGGCTGCAAAGCCCATCCCGTGCCCTCGGCTCCAGAACCTAGGCGTAGACTCTACGCAGCTACGTTTGGTGCTGCGGCATGAGCGCCGCGAGCCTGGATCTGCGGGGCCTGCGGGGGAGTCGGACTGATTTGTCCAGACTGTGCTTGTAGCCTGTCCATAGCCACAGCTGGAGACGTCACAGCTGGAGTTTCGCAAAGAGACGGACACGAGCCCATGTGGCTTAGGAGGATGAGGCAGGTTCGTGCTGTCGTCTGACAGCTCAGCTGATGCTAAGCGAGGAGATCCTTCCTAGTCTGGGATCTGCCCTTCGCAGGCAGACTTTGGCTCTGATTGATGCTCGGGTTGCTTTAACAAAGCCCATAATCTGTGCAGGAGCTGAGCACGCGGCTACCATCTGAGGAGGGACAGGGCTGCTTGCTGTACTTCTTGGTGCGACTTCCCTGCGAGGAGCCAGGTGTCATGGGAAGGGAATGCAGACGGCTCTGATATTCACACCTGCGTGAATACCCTGAGAGCCATCGAGAGACTGAAGGAGGTCCTCTGCATTGATAAGGTGTAGCCCCACGGTAAACTCCTGTGGATCTCCTGTGTGCAGGGTGAATGTCTACGTGGACAGAAGCGTATTTTAAATCAACAGCTGTGAACCAGTCATCTTTGTTTAACAAGAGGCCAGCATGATTATTCTGAACATCAGGTGGCGGATGAAGACATTCTGCTGTCCGAGATCCCGTACGGGTTAGCCACCTCCTTCCTTCTAGGGGATGAGGAAATATCTTCAGTAACATCCTTCTCCCCTGTGTTTCATGGTTCCCAGATGGCACGGGGAGTCTACTTCCTGTCTGAGCAGCCTCTCATGGGAACACAAGTGGCTGAAGTCCCCTATCTCCAATTGCAAGAATAACGGTCCACTCGGCTGATAGCATTTCCCAGAATCTCTTGGTGGTGAGCCTGCATTTTTGGAATCTGCTGTCTCCTGATGGCCCGTGGTGAACTTCACTGTGCACTGTAATATCTATCACTTTGGCCAAGCTTTGGTTGGCCTCTTGGTTAATGTCCTAGAAGGAACAAATGCTTGCTGTTTTTCTATTCCCATATGGCCATATGGTTGCTTGTTTATTACAGAGCTGGAAACCTTATTGACGGCGCAAGAACAAACCATCCCAATGTGCAGAAACAATAGCAAATATGGTAGGCGACCAGCTTGGCTTAACAAAAAAGTCTTTGGTGAGCTTAAACACAAAAAAGAAGCTTACAAGAAGTGGAAGCTTGGTCAGATGACTAGGGAGGATTATAAAAATACTGTTTGAGCATGCAGGAATGAAATCAGGAAGGCCAAAGCGCAATTGGAGTTGCAGCTAGCAAGGGACGTGAAAGGGAACAAGAAGGGTGTCTACAAGTATGTTACCAACAAGAGGAAGATTAGGGAAAGTGTGGGCCCCTTACAGAATGGGGGAGGCAACCTAGTGACAGAGGTTGTGGAGAAAGCTGAGGTACTCAATGCCTTTTTTGACTCTGTCTTCACAGACAAGGTCAGCTCCCAGACTACTGCACTGGGCGGCACAGAATGGGGACGAGGTGAACATCCCCCAGTGCTGAAGGAACAGGTCTAGGACTGTTTAGAAAGATTGGACATACACAAATCCATGGGGCCAGACGCAATGCACCCGAGGGTGCTGAGGGAGTTAGCTGATGTGATTTCAGAGCCATTGGCTATTATCTCTGAAAGCTTGTGGCAATTGGGGGAGGTCCCTGATAACTGGAAACAGGCAAATATAGTGCCCATCTTCAAGAAAGGGAAGAAAAAGGATCCAGGGAACTACAGACTGGTCAGCCTCACCTCAATCCCTGGAAAAATCATGGAGCAGGTCCTCAAGGAATCCATTTTAAAGCACTTGGAAGAGAGGCAGGTGATCAGGAGCAGTCAACATGGATTCACCAAGGGCAAGTCATGCCTGACCAATCAGATTGCTTTCTATGAAGAGGTGACTAGCTCCATGGATGTGGGGAAAGCGGTGGACATGATATACCTTGACTTTAGCAAAGCTTTTGATACAGTCTTTCACAGTATTTTTATCAGCAAGCTAAAGAAGTATGGGTTGGATGAATGGACTATAAAATGGATAGAGAACTGGCTAGATTGTCGGGCTCAACAGGTAGTGATCAATGGCTCCATGTCTAGCGGGCAGCAGGTCACAAGTGGAGTGCCCCAGGGGTCGGTCCTGGGGCTGGTTTTGTTCAAAATCTTCATTAATGATGTGGAGGATGGGGTAGATTGCACCCTTGACAGGTTTGCAGATGACACTAAACTAGGGGGAGTGGTAGATACCCTGGAAGGTAGGGACAGGATACAGAGTGACCAAGACAAATTGGGGGATTGGAGCAAAAGAAATCTGATGAGGTTCAACAAGGACAAGTGCAGAGTCCTGCACTTTGGACGGAAGAATCCCATGCACAGCTACAGAGTGGGGACGGACGAGCTAGGCAGCAGTTCTGCAGAAAAGGATCTGGGGGTTACAGTGGATAAGAGGCTGGTTATGAGTCAGCAGTGTGTCCTGGTTGCCAAGAAGGCTAATGGGATATTGGGTTGCATTAGTAGGAGCATTGCCAGCAGATCTCGGGAAGTGATTATTTCCCTCTATTCGGCATTGGTGAGGCCGCATTTGGAGTATTGTGCCCAGTTTTGGGCCCCCCACTACAAAAAGGATGTGGACAAGTTGGAGAGAGTCCAGTGGAGGGCAACAAAAATGATGAGGGGGCTGGAGCACAAGACTTATGAGGAGAGGCTGAGGGAACAAGGTTTGTTTAGTCTGCAGAAGAGAAGAATGAGGGGGGATTTGATAGCAGCCTTTAACTACCTGAAAGGGGGTTCCAGGGAGGATGGAGCTGGGCTGTTCTCAGTGGTGGCAGATGACAGAACAAGGAGCAACGGTCTCAAGTTGCAGTGGGGGAGGTCTCGGTTGGACATTAGGAAAAAGTTTTTCGCTAGGAGGGTGGTGAAGCACTGGAATGGGTTACCTAGAGAGGTGGTGGCATCTCCATCTTTAGAGGTTTTTAAGCTGCGGCTTGACAAAACTCTCGCTGGGATGATTTAGCTGAGGTTAGTCCTGAATTGAGCAGGGGGTTGGACTAGATACCTCCTGAGGTCCCTTCCCACTCTAATATTCTGTGATTCTACAATCATGTGTGCTGGCAAGAGGCAGTGGGATGGGACCAGACGCACAGGGAGCTCACATGCAATGCGTGTTCGATGACCCATATGAGACAAGGAAGTGATTTCAATTCAGTGCTTTATGAGCAGACATTATCATCAACAAGAATCAACTTCTGCTGGCCCCTGGTGACAAGGGCTGAAGGGCCAGCGGAAGTTGAACTGAAGGCACAGATACATTTGGCATTTAGGAACCTTGCCCCATCTTGTATATTAAACCCCTCACGCAGCGCCAGTGATGCTGAGGAAGCCAAAGAGAAGCCACCTCCAGACATTCATCACATGGAGACGAGAAAGGAGACCAGCGCTCTGATGGGAGAAGAAGGTCCCAGGTTGGATGCTTCCTCCTCAGGAAAAAGCTCCTCGTCGTGAGGTCAGGAGGAAATGCTCTCTGCAGTGCCCTCCGCTGACCTGAATGACTCATGCAGCCGGCAGAGCCCAGATCAGCAGCCATTTCTCCCATTAAAGCGGCCAGTGTATGGAATTCTAATGAAAACCCAATACATAATAGTACAACCCACGTGCCACCAACAGAGGCAGCCAGCGGTCACATGGCGACAGCGGCTTTCCTCCCGGGGGCCCTAAGCAGAGGGGAGCACGAGCGTGCTGAAATTCCTTACGGAAAAGTCACTAACGCACACCCAGGGCTGGCGTGCCTGCGTTCCTGCAGTGAGGAAATGTGGACAGGAGGAAGCCGGCCTGATCTCAGCGTCACACTGGGGGCCTTTGCCTCTCCCAAATCTCTATCCAGACCACTGGATGGTATTTATCAGCCATGAGCTCCACATTCGTGCTCTTGCCCCACATTCTGTTGCTCTGCCAGCATTCGAGCAATGCCAGGTTAGACTTCTGGCTCTGAGAACCCCCTTTTCTTTCCTGGGCACCGTGCACAACACTGCTTGAGCTCCCTCTTCCAAGATTTTCTCTGGCCATCTGCTAGGTCCTGCTGTGCAGTAACTGGCCTTCTGGCTAAGCAGCGATTGACCTGAGGTCTAACCAGAGGTCATGACAGAGTGATAGGAGACATCCCGCCTGGACGACGGTCCCTCGTGGCAGAGTCTCCTCGCAGTGCCTTATGGCAGACGCTAGCAGACGGTTAGCAGATGAGTTCTCGCACGGCGCCGGCGGCATTTACTCCATTGCACTCACATTCATAATTTATATTTGTCCAGAAGCTTTCAGTCCAAAAGGATCCCAATGCAAGCGGCCTCAGCAAGATCTGTTCTGCTTCACTGGAACGTAGCCACCTCTGGGGTGGAGAGCGTCAAACGACGACTGCATGGCACCAGGCCAAAGCTCTACTCTTGCGAAAAATGCCTTGAGAGCGTTAGCATCCACACTCAGCAAGCAAGACCGAGCGGTTTTAGATTCACAAGATTCTCCCCCTCTCCCCTTACACACAGGAACATGAAACACAACATATGAAGGGATTGGGTCAGCAAGCATTCGAACCGCTAGCTCCATGAAGCTTACGTGCTACATCTAAGCCTTACAACACTACGCTGATCATTGAGCATGGCTCCAGTCCTGCACCGCTGCGAGCACAGGATTTCTAGGCCCTCCTCCATCCCAGCATGTCTCTCTTGGAATTGTCTGTGGGCCCTGTTGTTCTTCCATTTGCAGAACGACTGTGGGAGGGAACCATCTGCCGGGAACGGAGATTTCCATGGCTTGGATGCAAAGGTAATTCATTAGGCGAGACATTGGCTATGTGACAAATTTTGCATTCTGTTCAGGAAATTGAGGTCAAACCTGCCAGCTTAGCTTCAGCATTTGTTCCTGGCAAAGAACTTTAACTGGGGCCATGGAGACCACCCTGGGCACATCTGCCTGCCTTTGGCTGCCACCTTTTCCAGCTCGTTTTTTAACCTGCGACATGCTGATCTTTCAGATCCTCCCGAAACTGCACCTGAGATACACACTCGTCATCTGCTTCTCCAGAAGCCTGGGTGCTGGCTTCACAAATACACACTGCAGTCGATGGGCTGAGAATCGTTGGACAGGGGGTTGTCTACATGGGCTTAGAGAAGAGGACTTTTCAAACAGAGGAGACATATGGAGAGCCACTCATCTCTGGCTGGGCTTGGATCATTTCACTTTGCCACAGTTGCTAATTACCAGAGCATTGTGTATCGAAGCAGATTCTGCTCCCAGCCCAGCCTCTCTCTGCTTCAGCCCTGTTCTGGGGACGTACAATACTAGGTGTGTGCAGCAAAGAGGCGGCATACGCTGGGTGCTGGCTTCGTCGCAGCATCAGCAAAGAGAAATACGGGAGTAGGAGAGAGAACTGGGTTGGAAGGGAACGACGAGACTCCGTGGCCTGAGCTGGGACACGGGGGGATGGGAATCCCTCAGAAAAAGAGTGAAAATACAGAAGAGAGATTCCAGTTTATAAAAGGAGCCTTAGATGATTTTGAGACCAATGAGCAAATCCACAAAATTCACCAACTGTGCAACTGGTTCCCTGCACTGTGAGCCTGCTATACAAGCAGCAGGGGGCTTGTTTAATGCGTGGATGGGAGACATTCGGTGCTTTGGGGGCCGCAGTCGTTGGCACTGTGAGCTCAGGTGCGGTCTGCTGGTGGCGACCTGAAACGGAGCTCTGCAGAGTTTGTGCTCATTAAAGATCCCATTGCGTGCTTTGTAAGGGAGGATCTCAGCTGATCTTGCTGCGACTTGGGCACGTACACTCGCCTTTTGTCCTAAATGGGTTTGCACAGCTGGTGTGTGCTGCTGAAAACAGCTGCTGTGTCCCACTCCAGAAGTAGCTGGAAATGAGTGGTAAATACAATAATCCCTCCGCATCTCCATACCCAACTCCCAGGGTGCATTAGTCAATGTTTGTGAAGTGTTTTCTCTGGGTTGCTGCTGTAGAAGTACAGAGTCCTATCAAGCATTGCATGGGGGCAATAGCTTCAGATCAAGAGGAGACCCTGGATTTCAATGGAGTTAGGGCCAGACATCAGCTACCGCAGCGTAAATCCAGAGTAGCTCCCCTGACTTCAGCGGCGTGGGGGCCAAATTGAGCTCAGTGGTGCTGGTGTAAATCTGGAGTAGCCCCACTTCCAACAATGCAGTCACGCTATTTTTTTCCCAGGCATGATGGAGAGTCACATCTGGCCCTCTCTCTTCCTCCTTGATCAATGAAGCCGACCCACCAGTTCCAGGGATGTTTTATGCCCTGTTTGTGATTTCTGCCTAAATACAAGCACATGGAATGAAATTATCCAGGTCTTTGTAGCTCAGTGAGCAGTGAACACCATTAGAAGCACGCTTCAGCTCTTTGCAGTGGCTCAACGATTGCAAGGCAGTGACCCAATCGATCAGGGTTTCACCTAATTCTGCCAGGGGTGGGCTCCCTCAGCGCGGCCGAATACTAGGCTACCTGTTAGCTTCAAAGAAAGGACAGATCGAATGGGCCCCATGAAAAGCTCTGCGAGTGATTAAGGTGGGCACAGCAATGTCTATACAAGAGGCAGGGTGTTCCAGTTGTTAGCACAGTACTCTAAGATGTGGATGACTAACGTTCAGATTCCAGATCTACTAGACATCCTGGGGGACTTTAGGCCTAACTCCTCAATAATTTAACAATAATACCTAGCTCTTACCCTCGTTAGATCTCCAAACACTTTGCTGAGCAAGTCGGGATCACTGTCCCCGTTTTTACCAATGGGGAAACTGAGGCACAACGTGACTTGCCCGACGTCACCCAGCAGGCTAGTGGCAGAGCTGGAATTTGATGCTAGGAGTCCCTGTCCCCTGCTTTAGCCACTAGCCCACATTGCCTCCAGGTGCTTCCTGATGGAGGCCACAGAACTAGAGATCCACAGGTGGAGAGACTGCGGCCGTCGCGTTAGTTAGGCCATTTGGTGAGGAATTTAAAGACGAGCATGATCTGCCGCATGCAGGTTTGAGATCACGCAGTGTGAGAGCAAGACCTCCACGGGCGATTGCAAAAGAAGAATGCCCTGGGAAGGACAGGTGCGTGGGACGTGGTTCCCGAGTCTGATCCATATGCAGACAGAGGGGCCAGGAGCTGACCCTGGGTAGCCCTGAAGCTTTGTCGCTGATCTGTGTGCGTGTCGTTTTTGTGACTTCGGGGCGGGAAGGTGCTAAGGCTAAACAGCGACGGCGCGGCAGCTGAAACCTGCCTGTCCAGCGGGAAGCAGCCTGGGGTTGAAGGGCTTGAAATGATGAGTGAGAGAGAGAGAGATTTGCCAAACGCTAACGAGGCAGTGCTTTCATTGGAGCACCAGGAGAGCTTTCCAGCTGCAGGGAACCCCACGGCAGAAAGGCACAAAGGCCAGCACACGGGGCTCCGGCTGGCAGGGGGTGGCTTGGATCGAAGGCAAAGATTTCGGGGCAGCCTGTGGGAGCACAGGGGGTCAACTCAGTGCCCGGCCAGTCCAAGCGGGGCACAGGCACTGCGGCTAAGGGTGTACCCTTCCCCATGGTGCGGGGGAGGAGGAGAGGGGACGAAATCCCTGTGACTCAGAGCCCCCCCATCCCAAGGAACACATGGAAAGACGGCTTCCTCCTTTCAAACCATCCCCATTTGTAAATGAGCTGGCGACGCCCAATGAGACGCAGGGCCCAGGCCTGGGCCATCCACCGCCATCCCATTGCCACGGCGGGTTTTCCGGCTGAAAGGTCGGGTGAGCCTCGGTGGGGAGGGGGGGAATGGGTTGCATGTGACCCCTCCAGTGGGGAGGGGGCAAGAGCTATAGCTGATCCCTGGGTGGGGGGATGACTCTCAGTGGGGCAGAGGCGTGAGCTGTGCATGACCCTTGAGTGCGGTTGGGGGGGTCCCTCTATGGGGAGGAGGCACAGCCAGGAGACAGCCTCTCGCTTAGGTTGTGACGTGCCGGATGCAGAC
The DNA here is from genome assembly GCA_007922155.1 of Mesoclemmys tuberculata. Lineage (NCBI taxonomy): Eukaryota > Metazoa > Chordata > Testudines > Chelidae > Mesoclemmys > Mesoclemmys tuberculata. The sequence goes on from ML675642.1 coordinate 3,141,269, forward strand.
GTCTGAGACGCCCTGGCCTGGCCCCTCAGTGGCCGTCACACAGGCCTGACTGGCTCGGGGCGGGCAGCGCTCTCTGTCCCTGCTACTGTGTCACCGGCCATCTCATGCCTGTCCAGCCCCTAACGGACCCAGCCTTGGGTACCACTACCACCTGCGTGTCGGGCGAGCGGCCAGCTGGGCTTCCCAGCCCACGAGCTCTGGACCAAGGCCCGTTTGTGCAGCCAGCCTCGGTCCCGTCCCATCCCATCCGCACCCTGCTGCCAGAGCCGCTGTGCGGGAGACGGAGCTGTCACTGCACAACCTAACGCTGATGACTGCAATTAGGGCTTCTGGAGCTCGTTAACAGCAAGCCTTCAAAAGCCTGTCGCTGGGCTCGAGACATGACAGGCCTCTAGCTCTCATTTTCCAGGCTTCCCCTCCCCGCCCCTTCTGGCTTGCAATAAACATAATAAAATCGTTTGCTGTCGGCGCTGCCTGCCGTTTGTAGGGAGACACCCCCGCAAAGGGCTGGCTGCAGACAGGACCTCTCTCAGGGAGCCCGTCCTGGCACCCTAGCAACATCAAGCGTTTTGCTGTTTCAGGCTTCTTGCATGGCTGGGGCGCTGGGGCGGGTTCCTACAGCTGGCAGGGCCCGGGGCCCTCCCTTTCCAGCCTTATAAATCCAGGCTGGTTTAGCTGACAGGTGCCAGCCAGGACCATGGGCCGCTTCCCCTGCTTTGAGCCTCCAGACCCGGACTGATCACGTACAGGCCTGTCTCAACAGCTCGGCTCCTGGACCGGGGAGAGGAGCTTCTGTCTTGCGGTGGAGACATGTTCATGTCCCCATCCCTCACCCGGGCCAGGAATCAGGCCAGCGACCCGCGTTCAATGCACCGTTATCACTGCAGCGAAATGGGCCCGTATTCCCAACGGCTGCGCAAGCCAGATCTTGGGGATGGGGTGAGACGCACCTGCCTTCCCTCTGCACCTGGTGGGAAGGCCAGGAAAGTCTGGGGGCTTCTGTGAAAGTGACCCGCCGATCACTAGTCATAAGCTGCCCTATCTTCCACCCTCGTGACCCAGACTGCTCCTGTAATTGCCAGCCAGCTCCTGGACTCACAGCGCCCCATGCATACAGGACACGGGGCAGCGAGCTTCTTTGGAGGGGCGATGTCACGAAACCACCAAAGGATGAGGGAATGGGAGGGACTGCCAGGAAAGGCGTCAGAGGGCAGTGGCCTAGGACAGCAAGGCCTCGCTCTTGGGAGAGGAGGTGGCAGGGTGGAGCTGGTGGCATGTGGGCTTACAGCATCTCTGGGGAGGATTAAGAGAGACGGGATTCTGGCCAGATGTGATGTCGTGTTTGACGAGGCATGCAATGCTCTGGGGCTGGTGGGGGAAATATTTCCTCACCCACCTTGTCTCTCTGATATCCTGGGACCAAGACGGCTACAACAACGCTGCATTTCTTAAGCCTGACAGGCATGTTGAATGCCCGGGGCAGATCCCTGCTCTCTAGGAGGGTCAGGAGGTCCCAGCAGACCCTGCCTGAGGCTCTGTGAGGATGTTGGGGGGCGTTACAGGCAGAGCTCGCACTCCATTACTACAGCTGGGCTGTTCTGGGCACGGCTGATTCCTCCGAGTTAATACATGAGCATTAGGGCGGCAAACACTAGGAGGACTTTTGGTGACGGCCAGTATTTGGCCGAAGCCCGCTCCTCTCGTGTGTCTGGCTGGAACGATGCAAAGAGCACACCTCTGGCTGCGCCGCTCATTTTGGTCTTTGCAGAGAACCCCGTCTGCTGCCCTCGCTCCCAAAGACGCGGGATTGAACTAGGTGAATTCAAAGCGCATTAAAGCAAAGGACTCAAAGCTCCACCCAGACCCACGCACAATGGAGGCAGAGACTCTGCTAGCTTCCTACCCCCATCTGTGCCATTTCAGCCCTGCAGCCCGGTCCCAATCCTCCCTCAGCTCTGCCAGGGCACCAGGATGCTGATTTACTGTCCACCCCATTTGGGGACCCCAAATCCTCCACAATGCACCCCAGTCCTGTCTCCTAGCAGCCCTGTTATTCCAAACCTAGGCCTCTCTTGAACAGAGATGCCAATAGCCCCAAAATGTGCGGCATAGTATCTCGGCTCAAAGCAGCGATCCCTTGGGTGGTACACAGCCAACTTGTCTCATATAGCAGACTTAGAAATCTCCTGCTGGATGGATTCCTTTCTTTCAGACATGGATCTGCAGTGCCCAAGGCATCAGAGAAGCCAGAGAGGGGCTAATGGGTTGGAAGAATGATAACTCATGATTCTGTCTTGGGATCTTACCTGTCATTTAAGGAGCTGGGAGCTGCAATAACCAGAATTTAAGGATTCCTCTAGGGATGGGGATTAAATCAGATCCCAACAGCTCAATTCCAAAGGTGAATTCAAGTGTGTAAGTTCCCCTTTCTCTCTGGTGGCCCAGTCTCCAGTTTCGATTTGTTTCCTTCCTTTGGGAGATTTAACCTGCGAATGTCTCCCTTCATTTAAAGAGACAAATTTCGCTGCCTAGCAGTGTTGGTGCCAAATCAGGCCTGGGGAACCTAATGCTACATGCAGTTCTGCCCAGGGCGCTGGGAAAGGCAGGAAATGGAGAGCTGGACGTCAGCTATCTGATGAATCAGTGCCATGGCACTTGGGAAAACAGAGACAACAATGCGGCACGTGCCTCTTCTATCTATGAGCCTGTTACTGCAATATCTGAGCGCGTCACAATGCAGTCACGCTCCTAACTCCTCTGTGCGGCAGGGCACGGCTGCAATTCTCACTGCACAGATGGGAACTGCAGCATGGCGAGACTAAGGGACTTGCCCAAGGTCATGCAGGGCGCCTGTAGCAGAGCAAGGAGTGGAATCCAGTCTCCCAAGTCACAGGCCAGTGCTCTGTCCACTACCCATATATGCAGAGTACCAGAGGGTGATGGGGCCTGGGCCACAGTTTTGGTGGCTGAAAAGGTATAATGAATTCAGCCCAGGGGACTGAAGGCCAGTATTTCTGGACAGAATGGGCACTGCATGGGAAAGAGCAGGGCAAGCTCCCCCTAACACTGTGCTACCACCTGACCCAGATGAAGGGAATCAATGTCCACGGCCAATTCAGTCCTGGCCTCTCTGCCCGAGCGGACAATGAATGCAGATTGGGACGAGGGTGTCACTAAGAAATGCACTGGGACCACCCAGTCACGCACAGGGCACCTGACCGTAACGACCTCCAGTCACGAGTGAGCCGGGCCACGGGGCAGCCAGCGCGCTGGAAGCAAGCAGCGCTACCTCGCACTGCTAACGCCCTGGGCCACCGGAAACGCGGGCCCTGGATAAGGCAGCAAAGCTGGATCAGTGCCCTACTCCTCATGGGCTGGGTTCATATTGAGCTCTGCTGGCCAATGCACGAACGAGCTTTGGTTCCATGCTCCCACGAGCGTTGCTCCCAGACCCAGATGTTCACCCACTGGGGGTTGGCAGAAAAGCAAGAAAGGGGTTTCAGGCCACGGGATGGCGTGTCCAGCCCACACGAGCCTTGACCAGGTTGATGTGGGCCAGCAGGGAGCAATTACCCTGAGCTGCTCCACCGGAAGGGGAGTCAGGGCTTGACAGAGGCTAATGGCAGAGGAAGCGTAGCCGGGGGGAGAAGCTGGGCTAGGATGATAAAGCCAGGAAGTGAGAGCAGAAAGGGGCTGCAGGGAAGGGGCTGTAGTCACTCCCTAGAGGGAAAGTGAATTGTCCAGGGACAAGGAAGAGATCCAGGGGCACAGTAAGCCCCGGGGTCCTGCCCTGGATTGGAGAGTCCATCCAGAAGCCAAGTAGCTAAGAGGAGCAGAGGAAGCTCTCCTGACAAGCCCAGAGGTAGGCAAGGAGCCAGAGAGGACGGTAGGAAGGAGACCAGGAAAAAAGCAACTGGGTCTGAGACGAGGCAAAGCTGGTTGCTAGTCACAGGCTCCCTGGGCTGGAATCCAGAGTAACAGGTGGACCTGGGTTCCCCTCCCAGCCATGGGGAAGTGGTACAGGGCCAGATGTTCAATAGGAGACTGTCCAAGATGGAATCCGGACAGCTCATCTGGTGGGACTTTGTTACCCCAGAAGGGCGGGTGGGGGGATACAAAGTGAGCTGGTCGGAGGGCTGAGTCCCAGAGAGGAAAAGCCCCGAGTCATGGAGAAATAGAAGGAACGCAGTGCAAGCAATGGATGGATGGGGCGCCCTAGGGGGAAAGAGCTAATTCCCAGCCCCAAGGGGGTGCGCTTGCAGTGAGTGGACCCCTGCACAGACCATGATGGACGAGCAGGTACAGTTACCTTGAAAGGACTCCGAGGCCACTGATTTAAACAATCAAAAGGGATGCGCTCAACACGCACACACCTCCATCTGCCCTGCATGCACGCACACCCCTCCCTCTCCCCACCCTTCCCCAAACGCTACGTCAGAAATCCATACGATAAGATCCTCACTTACCAAGTAAGGCTGCCACTTCGTACGCTTTCTTCTGTTCAATTGTCTCGTAGTTGAGGGCTTCAAAAAATATATCCAGGACGAGAATATTCTCTCTGCAGGAACAGGACAGAGCTATCAGAACACCAGCCCCTTCGGCTGCATTTGCTTCATAACCAGAAATGACGTGGGGCTACTTTGCCTTCCCCGTGGTCCCTGCTGCTCTCTCTATGGAGGCCTCAGCATCTCCACCTAACACAAGCCGGGATTCAGAGATTTTGACAGTGGAAAGGGCTATTGTTAACATCCTGGTAGATGTTCTGCTTAACGAAGGCAGAGGACCTCACCCAGAGGATCCTGCATCAAGCCCAGATCTTGTGGCTGGCCACAAGGGCATTTTTTAGGAAGAGACACCTTGTCTTGATTTCATCTTTCCCCTGTGAGGAGGGCCAGGTTAGAATGGCAGGTGACCCAAGGACGTTTAACCCGTGAAATCACTGGCACAGCATGAGAAAGGGAGAGTCAAATTCCTTCTTTGATTCATAAAACTGCTGACTCCACCTGCTAGATCTCAGATGGGCTGCACCCACACCACGGAACCGACGGCTTCGCTGCAGTAAAAGGTGTGTTTTTACACTGGGATAATGACCTTGATTTAAAAGCGAACGGGGCCAAGGCTCACCATGGTCAACCCCAGGTGAGGGACGGAGCGTTGACCTTGAGCGGCCACACTGAGCTAACAGTGGCATGTCTCCCCTAGGAATTTACACCATAGCTCCCTGTAAAACGCATTTACTTTCACAGTGAAGACATCGCCAGAATGTGGCTTTAGCAGAGGAGGGTTGAGGTCTTGAAACCATCCAGCCAATGTAACCCTGTTTTCCAGATGCAATTCACTCAATTAAATAAATGAGGAAGGGGAGACCTAGCTATCTATGGTGTTTACCTGGCCCCATTACCACTGTATCTGAGCACCTCACAATCTTTACTCATGACCGCCCTGTGAGGCGGGGCAGGGCTGTTATCCCCATTGTACAGAGAGGGAACTGAGGCACAGAGGGGCTAAATGATCTGGCCAAGGTCACAGATGAAGCCCCTGGGAGAGCAGGGATTTGAACGCGGAACCTAGGCAAGTGTCTAACCATTGGGTAAAGAAACCTTTCTGAGGCTGAGAAAACGAGGTTCCTCGGATCTCCCTTCACCAGCAACTCTGCATGTCCCAGGGCTCGCTCTAAAGATCATGGCCCTTCAGCTTCCACTTAATGACGTCTGCAGGAATGTGAACAGCGCCGTGGGGGCATGTAATCCCAGCAGAGCACAGGGTCCGCTGTGGCTGGGAGATGCCCAGACATGTGGTGCGGGACAGCCCCGGCCCTGAGGAGTTTACAAACTACGTAGATGAGGCAAAAGGCGGGAGGCGACTTGCCCAATGACAGCACAGCTGGGAATAGGACTGCGATCTCCTAGCCCCTGCTCCGCACGGCCCTGGCGACTGCCATCCCATCCGCTTGGGCCACCCGCTCGCGCCACGGTGACAAAGGGGGGGAAGCGGCAGCGCCGGGCCAGGGCCCTCACTTACGAGATGTATTTTTCAGACTTGTTAAACTTCTTCTCCAGGTACTTGGCCGAAGTCTTGCTGGGGATTTTCACCATGGAGAGCTCTTTGTTGTACCTGGTCAGGTTACACGGCATCCTGCAGAAGCAGTAATTGCTGTCCTTTTCCGCAAGCAAATCTGCAAACAGGAGAGGGAACCGGGTCTCAGGGAGCGGCCCAGACAGGTGCTTACAGGGGGAAGTGGGCAGGGCGGTTCAAACAAGCCCTTTCTTCTTGATGATTCGAAGCAAACGGGAGATGGAAGGGGCAGGCAGCTCTGTCTGGAAAAGGCCAGAACAGTCCAGCCCTTTGATAGGAAAAGGCAGAGTTTCTAGCCACCCAATCCATCCCTCCTCTGCTGCGGCCATTCCTATCAGCCTGGGAGATTGAGACAGCCCTGCCCATGGACCGCCCCAGAGTCTAGGTGTGCTGGGGGGGGGCACAGAGGAAGGGGGTGCACTGTAATGGCTGCATATGCAATATTACACAGCCACTAGCATGGCTCTTGCATCTCCAGCCAGCTTTGGTCCCCACTGCCGGGAAGTCCTGGAGATTGCACTGGGATAAAGGTCTTACTGAAGGGATTGAAGATGGTGGATACAATTTTCGAAAGCATCTAAGTGGCTTAGGAGCCAAAGCCCCATTTGCAAAAAGGGACCTAGGCCTGGTCTACACTTAAAATGGAGGTCGCTGTAGCAACATCGCTGAGGAGGTGTGAAAAATCCATACCGCTGAGTGCCAAAGCCATGCTGACCTAGCTCCAAGTGTGGACACAGCTATGTCCAGGAAAGAATGCTTCTGCCACCTTAGCTACCACCACTTGGGGAGACGGTGTTCCTACAGCGATGGGAAAACCCCTTCCATTGCCGTAGGCCGCGTCAACGCTACAGGGTTATGGCAGCATAGCTAGGGCACCATGGCTGTGCTGTTACGGGCCCTGTAGTGTAGACCCGGCCTTGGGGCAGATTGTTAGAGGGAGTTAGGTGCCTAAAGAGGAAGGTAGGTGCTTAGTGGGATTTGCAAAAGCGGCTAGGTGCCTAACTCTCTTAGGCTCCCAAGTCACTTAAATGCTTTAAAAAATTTTACCCTTTATTTCTATCCTTTGCTTTTAGCTAAGGCTGCCTCTGGGGTATGTTATGTGACAATCAAAAGAGATGAAACACTATGGAAATGAGCAGCTAAGGAAATTTCTATCAGTATTCCTTCTACGAGCCGTAAAGCTAGGACACACAGTTCAAGACAATACTGACATGCAAATATATGCCATTTGACAAACGACCTTCACTCTAACCCAGCACACGTCCCTATGGGCTGCCCCCACATACACCTCACTAACACGTGGGTATGTTCATCTGCAGACTATCCAATGAGTGAGGCATCTGCGGGAATACGTTCCAGGCCCAGGTGCTGTGCGGCAGTTACGGTTCTTTGTGAACACATCGGCTGGCCTCTTACATGTTGTGTCTGAGGGCCTGCCGTTTCAAAATGGTTTATCCAGAACTTCTGAAACTCTACAGGAAAATTCTCCTCTGAGCCTAACGTGATCGCAAAAGACGATTTTGATTGTTTGTTGGGGTGTCTGGGATGAGCTCTTCATCACCGCCACATGGGGTGTTTGCTTGCTGTTGGTTCCAGCGACTCACCCAGCTTTCACTAGTGGATCCAACTAGCTACAAGTGCTCTTCATCACCACGTCCCGGGACCTTGCCTCTGCTGGGATGCTAAACCTAGCAAGCGTAGCTAGCTGCAATAGCCGCTAGCGAAAGGGCACATATGGGCGTCCAAGTGCAACAAGACTCCTATGGTGAATCTGTCAAACAACTTTCAAAGTCTAACACTGGTGGAAGCAGTGATGGAGCATGCAAGTGGATAGCTTGGAGTTTTGTTGCGGATGGATTATGATAAACTGGTCAACCACATAGCCAAGGAGTCATGGTCAAACACGCGGAGGCTATTGGGCCATAGAAACTGAATGAAGAATGGAAAGAGAAAGAAAAGTATGCCCGCTCGTTTGCATTCACTGATCAGATACTGAGGCAGGGGCAAAAAGTAAGAGATCAGAACAGATATGCTTGCTATATATAAATATATCAGGGGGATTAACGTTAGGGAGGGAGAGGAATTATTTAAGTTTAGTACTATTATAGGCACGAGGACGAATGGGTACAAATTGGATATTAGGAAATTTAGACTAGAAATTAGACGAAGGTTTCTAACCATTAGGGGAGTGAAGTTCTGGAATAGCCTTCCGAGGGAAGTAGTGGGGGCAAATGACTTATCTGGCTTTAAGACTAAGCTTGATAAGTATATGGAGGGGATGTTATGATGGGATAGTTTAATTTGAGCAATTGATTTTGGATTATCCGCAGATAAGTCTGCTCAATGGTCTGTGGGAATGCTGGATGGGATGGGAACTGAGTTACTGCAGAGAAATCTTTTTTGGGTGCTGGCTGGTGAGTCTTGCCCACATGCTCAGGGTTTAGCTGATCGCCATATTTGGGGTCGGGAAGGAATTTTCCTCCGGGGCGGATTGGCAGGGGCCACGGAGGTTTTTCGCCTTCCTCTGCAGCATGGGGCATGAGTCGCTTGCTGGTGGATTCCCTGCAGCTTGAGGTCTTCAAATCTCACTTTTGAGGATTTCAATAACTCAGTCATGGGTTCGGGGTTGTTATAAATGTGTATGGGTAGGGTTTTGTGGCCTGCCTTGTGCGGGAGGTCAGACTAGATGATCATATTGGTCCCTTCTGACCTATGAGTCTATGAGATACAAACATAAGAGCTTGCAGAACAGGGAATTACGTGATGAACTCACAGGACAAGATGTGTTGGAACATTATATGAGGCTGGAGGACTTATGGAAATGATGCACGAGTTGAAAAGATATGAGTGGGAAATCATTGGTCTATGTGAACCAAGATAAGGATGCAAAGGAAGATTCTTCTGTGATGAACATAGGATATTGACAGTGGTAAGAGAAAATGGTGGACACCAGGATGGAGCTGCATTGGTGCTAAAGCCTAACCTGTGTTGGGCACTCATGGCATCTAACCCGCTATCTGCTCCTATGTTGAAGGTGAGATTCGGAATCAGATCTCATGCAATTACAATAGTACAAATACATGTGCCAACCTCAGCAGCACCCAGAGAAGAAATTGACCAATTTTATAATGATCTACAGAAAACACTGCAAGAAGTTTCAAGGAAAGACATGTTCTGGTGATGGGAGATTTTAATGTGAAAGTAGGCTCGGACTGGAATTCCTGCCCTTTAGCAGTAGACAGATTGGCGTAGGTGAAGAAAACGGAAGAGGAGAAGGGCTACAGAATTCCTGCCTAAGCAACAATTTGCTGATAATGGACATGTTATTTCCAGAAAGAAAGCCACAGAGGAAGTGGACGTGGCTATTACCTGCTGGGCAAAAGGAGAACATGATAGCCTTTGTGCTTGTGAATCACAGATAGAAATCAAGTGTGGTGTTGTGCAGATCATTTGTGGCTGTTATCAGATCATAAGTTAGTGCTGGTATCAATGGAGTTGAGGCTGAGCCACCTGAAAAGTGCCAAAACTAAGATTTTTGACATGGGAAAATTGAAAGAGCCAGATATCAGGAAAGAATACGCAGGGGAAAAAATCCCGTCTCTGGAGAATGAGGAAATGAACGTTGAAGAGACATGGAACAGTGTAAGATATGGGATTATGAGAGTGGCTGAAGAAGGTTATGGTTACAAGGCCAAAGATGAAGTGCTGTAATTGAGTGACAAGCATAGGAAGCTGAAGGAGAATAAAAAGGATGTAAGTCTGAGAGTTGAGCACAACAGGCTTGGCATAAAGATAAAACAGAAGGTGAAGAGAGTAAGAAACAAATGGCTATCCAAAAATGTAAAGAACGTGAAGAGGAGGCAAAGAGAACTGCGACACACAGGTTGTATCACCAGATAAGAGAACTGAGTGGGACAAATGAATTGAAGATGATGGTGGTGAAAGACAAGTGTGGACAAATAATTGAGGATGAACAAGCAAAGAATAAGTGATGGAAATAATACGTTGAAGGCCTGTGCAATGTGCAGAACAGAGTAGATGAAACAGTCCTGAAGAAATTTACCAGCACAAATGCGGGAGAGCAGATTCTGGAATTTGTAGAAGTTACGATCTTGATAGAAAGCTTGAAAAAGGCTCAGAGAAGTGAGAACATGATTGCAAGGCTGCTACAAGCAGGCGGTGAGCATACAGTGAAGACAGTGCACAGGCTATTCAACCAAGTTTACAAAGAGGAGCAAGTACCAAGCCAACAGGGGAACATAATTATAATACAGATGTATAAAAAAGGAGCTAAGAGTGAGTGCAAGAACTGCAGAGAAATCGGCTTATTGAGTATGGCAGGGAAAGCGCTCATTGCTACATTGCAGAAGAGGAATGTGGAAGTGGCGTTTTCCGAGGAACTAGCTGGGAAATACAATAGAGCAGTTATAAGACAGCTATCAGAGAATTTCACAGAACACACCCAAACCCGTTACAACAACTTCATAGACGTTAAATAGGCTTTCGATAGCATTTGATAGAAAGGCTTGTGGCAAGTTCTGAGAAAGTATGGCACCTCTGAAAAATGGATGAGGCTAATAGAAAATGCCTGCAGCAAGTCAATGGGTGTGGAGAGAGCAGACAAAAAGACACAAAAGGTTCAGGAGAACCACAGAAGTGAGACAAGGATGCACGTGATCGCCAGGTTTGCTCAGCCTGGTACTGGAAGCAGTAATGGCTGAGGCACTGAGATGTGAAGTGGAAGAAGTCATGTTATGTGGGAGGACAGTGCATGACCTTGGATTTGCAGCTGATGGTGGCCACACAGCATTGACTAAGGAGGATTTACAGACAAGGCAGGCCAAGAAAGCAGAAAATCTCAACTGAAGATCAGCTTGGAGAAGGCCAAAACGATGACAATTGGAGGACAAGAGGAAAAGGTAAAGATCAAACTCCAAGACAAAGAACTAGAATAAATGGGAAAACGTGTGCGCCTTGGAGGCCTAGTGTCAAAGAATGGATATGGTGAAGATGATGTAAAAAGAGGAACTGAACTAGCCATTTTTGCATTTGGAAAATTCTGCAAGATCTGGAAGGCTGAAGACATTTCAATAAAACAAAAATCAGCATATATGAGATAACTGTCAGGCTGACAGCTATACGGGTCAGAATGCTGCAGTATGAGGAAAGAGATGAATGAAAGATTTTGACTGCAGCAATGAAATGGCTGAGGGGAATACTGAGAATTTCAGGACTGTCGGAAATAAAAAAATGAAGAGAGAAGAAAACAGTTAGGGCAAGAAATAACACGGTTACAGAAGATTCAAGAAAGACAACTGCAGCGGTTTGGACACATGTCAGGAATGGACCTGGAAAGGTTACCACACATGGTAATACAACCAGAGTGCAGAGAAACGCTGAGGATGTACTGGACTGACATGCGGAAGGAGGACATAGAACAAAGAGGTTTAAAGATGAACGAAGCTGTGAAGCTGGTACGAGACAGAAAGTGTTGGAAAGATTCATTCGGCCCCGTCGTCACTGCTGAGCTGACCGATGGAAATGAAAAAAAAAAGACAGTTGTTTATTATTTGAGTTTTGGGAGCACCTAGGAGCCTCAGGCATGGAGCACAACTCCATTGTGCTAGGCACTGTACAAACACAGAACAAAAATGTGGTTCCTATCTCAGACGCTGTAGGAATAGCTCATGCTTGTTAAATGTTACAGGAGAATGTGTGTGTGTCTCAATGAGGCTTATCCACTGAAGACTGGTTATAACCGTAGCTATTGGGTCACAAAAAGCCTCTTTAAACCACCAACTACCTGAATCCCTCGGGGTCAGACTGTATCTGAGGCCCAGCGTTCAAATGTCCTAGTTCCCATGGCGTGATTCACGCTCTCTCTGGGTTGGGACTGACCAAAAATATCCTGCTTGGTTTTTGGTTTAATTTATGCCTGCAACTGTTAATAAATCAGATAAAGTCTGTACAGAACACATTAGAGTCTCTGTATAAAATTATAAAAGCTATGTATAAAATTAATAACGCCCTCTCCTCTAAAAGAACTCATCTTACCAGAGATCAGTAAATTTTCCACGGCATGAAATTTTTACCCAACTATTTCCATCAGGAGACATGTCTCAGAGCTCAGGTAAGACATGGCAGTTACCGCTGGGTGAAGATGCTATGAAATCCCCTGCGGTTTTATACTCCATGGCCCTTTTAATAAGTCCTGGCATAATATTTACACAATGCTGAATGTCATGGAGGAGCTGGGTGGAAATTCTCATTTAGTAACATGTTGAGACAAAAAGCAGCCACTTCAATTACTGTCTGCATTAGAGTGGGAAGTGGCTGCACGCTGGGATCTGGGCTGACACAGTATTTATTAATAATTATTATTTCTTATTTGTAGTGGAGTGGTGTCAAGGCGTTCCAGTCATGGATCAGGACTCCACTGTTCTAGGTTCTGTACATTTTTATTGCTATTAGGTGTATTATGGTAGTGCCAGGACTCAACTGTGCTCGGTGCTGTACAAACACAGAACAAAAAGATGGTCCTGACCCCAAAGAGGTTTGAGGATCCTGTCCTTTTCCTGTTAGAAGGGAGCCCCTAATGTGGCTGAGAGCTCCCACATGCACGTGAAAATGACAGCGGGAACGTGGCCCTTTGCAGCACATCCGGGAACCCTGTGCTGTATCTTTAAACCCTCTATCCTGTCAAATGAAGGGAGAGGGTCCAGCTCCAGGAGAGGGATGTGTCGGGGGGGATGTGGGTGACATAGGGGTAAGTCTGGGTCAGTGAGGTAAAAGGTGAGAGTGGCAGGATGGTGTCAGGCAGTGGGGAAGGGAACCCCTGGACCTTGGACCTTTGTACACCTTCCCGTGGGGTGTTTTCTCTAGTCAGCCCGCCTGCTCTTCAGGTGACTCCTCCGACCTGTGCCCAAGACATAAGAATAGTCATAAGAAGGCACGTGTGGGCCTTTATTCAGGTATCTTCTTCTCTAAGTGTGCAGCTCAGCTAAACCCTTCGCCGGATTAATCCTGGCCCAATGGGAACAGGCAGCTTGGGGAGTCTGGCACAGTCATTGCCCTGCACAAAAGCCAGGCCCGCCATCACAAAAGGCCCTAGTGAGCCGGAGAACCCCAGCCGTGTACTAACCGAGCGCAGGCTCCGCACATTCCTTGTACTGCTCCGGAGTACAGAAAGGCGCGTCCCCTGCACAGAAAAGAAACACAAGACAAAGGGGAAACGTGGAGTCAGAAATCAGAGCACGGTGGCCGGCCAGCAATTACAGCAAGAAAACAGCTGAATTCATGCATTAGGCAGCCTCTTGTCTCTACACCCGGGGCCAGTAACCCAGGAACAGGGGTGTGGGTGGGGGGATAAAGAGATCGCACAGCTGCTGTCCAGCGTAGGGTAAGAGGCAGTGTACAAGCATCGCCTGGGATGTGCCTCTCTGGAGATCGTGAGCTGGAGCTGGCTGATTCACATGTAACACAGGACAAGGGTTTCCAAAGCTAGTCCAACTTGTGAGCTCCCACAGGTGACGCATGGCTAGCCTAGGTCAGTATTTGGATGGGAGATCTCTAAGCACCATGCAGGTGCTGTAGCATTGATGATTAAATAGGTGGCACCTTTGCAGAATTGAAACAAGGCTGTGGGGTGGTGCTAGAGCTCACTAAGCAGGTGGCATTCCCTAAACTGCTTCTAACCCAGTACACACACACCCCGGGAACCTATTGTTAACTTCAAAAGCAACAAAACAAACCGTAAACCTCAGCCTAAGCTTCCCTCTGAACTTGGCTGTTCTCCTGAAGAGGCTTTTTCCCTAATGGCCCTCTCTGTCTCTGTCCATAGTTACTTCTTCCTCTGAGAGACACTCAACGTCTCTATACTCCTGGATTGGATTTCATAGGGCCCATCTGGTCTGGCTGTCATGGTGAATAAGCAGAAATAGCTCTGCCTCTCTGTGCAGGGGTCCTAGGACTTGACACCCTGTTAGAGAGGCACCGTGCAGCACTCTGTCTTTGAAATGAGACACAAAACAAAGTCCCTGACCATTTGTGGTCACTCATGACCCCATAAAACTTTGAACAAAGGTAGGGAGTCGGTAATTACATTCCCTTTGCAGTTTCAGTAGGACATGGTATCCTCACTTCCTGTGACAAACTGTTATGCACTGTTGCTGTGTGCTGTTACACAGCTTTTGCATTCCGCCCCAGAGGTGACTGCATTTTGGTGGTAAATAAAGTGACCCCAGAATGTAGTTTGCATCTGAGGCCACAGTCGAAGAATATACATCCCAAAGAGACTAACGCTCATTTCTGCTCCTTTATTTCCCAACCCCCTTTTACATTATCCATAAGAATATAAGAACAGCCATACTGGATCAGACCAATGGTCCATCTAGCCTAATATCCTGTCTTCCAACAGTGGCTAGTGACAGAAGCATCAGAGAGAATGACCAGAACATGGCAATTTTCAAGTGATCCATTCCCAGTTGTCCCGTCCCAGCTTCTGGAAGTTGGAGGTTTAGGGACACCCAGAGCATGGGATTGTGTCCCTTATAATCTTGGTTAATAGGCATTGATGGCCCTATCCTCCCTAAACTTCTCTCATTCTTTTTTTAACCCAGTTATATTTTGGGACTTAACAACATCCCCTGGCAACAAGTTTCTCAGGTTGACTGCGTTGTGTGAAGAAAGACTTCCTTATGTTTGTTTTAAACCTGCTGCCTGTTAATTTCATTGGTTCTTGTGTTATGTGAAGGGATGAATAATGCTTCCTTATTCACTTTCTCCACACCATTCCTGAGTCTCTAGACCGCTATCTTAGATGTCTCTTTTCGAAGGTGAACAGTCCCAGTCTTTTTAATCTTTCCTCATATGGAAGCTGTTCCACGCCCTAATCGTTTTTGTTGCCTTTCTCTGTACCTTTTCCAATTCTAATATATCTTTTTTTGAGATTGGGGCAAGCAGAATTGCATGTAGCATTCAAGGTGTGGGCTCACCATGGATTTATATAGTGGAATTATGACATTTTTTGTCTTATTATCTGTCCCCTTCCTAATGGTCCCTAATATTCTGTTCGCTTTTTGGACCCTCGCTGCACATTGACTTCTGCAAATGTTTTCAGAGAACGATCCATGATGACTCCAACATCTCTTTCTTGAGTGGTAACAGCTAATTTAGACCCCATCATTTTGTATGGCTAGTTGGGATTACATTTTCCAGTGCACGTCTCTTTTCATTTATCAGTTTCATCTGCCGTTTCGTTGCCCAGTCACCCAGTTTTGTGAGATCCCTTTGTGACTCTTCACAGTCGGCTTTGGACTTAACTATTTTGAGTAATTTTGTATCATCTGACTTTCCCCAGGTCATTTATGTACATGTTGAACAGTCCTGGTCTCAGTAGAGATACCTGGGGGACAGGGCTATTTACCTGTCTATACTGTGAAACTGACCATTTATTCCTATCCTTTATTTCCTATCTTTTAACTGGTTACTGATCCATGAGAGGACCTTCCCTCTTATCCTATGCCTCTTCATTTTACTAAAGAGCCTTTTGGACCATGTCTAAGGCTTTTGGAAAGTCCAAGTACAATCCATCCACTGGATCATCCTTGTCCACATATTTGTTAGCCTGCTAAAAGAATTCTGATAGGTCAGGGAGACGATTTCCCTTTACAAAAGCTGGGTTGACTCTTCCCTCACAAATCATGTTTGTCTATGTGTCAGATAATTCTGTTCTTTACTCTAGTTTCTACCAATTTGCCTGATGCTGAGGTTAGGTTTACTGGCCTGTGATTGTCAGGATCTCTTCTGGAGCCTTTTAAAAAAATAAGCATGCCATTAGCTATGCTCCAGTCATCTAAGCAATAGATTATATACCACAGTTCTGCAATTTCATATTAGAGTTCCTTCAGAACTCTTGAGTGAATGCCATCTGGTCCAGGTGACTTATTACTGTTTAATTTATCAAAACCACCTCCACTGACACCTCAATCTGGGACAGTTCCTCAGATCTGTCATCTAAAAAGAATGTCTGAGGTGTGGGAATCTCCTTCACATCTTCTGCAGTGACGACCAATGCAAAGAATTCATTTGGCTTCTCCTCAACAGCCTTGTTTTCCTTGAGTACCCCTTTAGCATCTGGATTGTCCAGTGGCCCCCCTGGTTTTTTGGCAGGCTTTATGTTTCTAAGATACTTACTTTTGCTAGCTGCTCTGCAAATTCTTTTTTGGCCTGCCTAATTATACATTTACACTTGCCTCGCCAGAGTTTATGCTCCTTTCTATTGTCCTCAGTAGGATTTGACTTCCAATTTTTAAAAGATTTATTTTGGTCTCTAACTGCTTCTTTTACTCTGTTTAGCCACGGTGGCATTTATTTATTTACATTATTTTTTTTGGTCCTCTTACTGTTTTATTTATTTAAGTGATACATATAGTGTGAGCCTCCATTATGGTGTTTTCAAAAAGTTTCCATGCAGCTCGCAGGCATTCACTCCCATGACTGTCTCTCTTAATTCCCATGTAACTAGCCTCCTCATTTCCGTGTAGTTCCTCTTTTTGAAGTTAAATGCTACTGTGGTGGGTTTCTTTGGTGTTTCCCCCCCTCACCCTGCAAGGATGGTAAATTGAATGACATTATAGACACTGTTACCAAGCAATTCAGATCCTATGTGCCACGTAGAACTAAACGAAACAAATTGCCTATTCCCTTGTGGGTTCCAAGACTAGCTACTCCAAGAAGCAGTCATTAATGGGACCTGGAAATGTTCTCTCTGCTTCCCATCCTGAGGTGGCATGTGCCCAGTCAATAGGGCGACAATTGAAATCCCCCGTTACTATTGGGTTTTCTGTTCTGAAGCCTCTCTAATCTCCCTGAGCATTTCACAATCACCATCCTGGTCAGGTGGTCTGTAGCATATTAATAGTGCTATACTCTTATTATTCAAGCATGGGATTTCTATCCATAGAGATTCCATGGCACGGTTTGATTCATTTAAGATTTTTACTGTATGCCACTCAATGCCTTCTTTCACACAGAGTGTCACTCCCCCACCAGCATGACCTGCTCTGTCACCCCCTGTATTTTGTACCCTGGTCTTAACGTGGCCCATTGGTTATCATCGTTCCACCAAATTTCTGTGACGGTTGTTTACCGATATTCTCGTTCAATTCAAGTTCACCCACCTTAGTATTTCGACGTCTTGCATTTGTATACAAACATATACACAGTGTTTAGAGTGTGATGTAACTGACTGGGACTCTTTCCTCTGACTATTTCTCTTCCGTTCCTATGTGTGCTTTATCAACTTTTATCCTCTCCTCTTTACTAGGATATAGAGCATCCCCTTCATAAATCCTCCTCTAAGGAACGTCTCTCTCCAAAGCGTGTGCTCCTCTGCAGCCATTGGCTTTCCCCCAGCACTTAGTTAAAATGCTGTGGCTACGCCCTTTCTAATTTTCATGCCAACAAGGTGGTTCTGGTTTGGTTTGGATGGATCCCGTCCTTCCTGTCTAGGCTCATCCTTTCCCAAAAGATTCCCCAGTACCTAATAAACCTAAATTCCTCCTCCCAACACCATCGTTTCCTCCATGTATTGAGACTCTGAGGTTCTGCCTGTCTAACTGGTCCAGTGTGTTGAACCAGAAGCATTTCAGAGAATGGCACGTGGAGGTCCTGGACTTTAATTTCTTACCTAGCAGCCTAAATTTGGCCTCCATACCTCTCTTCTACCTTTCCCTATGTCACGGATACCTACATGTACCACAAACACTGGCTCCTCCCAGCATGGCCCGTAAGTCTGTCTAGATGTCTCGAAAGATCTGCAAGTTTCAAACCCGGCAGGCAATTTGCCATGTGGTTCTCCCAGGCAACTCTCGATATTTCTAATAATCCACCCATCCCAATCACTATTAGCTTGTGACAGTAGTGTTTCCAGCTAATATTTCTGGCTAGTATGTTCCGATGAACATTAACTACAAACACACGTCTGGCTTCGGGGATCCTCAAGCATCCCTGAGTTCAGAGTCTTGCAGCCTACGTCATGCACATGAACTGAGCGTATGCCCTCTAGCAGCTTCTAGCCAAGGCATCTGCTTAGGTTGAAATCTTGACCCCACTGAAATCCGTGAGAGTTTGGCTGTGGCTTCAATGGGTCAGGATTCCATGGTAGTGACCGGTGGGAAGCGATGGTTCCCGGGGCAGGAATCTATGAGTTTTCCTTGCTAATCAGAGCCAGTCCACACCTCAGGCTGATGTCCTACAGGCCTGGATTTTGGGTGACAGGAGGAACAGCTCTTTATAGGCCGGTCAGTGAGGTTGGGCTAAAGGAACTGCTGATGTCCAGATTTTGAGCTCAGTGCAGGACTGTAGAGGGGGTGGGGTAACACGGCTTTTGTGTTCCCCTGACCCTGAGGCTGGGCCAGGAGACATTCCTGCTCCAAGGGCATATTCTGCCAGCTTGGGATCACGGGAGTACTCCTGCCATGCCCTCTTTTCCCCAGCCGCATGCTCTGAGCTGGGAAAAATGCCACCACTGCAGCCTCTGTACCACACCCAGGAACTGCCCCTACGCAGGGTAAACCCAGGGGCCCGGAAGTGCTGTATCTCTGGCTGCTCTGTGCCACTTTGAGCAATGCACAGGAGCTGATTAGAGCAAGCCGCAGGGGCTAGGGAGATAGATCACGTCTTTGTCGCAGACAGTGGCAGGAAGCAAAATAATAATAGTGCCTAGCTCTCAAAACACTACACAGGAGGTCAGGTTTATTACCCCCTTCTACACCTGGGGAAACTGAGGCACGGGGCGGGGCACTGACGTGCCCAAGATCACCCAGGAAGTCAGCAGCAGAGCTAGGGGGAGAAGCAAACTCTCGGGAGTGCCAGGCCAGCGCTCAAGCCACGAGGCCAGGCTGGCTCCCTTCAGAAAGCAGAGAGCAAGTGCTTTTAAAGATAAACCTTTGCCATGTACGCAGCCCCTTCCATCCTGCAACACTTCACAGGCTGAGATGGATCCTGCACCTCTTGGTTCACCGGGGCCCTAATGAGGCTGCAGACATCGCCACTGAAACGCAGACACCACCCAGAGCCCTGCGGGGAGGGGTGCCAGAGCAAACCCTTCTGCTTCCCAAAAGTACTGTGGGATCTCTCCAGCCCACCCGCAGCACCAGGACGTCCAGGTCACACCTGAGATGTTCTGGCAGAAGGACAGCAGCCACATCAAGAGCCTACGGTCTCATCCCAAAGACACGTGGGCAGGGATGTTCCACGCACCCCCCAATGCAGACTGACCTGGCATGTGAACCATTTTGCAGTTGCAGTTTTCCACAATGTACCGGGTCTCACAGTCAATCCTGCAAGCCGTGATACTGTAAACGGGGAAAAAGTCCAAGCCCATATCCGACGAGCGACATTCACCCCACGGGGGGGGCAGGTAGGTAAGCTGCAAGAGACAGAGCTATGTGTTAGCAGGTCACAGGAAGCAGCCACAGCGTAGAAGGAGGTTAGGGGAAGATGAGTGAACGGGGGAGCTCTGCTCTTTAACAAATCCTGGCTACTAGCAAGGCTCTGTGTATGTGTGTGTGTCTTTCTCTCATTGTGTCGGTCCCTTAGAGATGAAAGTGCCCCGCTGGGTGAAGGACGAGAACAGAATTGTATGGGCACAATGGCTGTGTTAAGTGGGGACAGAACAGGAGGCATACGCAGCAGCTAAACAGCGTTAGGAGCTTGTATGGTCACCGACAGAGTTTTCTAACTGCTTAAGGGTTGTGGGACTCTCTGGCTAGCGACTCCTAGGACTCAACTCTGCTCTGCCAGCGCAGCCTCCTAAGCGTCACAAGACAGCACAGCCTGTTGGCAGGCAGATCTCCCCTGCCTTGATGGAGGAAGAAAACGGCACAAGAAAGAAACCGTCAGGTTCCCAGGAAGGCCACCCAACCAACCCGGGACCGATTTCCACACACAGAGCTTGCTTTGGCTACGTCATTTAGCAGCAGGCGATCGGAGCTGCGTGGGGCTCAGCGGTCCAGGTGCAGGTAAAAGATAGTGACCCTGCGTTTTCCAAGGGGACCAGAGATTTGTGGTGCCTCGCATTTAGAGAGCCCAATTTAAGACACTTTAGGACAGCCGCGTGTTCAGAAAAGCCGAGTACCCCCGGCGCTCCCTGGCACACCCACACACACTAGTCCTCTTTGGCAATGCAGCTGTACAGTGGTGGGATGAGCTAGGTAAATTCAAACAGCTCCAGACAGGGCGTCCTGAGCCACATGTGCGAAGCACTGGGTGCTTTGCTTTTGGGAGGCAGTGTGGCCTAGTGGATAGTGTATTGGCGTAGGACTCAAGAGGCCTGGATTCTTTCCCTGACCTTGCCACTGGTTTGTTGGGTGACCTTAGACAAGACACTCTTCCCCATCCCCCCTCCTTGTGCTTCAGTTTCTCCATCGGTAACATGGGAATAACAACACTCACCTACTCTGAGATCAACGAATTAATCATAGAATAGTAGAAGATGAGGGTTGAAGGGACCTCAGGAGGTATCTAGTCCCACCCCCCAGCTCAAAGCAGGACCGACCCCAACTAAATCTTCCCAGCCAGGGCTTTGGCAAGCCAGGCCTTAAAAACCTCTAAGGATGGAGATTCCACCACCTCCCTAGGTAACCCATCCCAGTGCTTCACCACCCTTCTGGTGAAAAAGGTTTTCCTAATGTCCAACCTAGACCTCCCCCACTGCAACTTGAGACCGTTGCCTCTTGTTCTGTCACCTGCCACCGCTGAGAACAGCCTAGCTCCATCCTCCCTGGAACCCCCTTTCAGGTAGTATAACTCGTACTGTCTGACCAGGATAGCTAATCAGTGATAGTTGTGATAGTGTGATAGATCAGAATTATGAGTCTCATTGTGGCGTCTCGGTAACTTGATTTAAGGAGCCCCGAACCCAGAGCCGCCAGGCTTAGTGCTCATGGGTTGCTTGCCAGCTGCAAAGGGAATTTCAACCCTCTTCATTTTCCTCCCTCTCAATGCTAAAATCAGGCATGGAGATTACCTGGGCATCTCCCAACCATCTCCCCCAACTCCCTGGTTTAAAGCTCTCTTCATCAGGTGTGCCAGCCTCCATCCTACAAGTGAATTCCCCTCCCTGCTCAGGTGAAGTCCATCCCAACAGAACAGTCCTCTGTCCATGAATGCCTCCCAGTGGCCATACATCCCGAAGCCCTCCTCGTAGCACCACTGCCTGAGCCATCTGTTGATCATCAGAATCTTGTCACACCTTTGTTGTCCTCCTCTAGGGACAGGCAGAATCCCACTGAAGAGCACCTGAGCCTCGATTCCCTTAAGTATCTTCCCCAGCTTGACATAGTCTCCTTTGATAAGTTCCAAAGAGAATCTACATCATTTGTAGCTATTTGTAGCTACATCATTTGTACCCATATGAAGGACAATCAGTGGATTCTTTCCCACTTGTGTTGGGATCCTCTTCAGCCTCAGGTCCACATCCTGTTACAGGCCTGTCTGTTCTTCTCAGCAGGGAGTCCCCAGTTATGTAGATCTACTTTTCCTGTCACGGTGCCATTCTCCAGCCAAATCCTATGTTCTTTCTGGCTGCAAGTCATCTCATCTACTATTCTCCTTTGCAATCCTCTGCAACTGTTCCCTCTCTGATGGTGTGTTGTGAAACATAGCCCGTCTCTTGTGCATGAGATTAGAGTTGTAAGTAACCACAGAGCCAATAGTCTTGCGGAATCACCTGGCTTTGTTAAGTCACTAAACTTATTGCCTCTTGGGAGAGTGGTCTGTAATGTTTAGACGCGATTCCTAGATGCGATAAATTCCTGGCTGACAAAATCCATCCCGTAGTCATAAAGAGTAAAGTAAGTTTTAACATGAATCTTTACTCCTTGTCATTACAACACCATCTCTGGACAATGGTTGATGTTCCTTGTACCGCATCTGTGAGATGGAAGGCAGCGTCCTGATGAATCCCATGCTTTCGAGGTTTTGTGTCATGGGAAATTACAGTGTGTATGTCAATGGAAAAATAATGTACTGCAGTAAGCTGACAGAGTCTCTCAGGTGGGTATAAATTCTATGGCTCTGTGTGGATCGGAAAACACAGAGGCAGGGCCCTGCTTGGGATAGGACAGTGGTCATGGTATAGAATATGCCCAGAAGTCAGAACTTTGCATGCCTTGAAAGAAGGAACATATTTTGGAGTGCTTGAACCCCATCAAACTCATTTCCCAAGCACTTTCTGAAATGCAGCTGCTTTAGATTTTGATGAAAGCATTCCCGTTTCTTCCCCTTTGGCTGATATCTGTGCTAAGGTTCAGAGGGTGATTAAAATGGGACTCTGCAGCCTAGTCACTTTTGGTGGTGTGGATTTGACCTACATCTTGCACTAGTTTTTCCTCTGGATGTTTGTAGCCACAGTAGTGGGTTTTCATAGCAGCCACAGCTTTGTGGTTTCATGTGTCTTTTTAGGGGCGTGCACTCTTTCCCCCTCACCTCCAATCCAAGGTTTCCCTGACACGGGTTAAGCAATGCTGTTTAATGACCTAACCCAGCACAGCACATCCTCAATTCCAGTGAGATCTGAGGCTGCTCAGGACTTTGAAGGAGGCACTCAACATGTCCCAGGAGAAGTCTGAATACAGTATAGGCAACCCCAGGGGTTTGGCTCATTCCGCAGATCCATTACGAACCTCACACTTGATTCCAGACTAGATTCTTTTCCCCACCTCTGCATGGCGTTAATTTCATGGCACTGCTGGACCATCCACAGCCTGGGGAATTTCAGAGGCTAACAGGACAATGTTAACTGTTATTCTTTAAACTGGTATTGTGGGCAAGTATCCCGAGTGAGGCACTCGCTTCAGATGTCCTGGCCCAATTCTGACCTCAGTTCTAGGGGTTCATCTATTAGTTATTTATTTATAGGCCCATCATTGTAACAACTGAGCACCTGTGAGGTCAGCAGCATTACCCCCATTTTGTAGATGGGGAAACTGAGGCCCAGAGAGGCAGAATAAATAGTCCAAGATCATGCTGCAAGTCAGTGGCAGGGCTGCAAAGAGCACCCACCTCTTTGCAGCCATCTTTTTTTGGGTTATTTATCCCTGGCCCTGAGATAGCCTTTGCTCTGTGCAGACAGACCAGAACACAACGGGAATGCCAGAGGCTGTGAGAGGGAGGAGCAATGTTCAACAGGATGCTTTACTCAGTTGCCCCAGTAGCAGGAGGCCAGTCTGGCAATGAAACGCCCACTGGCTGCAATCCCTGGGACTTTGTCCAGGACCCTGGGCACCTGGAATAGATTTGCACAATTTGGCAGCTGTGTGGGTAATTCTGGTCACAGCCTGTGGGAAACGGAGCCATGACAGCATCTGATGAGGAAAGAGAGGGGTGAAGTGTAAAGGACTCACAGCAGAGAATGGCAGGAAGGAAACTGTCTTCATGAAAAGCCCCGTGGGACCCAGGAAACAAGCCTGAAAGGGAAGCAGCGTCTAATGCCAGAGAGGTGGAGCTGCTGGAATGAGTTTGACCAACTGCAAAGGGATCCGACATATTTTTTTCAAGACAGCTGGGAAAGCAAAGGACACAGGCTGTGTAGGCCTTAGCCAGCTCTGCAATGCGCCCCTCCCTTGGGCTGCAATTTGCAAGCCTGAACAAACGTGGCTTTTCCGACACACCTCACATGGGACTGGCAGACCTCCCCTGCTGCTACAGGCCTGGGGCTCCTTGAGCAGCCCTGGCCAATCACATCCCTAACGAGGTGAGGTGGTTCTGGGATAGACACCAGCAAATCTGGTTTAGTAATGTAGGATTTGAACTCATGGCTCTGGTAATGAAGGAGCAACGGAGTAAGTTCACATGCTACTGAGGCCCCTCCTTAGACAGCCCCTCAATTCATAGGTAGATAAAGCACTCCACCAGAAAAAGGATACCCCTTTCTTGTAGGTCAGGGGGAATTTTAGGCTAAAGGAGTGTGCTTTCCTCTGTCTGCTAACCCATCTTCTCTGCCAGATCCTCTCTGGAGGAGGCCCAGCACGCTTCTGAAAGCTCGAACAACAGAAATAATCAATAGCAAGGCCTCCACTTGCACTGAAGTGAAGCTAACCATATATTCTCTTTGCAGAGTGTAGCTCTTCTGTTGCGCTCACAATCTATAGATCCGGAAGAAAACAGAAAGCCATTGCCCATAAAGTCGGAGGATGACATAAAAATTGGTGGAGTGGTAAACGATGATAAGGTCAGGTCCGTTTCACAGAGCAGTCTCCATGGCTTGGTAAGGTGAGCTCATATGAACACCCGTTTTAATGCAGGCAATGCACGGACAAATATCTAGGAACAAAGAACGTAGGTTACACTTACAGGACGGGCGGTGCAGGTAGCTGTATTTTGAAAAGCAGGGAGACCTGGTCTACGCTTAACACCTATATTGGCATAGCTATGTCAGCCAGCGGTGTGAAAAACACTTTCCACCTAGCCAACGTAGTTGTGCCGACAAGATCTCCAGTGCAGATGCGGCTATGCTGACAGAAGATGGCATAGCTAATGTCATTCAGCGAGGTGGCATTCCTACCAGCGGAAAACGCCTCCTGTTGGTATAAACTGTGTCTACACAAGGGGGTTGTGCCGGCATAAGCTCTGTGGTCTGGTGCTGAAAGGGATTTAAGGTTCCTGGTGGAAACCAACTGAAAGTGAGCTGGTGCAGTGCCGCGGCTTAGAAGGCTGACTTGCATGTATAAACAAAGAAATGTAGATGTAGGGCTTTGGTGAGGCCATTACTGGATCCTGCACCCTGTTCTGGTGTCCACATTTTAAAAGGGATGTTAACAAATTTAAAAAGGTTGTGAGAAGAGCTACAAGAATGATCTGAGGTCTGGAAAACCTGCCTTCCAGTTCGAGATTAACAGAGCTTGATCTATTTCATTTATCTCAGAGAAAGGTTGAGAGGTGATTTGGTCACGGTATACACGTACTTCCATGGGGAAGAGGTCTCTAATAGCAGAGGGCTCTTTAATTGAGGAGATAAAGGTAAAACAAGAGACAGTGACTGGAATCTGAAGCTAGACAAATTCAGACAGGAACTAAGTGGGGCTGATCAACAACTGGAACAATTTAATCCAGTTAAAATCTTGTCTCTTATTTCAACCTCTCTGACTTTTCTCTCCAGGTTCCCGGTTTTACGCGGCGCTTAGGGCATGCTGAGATAGCGCTTTGGTAGTTTAACTCGTACTGTCTGACCAGGATAGCTAATCAGTGATAGTTGTGATAGTGTGATAGATCAGAATTATGGGTCTCATTGTGGCGTCTCGGTAACTTGATTTAAGGAGCCCCGAACCCAGAGCCGCCAGGCTTAGTGCTCATGGGTTGCTTGCCAGCTGCAAAGGGAATTTCAACCCTCTTCATTACTACCTTTCATTAGAGATATTAAATGGATTCAGCGAAAGTCTCTCTCAATCTCCAGGGCAAGTTTGAGCAAAGCCAAAGGACGGCAGTTCCCAAGCCCGGCTCATCAGATCAATGCCTCTTTGGTGCAATGTGACAGCTGAATAGGAAACCTGGGATTTGGCCCATTAAGAAGCCGGCTCAGGCTTTGCCCAGTCCTGATGTTCTTGCTCAGTTCTTATAAAACTCTCAATACAGTCACTGAAAATCATGCAAGAACTGAGCGTAAGCCAAGGATCACAGCCCAGACTGTATCAGAGGACTGCTATGGCAATGATCTAATACTGCCTTGTAGCAGAGAGAGCAAACAGAGAATTGTTGGTACCAGTACATTGACAATTCCCATCGAATCGCTTATTTTAATTTCCAGACTGCTGTGTCTCATGCCGTTCACAGCAAGAATTAACAAGGAAACCGCACAGCTCTGCGTGGTGGTGAAACGGAGAGCACAGCGAGGGCTGAGATTGTAGTTCCACCTCAGCAGCTCTGTCGCGTTCTCACCGGGGGCCGGTTTGGGAACACTGCTGGTAACCATGCAACAGCATTATGGCAGCCACACACTCGATAAATAACCGAGGGGACGAAAAAATGGGTGTCACTTGGAGACCAGTAGAGAAGACAAAGGGCAATCTAATAATCAGCCATCGCCACATGAAGGTAGGTGAACCAAGGAAAGGTCAGCCGCTGAAATAACATTGTCTTAAGGAGTGGTGTCTCCGAAGGACTAGCTCCTTCCTCTCCTTTGAAGTCTGGTTCTACCCGGTGTGGGAAACTGCCAGCCTCCCCTTGGTGGGTCTTGCGCTTTACCTCTGCTTGTGGGCCAGGGCGTCCCCAACTACCCCATCTCCCCTGGCTGTAGAGGAGCTCTGTCTCCTGCCCTGGGAGGGAACCGTCTCCTGCATTTGCTCCACACTTTCTGGCAGCTTCCCCTGCATTTGTTCCCTCCCCCTCCTTTAGGGAAGGCAGGGTTTAAATACCCCTGGCCCGGCCCTTCATTGGGTCCAGGTGCCTTTAATTGCCTTGTTGTGCTTTCCCCTCTGCCTGCAAGACAGAGTGTTTTTAACCCTTTCGGGCCCTCATACCGGCCCCAGCACACCCTTTTAAAGCCGTCCGGCCGGACTTTATCACACCAGCAAAGTGACATGGGAAGAAAATGGCTCCTTCTTCCTCGGCAGACAGTTGCAGAACACCCTCGGGGGTGCTGGCTCGGAGAAAACAGCACCGTATGCTAAATAACGTCACTTCCCAAGCCTGAACATATCGATTAAGCCCAATACGCTGAGCTCCAGAGATTGAAACCGTACCCCAGCCAGAGGTGACAGGTTTGTTTCTGGGCTATCAGCTCTCCACGGTGCCATGCCGGGGCAGGGACAATCGTTATGCTCTGTGTTTGTGATGGCACAATGGGGCCCTGGTGGATGACTGGGGTTCTAAGCAATACTACAATGCAATAAATAAATACATATTATTTCTCACGTCCTTAGCAGAACCACAGGTGTGTATGGGTAGGGTTTTGTGGCCTGCCTTGCGCAGGAGGTCAGACTAGATGATCATATTGGTCCCTTCTGACCTATGAGTCTATGAGTGTGCAAAAAAATCAAAAATCAACTCATTCAGCCCATAAAATGTTTCTAATTCAGAGCATGGAACACATTAGAGGCAGGGTAATTTTAGCTCCCGGTTCCCATGGCCATCTCTACCTTGCCCTTTTACGTCTGGTGCCTAGCAATGTTTACCATCTATCGCGTCTACTTTTAAAAGCTTCACAGCATTCTTTGGTAGAGAGCAGGAAGTAGCGTTGTGCCTTGTTTTGGGTTTTTTTTAAAGCAGCAACAGATTTGACACACTTTGCTCCAAACACAGACTATTTCTTGCTGGCACAGTGAGGAGGGAAGCTGTTTAAGAAGTAATATTAATCAGATTTTTTTTTAAAGGAACACATGGCGATGGGCCATGATCATGCAACCCTGAGGCTGGATTTTAGTGTGCTGTTTTTAAGCCCTTCCCAACACCTCTGAAAACATCTACTGAAAAGCAATGTAGAAGAGAGAACCGAGGCAGTGAAACAAGCTGCAGAGACTCTGTTGAGGCAGAAACCATCACTATATAATCCCTCAAGCACGGGCATTGGTGTATTTATAACAGATTTATTATGAGCTCAGAGGAAGGATAACAGCCTTGTGGTTAAGACACTGATGGAGGACCCAGAAAACCTGGCTTTGAACTTTGGCT
Source organism: Mesoclemmys tuberculata (assembly GCA_007922155.1). NCBI lineage: Eukaryota > Metazoa > Chordata > Testudines > Chelidae > Mesoclemmys > Mesoclemmys tuberculata. The sequence goes on from ML675642.1 coordinate 3,169,013, forward strand.
CTGCCCCGGGCATCTTGGATGAGTTTCATTACAGACTTAAACAGCCAGTTTTGGGTGCTTAGAAAGCAATAGGCATTTGCAAAGGAGCCTGAAAATCGTCTTTTAGTACAATGTGCCCAAGTGGTCTGCGTGCTTCCAACCTGGGATCTTCAAAACCACCCTGTCATAAGAGGATCTCCAGTGTTGCTATTTGGGTGGAATTTTCAACTCTGCTTCCACCAAACTAAGTGGTAAAATTCCCAGTGTCCTCTTGGGGATGAGACTCCAGTCCTTGGTGCTTTTCCTAATGCTGTGCCTGGTTTAAATATCACAGCCTCTCCCAACTGAATCAGTCCTCCCATGGGCCATTTGGGGCCTGCCAGGACAGCATGAGAACCCTGATTCGTAGAAGATCTTCAGGAATACACAAAGGGATGCAAGGCTCCGTCAGTGTTTTTTCAAAGTGTTATTGCAACAGCTTTTCCTGTTTTGTCCTTCTGTTTTGCAGAAACCGAGTAAGAAGTAACACAGGGTGAGGACGGATGGTCCAGGGTTTAGGACACTAACTTGGTACTTGGGAAACTGCGTTTCGACGCTTGCTTTGCCACAGACTCCTCGGGCGCCCTTATGCAAACCACTCAGATGCTCTCCATCTTCTGTAAAATGGGATAATAGAATGGACCTGCCAAGCTTGTGTGAACAGATCTATTGAAGACAGTGAGGTGCTCAGACACTGCAATTATGGGGGCCTTAGAAGAGACAGCATGTCTGAAAGTCACCTAACAAATGGGAGCCACCCAGGGCTGTCCAAACTCCTGAAAATGTTAGCCTTAATCGCCCAGTGCCTCAGTTTCCCCATTTGTAAAAGAGGGTTAATAGCCCTGACTGTGCTCATGGGGTGAGGGGGGGTGCATTTTGTGTCTTGCCTTATTTCCGAGGTTGCCGTAGCAACAGAGCTTAGCCTGTTACCATAGCAATAGAGTTAGACTATTAGGGGATAGCTCGGCCAGTCCTGGCTGGTTTTAGTGTTAGTTCAATAAAGACTTTTCATGGGTTTGCATCTCTCTGTGTTGTGTGCTGATTTCTCTCGGAATACAAGTACTTTCCAAGGATTTAACACAACAAGGGGTTGTCAGGGTAAACCCACTGGTGAGGTGCCCAGATACGATGGGAATGAGCTTCACAGAAAAGTCCATAAATAAACACATTTACCTGTGATTTAGCTATGGGGCGTTCTTTGCACAGAAACCCACAGGCATCTGGCTTATTACTGCAGTTTGCTTGCCTCATTTATGGATAATGGATTGTTTCCCAGGCATCTGTTTCTTTAACAGGTTGCTGGAGGTTTTTACAGGGTTAGCCAGCGTGGCTTGTTGGCTGCGGGAGGTGTGTTAGGGATTGCAAACTAGCTTAACACCATCATCTACAGTCAAGAGGTCTTCCTCCCTTTCAAAGCACGTCAGCACCCCTCTGGGCCCTGACTATGTGCTAAGGAGACTGTGACGCCTGTCTGTCACCACCACTGATAAACAAGATTGTCCCGCAGCTGTGGGGCAAGGACAGAAAGTCAGCCAGGGTTCTGTACCTCCTGTGTGCCATTGACAAGCAACTCGTGCCTTAAGAATAATAAAAACGAGCGCCACAACTTGCAGGCAAGTGCTGGGTCTAAAGAAAAAGTTTTTGACAGTTACCAATGGGCCATCTTTAAATGCAGGTGTCAAGAATTTCTTTGGGACAATGATAAAGTGGTGTTCCATGAACATCTTTCCCCATTTGCTTTACATTTGCAATATAATAAGAGTACCAGATGCCAGCATGTAGTCATCTGTGATGGAGAAAGAGACCCATATGTTGCACACTGCATGAAAAGGAAGAATAAATAACCATAGTCTCAGATGGCATCAGCTGTTTCCCAAGCACATTACACACAAATCTTTAAACCCCTTTAAGTTGTATTCCGAAAGTAGGTGATGGGATCAGAAAACGACGGGATCATTATCAGATATTTAGTTTAAATACCTCTTTCTCAGCCAACTTTGGATTCGAGCCATGCTGCTTGTGCGTTGGCACCGTGTCTGTGAAAAATGCACGGACTGAATGCTCAATTAAGCCCTCTCAAAGGCAATGTGACTGACAGAGAAACTGCTTGTTTCATAGGGAGGCACAAGGCCCGTTCCAGCCCCACCGAATTCATTCAGACACACCGGACAGTTTTATTCTGCTCAGCCAGGGCTGCTTCAGGAAGGCTCCTTGAAATGATCCAGTGAGTGACAGGAGGAGGGGGGGAAGAAGTGCGAGCAATGGGGGCGGAGCCTTGGGGGAAGAGGCAAAGCAGGGGCGGGGCCTTGGCGGTAGGAGGCAGAAAAGGGGTGGAGCTTCAAGGGAACCAATGGAGCAGGGACAGGGCCTAGGGAAGAGGCAGAACAGGGATGGGATTTGGGGGAAGAAGTGGAGCAGGGGCAGGACTTGGGGGAAGAAGTGGAGCAGGGGCAGGGCTTGGGGGAAGAAGTGGAGCAAGGGCGGGGCTTGGGGGAAGAAGTGGAGCAAGGGCGGGGCTTGGGGGAAGAGGTGGAGCAGGGGCGGGGCTTGGGGGAAGAGGTGGAGCAGGGGGCGGGGCTTTGGGTGTCCAGTTACCAGCCATTAGAAAGGTGGCAATCCTAAGTGGCATCGAGGGCTCTGCAGGGCCCCAGAACCGGGCCAGGAAGCAGAGAACTTCAGAGTAGCCCAAGAAGGACTGGAGAACTATTATTTAGACCAGTGGTTCGCAACCTCTTTACCACTGTGGGCCGCAGATGCAGCCCTCTGTGTGCCATGTCAGTTGCATCCACGCGACATATATACTACCTGTATGGCCTGAGGACATCACAGGGGCCTCAGCCATGTGCTGATTGGGCCGCGGGATGAGAACCACTCAGGGGTGTGGAAAAACCATCCCTCCAGTGACACAGGCACGCTGAAAACCTCCCACTGTCGACGCAGCTATGCCCCCAGTTGAGTACTTCTGTCACCTCAGTTAACCCTGTTTGCAGCGGTGGTGTTCCTACACTGGCAGAACAACTCCTTCTGTTGGTGTATTCTGGATCTACACCAGGGGTTATGCCGGCATAGTTTCTGTAGTGTAGACACATCCATTGTAGGTTGCTTTGTTGCTTTCGGATGCAAACCCCCAGTTCTGTTCCTTGCTGGAGCTCCTGTATACCGCATCTTAGTGCCGAGAGACTCCAGACATGAGGTATTTCATTTGCTGTCACTCCCGGGGGGAAAGATGTGGTGACCAGTGGGCAGTTCAGTACATGTCCAACTAAACCTTGATGTTCCAGGTGATGGAATCAGGGTGAATGTGCCTCATGGATGCCTGATGTTCCCGCTATTTACAGTGGGAACAATCGCAGCCTTTGCTGCTTCGCCAGTGGCCACAGCTGTTTCCCATCACAGGCAAATTAACACAGCTCGATACAGAAACAAGGATGGAGCTCTCTGTGGCTCGCGGCATCCCGGGAGGAGGCAAGATTTTAATTTCACATGCCGGCAGCTGGGCATTCACACATTCTATTTCAAAGCGGTTTCCTAATTACCACGTTTGTTGTCTGGTGATCGTGTGCCAATCAATACACAGCGCTGCTTGCATGGTCCATCTCTGCACCATCGCTTTCTTCATCATGTCTTCCCTAGCACAGTGTTAGACAGAGGGATCAGAGGATGTAAGGGCCCAGATTACATGGCGTGTGAACTGCTCTGGGGCTCATGGGGACAGAGGCATCCAGACAGTCCCAGGGGGGCAGCAGCACACATAACCAGGGGCACCAACAGGTGCCGAGGGAATTTTACTGCAAAAACGTAGGTGCTGAGCGAGATTAGGTGCCTACATGGTTGTGTGTATGTGGGGGCAGAGGGAGGGTTGTGCGTCGCAGTGGTGTCACAACCACTCTTGCCGCTGCCTTACCTCCCAGAGAGTTGCATGGATGCACACATGAAAGACTGTGGGGAGCTCTGACACTACGGTCATGGCGGCTGCATGCATGTGAACAGGCAGGGGAAGGGAAAGCAGCTGCGAGGCACTGAGCAGTCTCACACACTCACAGACAAACAGAGCCACAGTGAAGGCTGCCGACGTTCCCATGCCCACTGGCCTGGACCAAGGGAGAGCTGTTGGTGGTGTCATTTGTCAAACGAACAAAACTCCACTACTGACCACCTGCCACCGAGCCAGAACGCCGCAGCTGCTTCACTCACTGACCAAGGGATGCTCTGGATGTGATCAATGACGCCTGCAGCGATATATAGTGTCTGTGGTGTGGAGTGCAACAGGCTGGCTTGCGGGTCTCTTTTGGCACACGAGATCTGACACTTGGGGGAAAACCAAACTCCTTCTTTGCTCACAGCGACACGGCTGTGGTCTCTCCATCTCCTATATGTGCAAAGATGGGCCTTGAGTCCCGCTGTGGTTCTGGCATTCAGTGCAATGGTCGTTAGCGGCTACTTATTCTGAGCCGGTGCTGGGACATACAATAGAGATCTGGGAGAATTGTTTTCAGCAAATTGCTTTTTTTTTGGCTCAAAGATACATTTTGGGGGGTCTGAACCTATTTGTTGAATTTGGGGCGAATGCAACACACAGTTTCGGTTGGGGAACATTTTTTGTAAAATGGGTCGCCTCCTTCCTTTCCACTGTTTGGTTCGGACCAGCATTTAAAACAGCAATTTGGGCAGTTTTCACCAAACAAAAAAGCCACATACAAGAAAAAAAGGTGAAAAACACCCAGAACAACCAAAATGAAACAAAAACACGGGGGAAGAGAGGGAATTGTTTCAAGTCAACTGAAATGTTTCAATTGATTCAAAATCAATTTTTTTTTTCAAGTTTTCCAATTTGCTGAAAAATCTTGTTTCAGTTTGAAGTGAGCTGTTTTCCCCGCTGAATTTTTTGAGATTTTGAAGGTTCCCCCACCTCCCTAGGTTACCCATTCCAGTGCTTCACCACCCTCCTAGGGAAAAGGGGCTCCTAATATCCAATCTAGACCCCCCCACAGTGCAACTTGAGACCACTGCTCCTTGTTCTGTCACCTGCTACCACTGAGAACAGCCTAGCTCCAGCCTCCCTGGAATCCCCCCTTCAGGTAGTTAAAGGCCGCTATCATATCCCCCCTCATTCTTTGCTTTCCTGCCAAGATCCCGAGACACAAGCGCAGTAGCCCCACCTGGAACTTTGCGAGCGGTGTTTGCTGAGAAGCATAGCCTTGCTCCATGGAAGGGTGTGCCGGCAGCAAGGAGGAAATGCAGACAGTATGCGATTGCAATCAGCGAGGTGTCTGCTCTCCTGACCCTTAGGGACAAAGGACTCCTCAGGGGACACTGAGAATGGAACTGGGATCTCAGGGATGCTGCATTCAACTGTCCTTGCATCTTCCAGCTCCCTGTTAACCTCTGACAGTCAGCGTCTCTGTGCAGCAATTTATGTTCATCATTACTTAATACACTGGGTAATGTGTATCCCCATTAATAACGTGCAGATATGCAAGAAAATATGGTGATAAAGACAATCAAATCTCAGTCTTCAGGGTGTGAAGTAATTGTTTCTGGTCGGAAATGTCAGTCTTCTCCTGTGAACACTAAGCTGGATACATTTAGCTGCCTTCCTCTGACGTTGGCTGTCACCAGAGGCAGGCTACAAGCCTAGGTTGAACTGTGTTCTTCCCCGTTAGCATGAATCCTACATGCATGCTACAGATCTGTGTGCAAATTCGCCTGCATGCAGAACCGTTCGCTATCTGTCCTCAGCTGGGATGCACTTTGCTGCAATCTGTTTAAAGCCTGCCACTCTCCATCGCAAAGATAAAAGCACGTTGCAGCAGCGGGTGAAATTATTCCTCAGTTGAGCCTATGGCCTTGCCTGGAGTAGGATTTAAACTGTGATGTTAGCAGGTGTTGGAGAGGACTCCCCATTGGGCTTTGACAGGTATTCAACGCAGCCTGTCGACAATAAACACTGAAAACGTGCTCATTCGCTCACGTCAGTTAACATCACCCCTTTAAATCCTAGCCTAGATGAGGCCTGTAAGCCTTGTGATGTGTTGAGCAATGTGGAAGGAAAGGATGCTCTATAAATGCCAGTTGTTACCAGTTGTAATCGGCAAGGCAGTCGACATTATTAATCCATCTCCGCAAGTGGCGTAGCGCTGTGTCGACGGGAACATTGTTCCCGTCGGCACTGTGCAGTGAAGACAGCACGCAGAAGGGAAGCACAGAGGTTGATGGGAGTTTTACAAGTTCTTCACATACTTTGCGTAACTCCCGCTAACTGCCGTTGAATCGTGGAGGTAAGTGTAGGCCAAGCCTAAGTCTTACATTCGGCTCCACAGGTGATATCAGCAAACGCTCTAGGATCTCATCTGAAACTCCAGTACATTCAATATTATTTACATTTACCCACGCTCGCCAAGTGCATTTGGAAAGTGCCTTTTTAGGCTCTGTTAACCTCTTCCTGGCCAGAAGGGTTGCAGGCTGCAATTTTTGAGGTTACAAAAGGAAACACTGGCCTGATGTTAGGCCCCTCTAGCCATATTTTAGCATCTACACACCCATTGTAGGCAAGTATTGCTTTGTATGTCTAAAACAGGAATTTTGATACCCAATTTTAGATGCCCAGTTTTGAAAATGCAGCCCACTAAAACTAACAATTTGTATACACTGAATCTAACAAGCCATTATGAAACCAATTCTGTCCTGTTATCCTGTAAACACAAACTAGTGCAACAGAACGATCCTGCAGATTCAAGCCACGTAAGTGAAGTAAGCAAGAGGGAAACTAATTGGATTTGATTCCCCCCCAAAGCCTTTTTAGCACCGAATGGAGCGATGCAGCTGCCTCATCCTCTAGAGTAAATTATTTTCAAACTCATGGCTGATGCTAATTTGAGCAGAGCATGGCAAACAAGTGGGTTGAGAGGTGGACTGATCACAGCTGCTATTTCCATCATCAGTGGCTAACAACAAAGGAGCTGGTGGGATGGACACTCAGCCCTTCGCTGGGACTGTTTGGAGAACTTTGAAATTCAGGAGGATTTTGAAACTCGGAATTAGCAGGGGGGAAGTTGGAAAAATGCTGAGGGTTAGCGCCAAATCTCTGGAAATAAGCAGATGACAGAACAAACAAACAAATAACACAACCTCACGGTTTTGCCACTGTGCTCTGCACTAGCCGACTCTGTAACTGTATAATCAGATCAATTTCACTGTAACAGAGCTCGGTGGCCCTTTTAAAAGCAGGTGTCATTAGTCCAGGGATTGGGAAGGTCAGGTAAGAACATCTACTGTCCTACTGGGTCAGAGCCAGATGCTTCAGAGGGAAGGAACAGAACAGGGCAATTAGTGACGGATCTTCCAGTCCCAGATTCCGGCAGTCAGAGGGTTAGGGACACTCAGAGCATGGGGTTGCCTCCCTGATCATTCTGGCTAATAACCATTGATGGACCTATGCTCTATGAACACATCTAATTCTGTTTTGAAACTGTTTTACTTTTGGCCTTCATAACATTCCCCGGCAACGAGTTCCACTCGGTGACCGTGTGTTGTGTGCGGAAGTACTTCCGAAAGTTTGTTTTAAATCTGCTGCCTGTTCACTTCATTGGGTGACCCTTGGTTCCTGTGTGATGTGAAGGGGCAAATAACACTTCCTCATTCACTTTCTCCACACCATTCATGGTTTTGTAGGCCTCCCCCCGCAGGCATGTCTTTTCCAAGTTAAACAGTCCCAGTCTTATAAATTTCTCCTTATATGGAAGCTATTCCACACCCTTAATCATGTTTGTTGCCCTTTTCTGTACCTTTTCCAATTGTAATATATCCCTTTTGAGATGGGCCGACCAGAACTGCACACTGTCTTCAAGGTGTGGGCGTACCATGGATTTATACTGTGGCATTATGCAAAGTTCTGTCTTATTACCGCTCCCTTTCCTAATGAAAACTGGACGGGAACTGGAGACTTTCTCCCTCGCAGAGGTGGGGTTCCTGCCCACCAGGAGACACCGGTAGCATTAGAGGAAAGTTAGTAATAATAGGCAGTGTTGAGCTCTCCACATTCAAACCCCTTAGTGCTCACTGACTGAAGAATCCCTGCAGCCCCCTTGGGAGGGAGGAAGACCCTCAATTTATCCGGGGGGGGGGGAGTAAAGCAGGCAGGCAAAGCTCCTTGCCCAAAGGATCACAAGTAATTGGTCTCTGCAGACAGCTTAGTACTCCGGTTCTCCTGGCTCCCAGCCCTGTGCTCGGACCGCTAGACTTCACCCATAGCCTTCCATGGGTCCAGAATGCAAATGCCAAGCCAAGGGGGCAGAGCCAGGGTGCACAAGGTACCAGGCCTAGGAAGTGAGTGCAAGGGGTGGCATTTTTTTAATCCATCAGTCAGTCCCTCTCCTCCCCCCCCAATACATTCCACAGGCAGAAAAGCAAGGTCTCGTTTTTTGCTTCGTTGCAGTGGCAGGTTTCCAAAGACAGAACGTTCTCTGGCACACAGACATTGCGGGGCTTACAGAAACAAGACTTTAATATCTAATTGAGGTTGACAAACTCACTTCCTTGCACATTCACAACCATTAATATTTAATTAATTAATTAACTGCTTCTTAAAAGCCCTTGATCTCTGCTGTTAAGGATTAAGGACAATCTGTTTGGAGCTGGCAGGCTCAGAGAGAAAAAGGAACCCATTGAATCGTGTCTTTAAATGCACGATGGATTTTCCTTCCTGAAATACAGTTAAACACAGAAGAACTGCTTAAATACAGGCAGAGCTGAGAGCCGCCCCAGCCCCAGCAAGGAAATCCAGCGTGGTGGGACAGAAGACACAGGAACAGGAATGAAAAATGCGATAGCAGGCTGAATTTGTGCTTGTGCCGCATCTGTTCTTTTACTTTCTTATAACCTAACCCCCGGGGTGGGTTTCTTTAAAAAAAAAAAAAGTGTTTCTTGGTTAAGTGCTTGCCTTCCCACTCCGCTCTCGGCTCAAGAATTCCAGGTCTCTGCTCCAACGCACACGTCTGTCTCTGCCCACGCGGATTCGTTTAGGAATTTATTTTTAAAAGGTGGCTTTAACTGAGGCTGAGCAAAGGGGAAGACACACGAAAGCTCGGAAAAGCCAGAGCTAGGGCTGGGAAAACGTGGGGCACGTCTAGCCAGCACTTCTCGACCCTGGCCCACAGCAGCTCCAGCTCTGGGGACTTACGCAGCGAGGCCCAGTGTGCTCCAGTGGCCTGCCCGGATTGCCCTGTGAGCATGCAGGGACCTCTGGTTCCTTGCAGTAGCTCAGTGTCAGCTGGGGTGAATTCCATCCCAGGGGGGATCATGCCTCTGCCTGGGACTGGAGAGCCAGTGGCCTGGAGCCAGGCGCCTCCTACTTGCCCACGCTGCTTGCTGCAAGGGGCTGGGCCGGGGAGAGGTTCATCGAGCTGGCGCCCAACCCCCAGCACTGGCATAAGCTTCTGCGCCCACATGGAGTGACCAGAAAGGGTGGAATAAAGAGCAGCCTTGCTGAGAAAAAAAACCCACTGCTGTTCTTATGCAAAGATGTGTCCTGCACCACCCCTTCCATCCCTCAGGTGCGCACTTTGATCCCAACCTCCAGGGCTGACTCCTAGCCTGTCCTTTCTCCCCACCATCCAAGCCCCTCACACACCCTGCTGGCCCTGTCTCCGGCAGGATAAAGGAAATTTTTGGCAGCCCTCTTCTTGGTTTAATTCTGGTGTTACATGCCTCGCTGCAAATTGTTACCTCACTGACCTTAGCAAACCTGATTTGTGAAACAGCCAGAGATTTTTGGTAGCGTGCCCATTGCAAGGATGTGTCTCCTCGACATGTCAGGCTGGGTCTGTCAAGGGTTTTAGACCCTGATATGCCTTTGGAGACCATGCAAGCCTCGTTTTGTGATTTACTGACCTGACGCTGATGCTGCCCGCACACATGGTGTACTAGAGCTGGGCCAGACTTTCAACTGAATTATTTTTTGACGAAAAAAGCCCAGATCTGATGACACCAAAACGTTTGGAAAATGTGGATTGATTTGGGCTAATTGTTATGGTTGGAAAATACCCGAACCAAAAAAAAAAGAAATCTGAAAACAAATCTAAACATTTTGTGTGTTTGAGATAAAACCTTTTCCACTTTTTGATCTGCAGTGACTTCGTTTTAAAAGTTCCTGGAATCTGATTTTAAAAATGAAAATCAAAATGCTCAAACCTGAAACCATTTGTTTTTGATTTGCCAAAAATGTCCAAAAATATCAGTTTTGGGTTGACCTGAAACAATTTGTGTTTCTCTCGAGGTTTCAGAACTGTCGGCGAACCAAAAAAATCTCTTATTTGCTCCGCTGCGCTTGAGCCCTACGTGGCAGGGCTGTAAGGCGGCTGCTTCTCTGAGTGGGTCGCGTCACATGGAGGCCGCAGATAGGGCCTGTACATCGCTGCGTGTTGAGCTGACATCACTCATGGGTTGTTTCATTTTACACCGTAGGCTGCTTTCACGATCCTTGTGGGGGCGTGCCTAGATTTAGGGGAGGAATTATTAACTATCCTAAAAACTGCAATCAGAAGATAATGGAGGGAAGGTTAACTGGAAAGCACACCTTCTCAGGGCTTCTCCACTTGGTACCCAGGGTTTCTTGCTGGGCATGGGGGAGTTCTTGAACATCCCCAAGACCCTGAACGTTGGGACACAAGCACCTGGCTTGTGTGGATTTGAGGCAGCATCTTTACTCGGAGAGGTTTTGCTATTTGTAGCCTTTGTTCAACATAATGACAGTTTACCCTGGGTGAACTCGTCTTCTTCGGAGACAGCAGGGAGCTCCTGTGGTGCTCACCGCACTCCAGCAGCACTGGCACCAGGAGTCAGGACGGTCCTGCTTCTAGATGCAGGGCCTTGGGCAAGCCACTTCTCCGCTCTGTGCCTCAGTTTACACACCTGTGAAATGGGGCTAATATTCCTTTACCCCACAGGGGTTGTGAGGCTTAAAGAACATCTGTGAGGTGCAAGGGTTGGTAAGTAAAGGGAGGGGTGTGTGTGAGAGAGAGAGAAATCCGATTGAATAGAAATGATGTGATCAACCTTCTAATTGTGATCCTCCGAGGGGAATCTAAATACCTCCTGGGTTAAACAGCTGTCTGTGCCCTGCAAAGTCTAAGCTGGATGTATTTGCATTTGCTCCAAATGAAATAATAGCCAGGAATTGATGTTCTTTAATGAGACATCAAATAGCACCATCTTCACAGAATTTCAATTCCAGACAGCTTTAGCACTTGTAAAATACTTAAAAGCTTTGCACCCGCACAGCTTGCTACCGTGTTGTCACCATCTCCTAGTTAATGATGCTGGAATTTCTCTATTTACTGTCTCTCTTCGCAGGCAGGGCTGTGTTCAGTGCAATACATCTGTTCCTCCCCATTTGCTCCCTTCGTGGAAACACCGAAAGCGTCTTATTTGCTAAAGAGAATTAACCTCGTCCCTCCCGTCGCTTCCAGTGAGCTGTGCCACCTCCTGTCTCTCGGAGCGCCGCACCGGAAACACCCCCGTTGCCTTGGCAGAGTTAACGACTGCACCCGAGCTGATCCGGGGGTGACCCCACGCACTGGGGCTGGGAGCGTGCCGGAAGAGAACCGTGCCTCTCGGCTGGCAGCAACCAGACCTCCAACACTGAGCTGCCCTGCTGACGGGCTTTGGCGGGTGTCATTGCACTTCCCAAGCAGGCCGGGGTGTTGACAGCTCAAGAAGAACAAAGTCGACGGCTAAGTCTCCCTAGCCAGGCTGTGCGTATGCCAGGAGCCCAAGGGGCAGAGCGTCAGCTGGCCCATCGCATTTCTCCCCAGCCCTGCCAATCACTGTGAGCACTGACTGTGATATTTAACTCCAGGCCTTCCCCCCGTCAGCCCATAGGCATCCCATTTGTCATGAGCACAAAGGAAACCGCACCATGTTGCTGTCCCAGCCTCGGTGACTTGCCTCCCCGCTGCCCCAGGCCTTTGAAATGGGGCTGCATGAGCACAGAGGGAGCGAGGCGAGAGTGGAACATGACGAAAATCCCCTGACCCCCCAGGAGTGGGTCAACCTCTTGTAAATGGCAATGCGCTGGATCGCTGTGTGGCTTGCTGGGTTTTCCTCAGGAGAGCGGGTGTCAAGGTGCGGGCACTGCTGGGCCCCGTGGCTTGCTTGTGAAGCGGGCCGAGGCGCGACAGCCCCGCTTCCTGTCAGGGATGGGAAGCACACTGGAGAAGCGATGGGAGGTGATGCTTTGTCCCAAAGAACAGGGGACAGAGGCTAACAGGGGCGCGATGAATTCCACAGACAGGCCCTGTGCAGACACGGTGCTTTTGACCGTGGAAATCCTTTGGCACCCACTCCAGGCAGAAATCAAGAGGAACAGGGGCTAGCAGGTACACTCAGCTATGGCATCTCTCCTGTCTGCCCTGCAGGAATACAGGAGGAGGGGATTCCCGTAGAATGACAAAATGGGAATATTTTGTAATATGAGTCCTGTTTGTGCCTCAGTTTCTCCTGCGTGCTGCACTGTTACCTAGAAGAGGGGTGGAAAAGGGCTGTTTGTTCTCAGAGCTCACTAAGAGATTGAGGTGTGGGTGTCGCCAAGATGTCTGGGTGTTTGTCCCCAACAGAACATTTGAGAGGACAAGGGCAAATCCAGTCACCTGGACGTTGACCGAGCAACCAGTGACCCAGGGAGACAGGGATTTCCCCTCCTCCCAGCTGGAGAAGAAAGGACTGGGACGCCTGAGGGGGGAGGGAGTTGGGAATCTCACGTGCAGTCTGACCAAGGCGCTCGGATGGAGAGACCTGCAGAGCTTGAACCCGGGATCACTACGGCTTGGCTGGGCTGTGGGCTCACCAGAATGGACTGTGCTTTAACCTTGAGCTCCCTGCACTGCCTGAAGGACGCCCTGCGGTGCGTGCCAGCAAACCAATAAACGCGACTGTTGTTACCTAGGGAGGTGGTGGCATCTCCATCTTTAGAGGTTTTTAAGCTGCGGCTTGACAAAGCCCTGCCTGGGATGATTTAGCTGAGGATAGTCCTGCTTTGAGCAGGGGGTTGGACTAGATACCTCCTGAGGTTCCTTCCAACTCTAATATTCTGTGATTCTAGGCCAATGCAGGAGCTGGGAGAGGTGCATTGATCCCTGAGCAGCGGCCGTCTCCCCACTCGGGGCTCTGTCTCAGCTGGACTTGCCGAACGGAGCTCACGGGGTGAAGCAGGAGTGCTGCAGGCCCGGGGTCCCAGTCTAGCGAGGCGGTGAGGCCACGTGGCTTACCCTGGAGACCCCTGGGCGGTCTGGCCCACTGAACGGATTCTTCCTGGAGACGGTTCCCGAGCCGGAGGATCCTGTGGATTATCGGCAGATAAGTCTGCTCAATGGTCTGTGGGAATGCTGGATGGGATGGGAACTGAGTTACTGCAGAGAAATCTTTTTTGGGTGCTGGCTGGTGAGTCTTGCCCACATGCTCAGGGTTTAGCTGATCGCCATATTTGGGGTCGGGAAGGAATTTTCCTCCGGGGCGGATTGGCAGGGGCCACGGAGGTTTTTCGCCTTCCTCTGCAGCATGGGGCATGGGTCGCTTGCTGGTGGATTCCCTGCAGCTTGAGGTCTTCAAATCTCACTTTTGAGGATTTCAATAACTCAGTCATGGGTTCGGGGTTGTTATAAGTGTGTATGGGTAGGGTTTTGTGGCCTGCCTTGTGCAGGAGGTCAGACTAGATGATCATATTGGTCCCTTCTGACCTATGAGTCTATGAGTCTATGAGTCTATGAGACAAGTGGGAACAAGCATCCTCCAAGCTTAAGAAAGGAGGAGAGTAGGATCTAAGGGGGAGGCGAGTGAGTAAGGAGGAAGAGATGCACGGGGTCAGAGCCAGAGCTGGGTTACATGGACCTGCCGGCTACAAGAAACTCCTCTCAGCCCGCTGCCCTGCCGTTTCTCCCTTCAGTACCTCCCAGCCTGTTCCCTCCACGTGCTGCTGAGTGTCTAGGAATCATCGGAGCTCAGGTTTGTATCTCAGCGACCTCTTCTGAGCACCTCAGGGGGCGAAGGGGGGATTTCTCTCTTTCCCCCCCTACGCGCTCTGCTCCCATAATGTAGGTTTCACCCTGGGCTAGCAGCTGGCTCTGCGGTGAGTTCACATTCTCTCCGTTTGGGGATTATTGCCTGATTCACTCCCCCTGCCTCTCGGCCTGCAGTCTCCAGCGAGGCCGAGTCTCCGCCTGGTTTAATGGCTCAGTAACAAAGGGACCGGACGCAGGGCAGTGGAACGGCCCTGCCCTGCGGCCGCTGACAATCAGCTGGTTTCGTCGAGGTACAAGAGAAAGACATCGTTCCGACAGAGGCTTGTCAGTCACGCCTTACGTGAGCTGTTGTTTTCGTCTCAGACAGTCTCAGGGCAGACAGGACCATTAGATCATCTAACCTGACCTTCTGCACCGCCCGGCCTTTGCATGGCACCCAGATCCTGCTACGTGAAGCCCAAAGCCTTCGGTCAGACCGAAGCATTTCAGACTGAACTTGGGTGACAGGCTGAGAACAGGAGACGGAGCTGGCACCAGGGTCGGGGCCCCCGTGACGGCAGGGAATTGATGAGGCGGGTTATGCCCGGATGAGCCCAGCAAGTGAACCAGGCCCCATGCCGCAGAGGCATCAAACCCTTACGTTGATAGACTGACGGCTGGAGGCTGCAGTGAACTTAGCCAGTTGTTCAGAGAGTTGCTGGGCTCACAAGCGAGGGTCTGTGTGGGTCCACGTGCAGCCCACGTGTTGCCACACGCCAAATTATTTTGCGGTAACTCACGCAGCCAAAACACCCTGTCCCGACGGGCAAAACGAGGCCATTCCAAAATGTTGGCTTCTCTGCCTCTGGCGAGGGCTTCGGAGTAGCACCTTCAACCACCGCCGTTAACAGGGGCCGCTTGGGGTGAGAGCTGCTCTTCTGCCTTGCACACGCTGTGTGGTTGCTGCTGGTTCTGTGGCAGATGCCTAAACCCAGCCACCTGCAAGTACCCAAGGGGAGGCCAGAAATCAAAGCCTGGCCAGGAGGAAAAGTGTCTAGCCCTAGAGAGAAAGGCAGGCAGATCCTGAGGTGGTGGTAGAGAGATCTGGGAACCCAAGGAGATCAGGCATAAAGCAGACAGGAGGCAAGGACGACACAGGAGAGGAGTAAATGCATGGAACGAGCGTCAATGAGGAACCCGTAACCTACGCAGAGTGGAAAGGAGAGAGGAAGCTGAGGGTACGTCTACGCTGCAAAGAAAAACTTGCAGCACCAAGCCTGAGAGTCTGGATAAGTTGATTTGAGCTCACAAGGGCCGGGCTGTCAAGCCCGGCATGGGGAGGGTCTCGGAGCCCGGGCTCCAGCCCACGGGGGAGAGTTTTGCTGCCATACCCTGAGACTCTGGGGGATGCCACACGTCCCTAGCAGGGATCAAAATCCATTCAGCAGCTGGGCAGGTCCAGCAGGAACCAGGACAGCCAGCAGCAGCGTGGTTCCCCGGCACCCCCTGCACGGTGCGCACGCTACGTCTCACCGACAAGGCTGGGGCGGGTGAAATGATGATCTCGGCTCGCAAAGCTCTGATCCCCAGCCGTCCTTGCCGAGACGGGGGGAGAAATGGGGTTGTTAAAAAGCATGGTAGCTAGCCTGTTTGCATTAAGTGCTGGTTAAAAACCTGCTAGAACGGAGGGCAGGCTGATTGTCTCCGCCAGCTGTTAGCCAGCCCTGATCACCCCGGGGGCAATCCGGCAGCCAGGATTGCCGCCAGTGTCCAGGCCGGGGCAGAGGGGGGACTCATGGGGAAGGGAGGAAATGTAAGGCCTCAGTTCAGCAAAGCACTAAAGCTTATGTCCCATTAATTTAAGCATGTGCTTAATTGCTTTGCTGCATCACAGCCTGAGGAAGCCAAAGGGGCAATTCTTTTTCAGCTAAGTCTGCGTCCCTCTGGGAATAGGTTTTTAGGGTTTTTTTGGTGGATTTTTAGGCTGTTTAAGTTCAAATCACCAGATTGCACAAATCCCTCCTGCAGCCACGAGGGGTCTAGCTTGCGTGGAGACTTCCAAGTGTCCGCGGCCTCAGAGGGAAGGACACCACTGCCAGCCGGGGAGGGAAATGGCCACTGACAGAGAATATGCACTGGGAACGAAAAGCAAGTCGTGCAGCTGACCCAGGGGGAATCCTCAGATGTAATGCAAGGCCATCCGCAGCATTTCCCTCCCCAGCCAGACAGGAGATGGAAGATGAGGGATGGCGGGGGATGACTGAGACAGACTGGCTGGGCGTCAGGTTTTTATAATTCATACGGCTTTAGGGCAAACGCAATCAAAGCAAAGAGTTAACCAAATGGCTGGAGAGGCCCTGGGACATGCAGACAAACGCCCGGTCCAGACACCGAAAGTTTTACTGCAATAACTCTGTTGGTTCGAGGGGTGTGTTTACCATTGACCTAGTTGTACCAATAACTACACTGGGGGGGAGGCGCTTTATATAAAATGGAGTTAACGACGCTGGCCTCGTTTTGTAAATCGCTTTGAGACCTGCTGCTGAAGGGTGCTAGAGAAAAGCTAGTTCGGAGTATTTCTTAGACTGGTCCAGTTTGTTTCGCTTTGCGGAGTGGGAACGAGCTATACCGCTGTCAGCGTCTTTGGAGCCTACACTGGCCTGTCACTTTAAATATGTTGGCAGAGCTGCTTTTATGTCAGGAGAGCATAAACAAAAAGCCTCTTAGGTGCCCCTGGCCCTCGATTGCCAATAGGGACTGGATGCTTCAGAGAAAGGTGCAAGACACCCCCAGGGCACAATTATGAAATAACCAGTCCATAGGCAAATCCCTTCCTAATCGCCTCCAATTAATGAAGCCTACCTTTTATGTTTCCATTAATCAGCTGGGAGCGTCTTCATGACCCATATCAAGGTCCAATTCTTTTTCAATCCTAGCAGCCTCTTGGCCTCAGGGATCCCTTAATCCCAAACTCTCATCCACCATTGTTCAGCAGCTCTCAAAGCACTTTAGTAAAGAGGGCACTAGGATTAACCCCATTTTACAGACGGGGAATCGGAGGCACGGAGACTTGCCCCAAGTCACCCAGGAGGTCAGTGGCAGAGGTCTTTTAGCCTCGTCCAGCCTCGTCTTTTAGCCAGGTCTTTTAGCCTCGTCCAGGGTTTTACCCACTGGGAAACACTGCCTCTCCCTTAGCTCCGTGAGTTCCACAGATTAATTATCTGTTGTGTGGAAAAGCACTAACCCTTTCATCGGTTATAAATTTGCTGCTTTTCAGCCTTACTAAAGATCCTCTTGTCCCCATCTTATGCCAAAGGGAGCCCCCCATCAGTAACGTATAAACTATCATGACATGTTTTCTCACTGGCCTCCTCTGTAAATCAGATGAAATCAGTTTTTTCAATGACTCCTCCTACGACGTCCTGTCCATGCCTTGAATCATTTCCATTGCATGTTTCCAAGCTCCTTTCCTCCCCCTGTTCTGGTATATCTGTTTTTGAGATGGGGTGACTAGACCGGAACACTATTCCAGGTGAGACCACCCCATCGATTTGTATAATACCACGGCAATCCTCTGTTTGCTATTTCCCAGCCCATTCCTACTACATCCTAATCTTTTATTTGCTTTTTCTGATTGCTGCTGCGCCCTGAGCAGAGGTCTTCATTGAGCTGGCTACGATCCCATGCTTGGCTGTTTCTTGAGTGGTTACAGTTAATTCAGAACCTAGCGATGCATATGAAGAGTTCAACGGATGTGCCAGATTTGTGTGACCGAAGGAAGCAGAGGAAAAAAAAATCACAGCGCCAGTAACTTTCTGGGATGAGAGAATATTGCAGCAGAGGGGGAGGTGTCCTCTTTCCTAATAGGACTGAAGAGTCGCTGTTTGATAAATGCTTGGGAAAATATGAAGGGCTATTTAATCGCCATTTTCAGATGGGGCTGCCCACATCTAGCCAGCCACGTTTACAGCTTAAGCACTGTTTTCATCATACCTCGAGTGCCATTTTCCTGGTTGTCTCCAAGTATTTAGAATCCTTGTTACAGCAATTCTTGGTATCTGATGTTCTCTGTCCCATGCAAACATTACAAGGGGATGAGTCTCTGAGGCACACTAGAGCCTTATTAAGCAGTATTGCTCTATCTTACAACCTGTTGCTTAATTGAAACCTCTTAAATTTTTATTGCCGACTTGGCAGAAATTGCCAGTTTAGTGCGCATTTCATCTTCTCTAACGTGCTGCGTTTGTGGCATAACAAGGAGCAATAGAGTCGGGTAAGTAACATTATCTGATCCCATCAATTCACGTGGAGTGGCTGAAGCAATGTCAGAGGCGTTTCGGCACTTGGGGATGATGGCAGCTATAAAATTCAGACCAAAAATGTCTCGCTTGGTCTCTACACACACACTAAAGTAGGTGATTCCAAGAGCACGCTAAGTACAGCTCTTGCCTCCGTGTTTCTAGAGGGTGAGACGACGGAGAAAAAAGGCTTTTTACTGTGATTAACGGAGCCCTTTGCGGTGGGGGCCGGTATCATTTCAAATCCTCAATGCCTGGCCTCTGCTGAAGAGTCAGCAAATGATGCAGAGCTTAGGAAAGTGTGTGCTCCCGTCCCACGGGCTGTCAGGCTTCAGCTCACCTGGTGCCCACTAACGTGCGTGCACCTGTGCTTGCACCCAGCCCTGGCGCCGTTACTGCCCACGGCTGGGGACCCAGGCCCCCTAACTCAGAGCTTCCATCAGAGGGGGACAGAAGTGCACTGTCACCACCAAGGCAGCCCGTGTCCCCAGCACAGGGATGCATGTCCCAGCCTCCGAGCGCCCAGGAGGATCACTGGAGGGGCGGAGGTGGGAAAGTGCCTTTCCCAGCAGGCACTGGATGTGCGTAAGAGCTCTTGTCCACTGATGTGTATGGGGGGGAACCCCTCCATGGCCAGAGCTGCAGAGCCCAGCCCCTGGGGTTATCTGACATCAGGGTGCTCGGAATCGGGATGGAGTACCCCAGCCTTCGAGCACCCAGGACACAATCAGGGCTACACGCCCTCGTTGTCAGGTGTTGGCTGCGTGTGTGTTTTCCCAGTGTGTATGCGGCCCCAGCTCTGCGCCGATAACCAAGACACCAAACCACGCCTGGATTATCCAGTAAGACCAGAGATCTGTTTCAGTAACGAAGGCGCCAGGCCAGGTTTATTGCCAACGAAGCCGGGTGAAAAGCATGAGACAAGTACTCTTCATACATGACGGTGGACCAGCTCGGTAAACGGCGGGACTTTCCGTTCCTCACTCGGCCAGACGAAGACGCTGCCTTTGAGACCCTCTTTTACACACTGGTACCAACAAGCTGTGTATTGCCCCTCTGACGTGTGTGGCTGCCGCCCTCAGACGTGGTAAGATGCCACCCTTTCCTCTGTACCGGATGGTTCGGTCAGAACTCCTCCAACCCTCATATTGATGTTCTGAGGGGCCAGAATATTTCGGGGGTATTGGCATCTTCTGGTGGCTTCCTGGAACGGGCTTGCGTGAGCCCTCTGTACCTAGCACCTCTTTAGGAACGTGTCTTTGCAACGCCAGCTCTGTTCTTCTGACTTCTGCTAACTTTGCTTTACAGCAGCAGGGTTTGACCATTACTTTAGCTCAAGCCTCAGATCTGGCCTCTTACCCAGGCCTCACGCCCTCACTTTCTGCTACAGCCTTCAGGCTCACCGCCGCCGGGCCCATCACTGCAGGGGACGGTGTATCCACAGCCTTGGAGCTGCCGCCTGTCGTGGGCTTCCTAAGCCTCCACAACTGGGCGGCCATCCCTACTGCAAGGGGGGCAGTGTGTACTGGCGGTCCCAGCTGCCCCAGTGCCCACCACTGATAGAGATCAGGGATGGTCCCCGAGCCTCTGGCCCATGGCAATTCCCGGCCAGCCCCTCTATAGCCCACCCAAAAACATCCCTGCGACATGCATGAGTACAGGGGAGTGCTTCATTCCCCAGCAGGCTCGGAGCAAATGCAGCTGCTTAATGCAATGTAGTGTACCGGAGAAGTGAGGAGTCACCGTCAAGGCAAAGGTTGGGCAGCTGTCCCCACAGCGGCCTGCCCTCCAGCCCCCCACCCCAACGGCTGCTGCTGCAAATAGCTTCTTTGAAGCTCCAAATGCTCGTGTTTCGACTGTGCATCGGGAAAGGAACAGACACTGAGCATTAGTCTCAGAAATTGCCATAGCAACCTCTCTTTGCCGCGACACAGAGCCCCCTTCTGCCTGCAGCACTGTGTCCGAGCGAAGCCCGGCTCAGCGCTGCTGTCGGGAAGGCTGCAATAAACACGGACGCTCCCCCGCTTTCCTGTGAGCTTGCACCCATCCTGCACAACGCGCGTCCTGTGCTGCATCGCGGCGATCAGGCTGCAATGGGCCTCGCGTGGCCGAGGCTACATTCGGTGGCCATGTGGGAAGCATTCGACGGGGCAGCTGAGGGTTTCGCAAAACGTCACCCCGTTGTTTCTGCCCCCAAAGCCATATTTGCAGCTAGAGATTGGGGTAGAATCGAGATGCAGAGAAGGCAGCTGGGAACAGCCCCCTAGATCTCTGCAAGGAGCCATCCTGCACTGGGATACCCCAGACATTGCTTGGATGCCGGCACATGCCATCTCAACACTTGGACAGCTCCTTCCCAAAGGGCGCAGGCACTGGGGCAGCTATTCCTTTCTCGTAGGACGTGGCGGAGAGGGCCAGGAAATTGGCAGCCTTAAACTCTAACGCTGTACCCCAGGTTCATTCACCTAACGTGGCTCTGGAGACAGCGACTGTGTGACAACAACTTGGGAAGCGGTCCGCCTCTTTGGCTGCCCAGGTCAACGTCCATTCTGCACGTTCACCTCAGTGCTCGTTGCTGGGGGCCGGGGCCTTGGCCACCAGTTTGTACACAGTGGGCGGGATGCAGACGTCCATTAGGCATGGAGGTGTATGTGTTGGGGAAAAGGGGGATGCAACCATAGGGAGAGGCATCAAAGGGGTTCCAGGCTGTATGGGTGGGGATGTGGCTGGGGAAGAAATAGATTTAGTTCCCTGGCTCTCAGTGGAGTGGCAGACGGGCGGAGGGTATTTCTAGGGTGATTACAGATCAGAGGCACCATGAATGGTGGGGTGAACAGCCTGTGGCTAATGTGGGTTTTCGAGCTGTGTGCAGAGTGTAGGGCGTGAGATTGCTACTGGAAATACAGAGGAGGCCCCATGTTTGTAGCAGGCAGGGATGGGCAGTTACACACGATCCCTTCGAATTCTGTACTTGCAAACTTTTTTTTTTTTTTTTAACAACTAACGATGACCATTTAAGCAAGGTTTTTAATGAGCGGGTCTGTCTGTCCCATCTGCACTCTCTTCCCCACGCTCTCCCTGTGGTTTTAGCTGATTTGACCGGCGCTGATCTCCTCCGTGTTGCGTTTTTGCAGGCCCATGGTCACTGTCGTCGGTACTTGCTGAATCCCCTCCAGTTCTTCAATATCGTTTCCGAGATGGGGTGAGCGCTCTAAGTTTGAGACAAGGTTTTCTAGCACATCCCAGCCGTCTTTGCAGAAACACCTCCCCATTCTTTCAGCTCAGCTCTCCGGGATGCCTGGTCCATTTAAAGGTCAGATGAAAGGGAGGGAATCTCTTCAGACTAGAGATTTCGGGCAAAAAGTTCCATACTCCAAAAGGTTTGCCGGTATATAGTTATACTAAACCCAACTGAAATGAGACCAAATATCATGGCTCACCGGAGACTAGACTATTCAGTGCCACGGGCAGACAACAGCAGGGTGTCCAAGGCCCCTGTAATGGCAGGGATCTGATTACAGGAGATCTACCCAGAAAATCCTGGCAAGTGACCCTCACCCACACGCTGCAGAGGAAGATTAAACCCCCCTCTAAGGTCCTGCCAATCTGCCCTGGGGGAAAATTCCTTCCTGACCCCCAATTGGACCCTGATCCTTTGAACAAGAACCAGCCGGCCTGCCTGAGCACACTTACATTGGTTCAGCGAGTGAAATATGCGACATCAGTTAAAGCACTTGCAAGCTGGTGCCTACGCTGGGGCTTTTAGTGGCACACAAACGGTCCAAAGAAATCACCCCCCTAATCGACATTACTATACTGGGAAACGTTTCTAGAGCACGTCAGGCCTTAGGCCGGTCTACACTACATGCTAAGCCCTGGTCTGCACCACAGAATTACTTTGGCATAACTATGTCGCCGAGGGGTGTGAATAAACCACCGAAGCCCCGGCGCAGACAGCGCTATGTCGGCGGGAGAGCTTCTCCCACTCATATAGCCAGCCCCTCTCATGCAGGTGGATTAACTGCGCTGACGGGAGCAGCTCTCCCGTTGGGGTAGGCGCGTCTTCCCTTAAGCACCGCAGCTGCACCGATGCGACGTTTTTCGTGTCGACCTGTGAAAGCTTTCCATGCAACACTGGTGAGAGCCTTAACGGTGGAGTTGCTCCCACAGCTCCACCGTCCCTGTTTAAATCCCCTGTTAATGAGCCGCGGCATCCCTTAATGTGTGAGGAAAGCGGAGAAGCAAAGGCAATCCGAGAAGCAGCCGGACGATAAAATTGCTTGTGATGAAGGCTCCTGGCTGCGTGTTTAAACAATTCCGGGAGCGCCTCATTCTACAAAGGGTAGCAATAAACTAGAGACAGCAAAGGAGAATGACAGCAGTCAGAAGGCTCACATATGAAAGAATCAGTGGCTTAGTTTTCAGCGGTACCTGGAGCAACTATTGATTTAAAACGGGCGCCGCAGGAGCTCGGCACATCTGGAAGTCAGGCGGTGGCTAATTTCAATCACTTAGAGGAATGGGGGCCGAGAAAATGGCTTTGAACAAGACGACGGGGCAGCAGGAGATGACTTATTTCAGGCTAATCCAAGATGTTTCAGAAGTAGGAGCCTCACGCTGAAGAATGGCGAGACTGGAGTAGATGTAAGAGGAAAACATCTGAAGGGTCGGAGCACGTCGGTAATGGAGCCATTAGCAAGAGGGGGGGGCCGAGTCGCGTTCCGTGGGCACTCCAAGAGGAACCGAATTTGTCCCCGGAAGGGAGGGGCTGCACGCTAACCCCCAGGCTCCCTCCATCCTGCCCTGTCACTAGTGAACATGGGCAGCTGTTTTAAAGTGGCATTTAACAAGCTCATTTGCCACCCTGCCCGCCGAGAGCTTATTAAAGGGGCTGTCTACACGGCAAAAACCAAACAAAAGGGCCTGCAGGAGTGAGTCTCAGGGCTGGGTGCAAGGCTGAAAACAGCTGTGTAGACATTTGGGTTTAGGCTCAAGCTCTGGGACCCTCCCCCAGCCAATGTGGGCACCTCGATGCTGCTATTTTGAACCCCAGAGAGCGAGCCTGGGTCAGTTGACCCAGCTCTGAGACTCGCTGCCAAGGGGTGGGTTCTTTTTCACAGCGCAGACCTATCAGATGCGGTGCGTTCGGGGAGCTAGAAGCAAGACGGCCCGGAAAAGCTGAACCAGAAAGCAACAGGTGCCACTGGAACCTCTCATTTGCCATTTTACAGGCATTATTCAGCCATCGCCATGCGGCGCGTACTCTGTATGAAACCTCAGGAGAACAGAGATGCTTCCAGCATAGGCCTGGGAGCTGCAGGACTTATTCCATCTCAACACCATGCCTCAAGCATTGAGACTGCAGCTCTTTACCCGGCACACGTAACAGGACAGGCACCGGGAGGGTCTGAATAAACCATGCTGGCTAAACGCAGAACACCGTGTCCCCCACTGGAGGGCTCACACACTACTTCAAGGGATACCGCCCAATTCCCACGTGTCACGCTCAGTTCTCACCCTGTGTGAAATGAGAACAATAGCTCGTGCGCCCCAAGCCCCCCAGAGGGTCGGCTGCAAGGATTCATTAGTAACTGTTCAGTTCTTTGCAGACATAAGAGCTGAGCATCAGTATTAAAAGAGAGTCACTACACAGCACTGCCGCTCATTGGTAAAAGAAAGGACTTATCCAGGGGGCATGTCCTTGTCTGATTAGACTTTCATGATTTGCTTTTAACTGAGACAGGGGAGGAGGGCTGCTGGGAGGCAGCGGGAATCTGCTACTGGGTCTGCTAAATGAAAAGACGTGTCCCTTGCTCGTCTAATTGATTGACTGACAGATGTAAGGATTGATTGGGGGTAAGTGCAGCTTTCCATTTCCATATAAGGATAAATACAAAACCAACTGATATTCTACATACATCAAAGAAACTTCAGAAACAATCGCTCCATCCTGTATTCTCTCAATTACAGTCATGCTTAGAGGTGCTAACGGAGATCAAAGCCCCTTTCTACTAACTACATACAAAGACAGCCGCTGCCCCAAAGAGCTTGCTGTCCGAATTGACAAGCCAGACCAAGGAAATCTCATGAGCCCATTTTACAGATTCAGAGAGAAGTGACTTACTCCGGGTCACACAGGGAGACAGTAGCAAAGTGCTGTATTGAACCTAGATCCTCTGAGTCATTGGCCTACAGGTGAGTACAGGCCCAAGCCGTCGTCTCCACCCAAAGCACTGTTTTTAGAGATACATAAACACCCATCATAATGACGGTGGGGGGTAAATCAAGGAAACAGTTACTTCAATCTATTTTATTACCTCTAATTTTTTTGAGCTTGTCACGCATCCTGCATGTCCTTCCCGCGCTGAGGAAAGCTAGATGACTTTCCCTTTGTCTGCCAACTTTGATTCCTCTTCAGATGGACGATCATGTCATTTATTCTTGATAGTGGCATGAAACTCCCATTTTGCAATGGGTGTTTGCAGGGATCGGGCCCTCCGGGACATTTCCACGGTGCTTTTAGGATCATCCCTCTGGTTCCCCAGAAGAGAAGCCTGTCTCAGTTGCCCCGCTCCCCTCATTCCAGGGGAATTTACAGAGCTTTTAAGAGGAGGCATGGCCTGGCTGACTCCGTGGCGGCCCCGCCATGAGCAGAGGGGTGGGCTGTAAATTGGAAGGGCAGGTATGCTAAAACCTGACCTTCTCCTGCCAGCCGGGGACTGAGGTATCATCCCATGACGGAGAGAAATTCCAGAGCCCCTCTCTATGTACCGTTTCTCCCCGGAGTCATACAATGGCTCCAGTCTGCCTGTCCCTTTTCTGCAGCTGCTGAGCGAGGAGGGCCACTGCTCTCTGTAGCTGGCCAGCTTTAAATTCTGTAGCCGTCACAGAAACACTCACTGTGGGGGGAAAGGACTCCTGGTGAAGTATCATTCGCTCAGGCCCCAGAGAGGGGCTTCGCCAGCAGCCAGGTGGAAGCCCCACTTCGCACAGCCCATCCACTCCACATGGAGCATCCATGCGGGTACCCGGGGCCAAAAGGGGAGCCGTCCTTTGACCAGGGCAAGGTTCCTTGCTGGGGAGGAATGCCTGATAGAGTCATAATGTTAAAGGCCAGAAGGCACATCCAGTCTGACCTGCCGTACATCACAGGCCACCAGCCCCACCCAACACTTGGACACAGAACCCGACCACAGCCTCACAGCCCTCAGGAACCTGGGCTATTATGTGCCACAGGCAGAGACTAGGCGGGACCGAGCTGCACCAGTGCTCGAGACGTCTGCAATGGCAGGGAAATGATTAAGTGAGATACACCCAGATGATCCCCTCCCAGGGTCACTGCCAATCTAACCTGGGGGAAAATTCCTTCCCTCCCCAACTTAGACCCTGAGTTTGTGAGCAAGAACCAGCCAGCCAAGCACCGGAGAGGGAGACTGTTCGGAGCCAACTCACAGCCGTGGCCCGCCCTAGCCAATGTCCAATCTCCAGCTGTAGCCATCTCTGATGCGTCAGAGGAAGGAGATTAAAAATAAACCAAAAAACAACCCTCCCACAATACACTGGGAGGGGAGGGGAGAAATATCCCTTCCTGACCCCTGCAGACTGGCCACGACCCTGAAGCATGAGCTTTCAGGAGCATAAGACAGAGACTGGAAGTGAGCCTCAGGACTCATAGCAGAAGGATAAAATGGAGATTCCCTCCTGTTTAACTGCGGTACTGGTTATGAACGGATCAGCAGAACCATTGCCTGCAGTGAACAGGTGAGGAAGGCAGGGTCCTGACCAGTCAGAAAGTCCGTGTATCTGAGGTTGACGGGAAAGCGTGCACGCAGCCAAAGCATTCATCCTGTGGTTTAACTCGGCTGTAGCCACAATGGGTCTGGCAAAATGCCATCCTTGAGAGCAGGGGACCTTCCTCTAAGACACGCTGCTTTACTTGAGATATTACAGGCTGTTCTCCAGTTCCAGTGAGAAGCGGAAGCCACTTGCCTGGGGGCACCCAGGCGAAAGCGCTGGCCACGAGATGATCATTCTCATGATTCGCTGCTGAGCTATTCGCTGGAAGTCAGTAAAACACAGCCCCGTGACCGTGAGGATGTGTTACTGTCATCGGCATCCAGCCCACAGGGGCCTCCCGCTGCGTCTTGTCCAGTGTGAAATATGCCAAATCCCTAGGCAGAGAATTCTGCAGCCCAAGACGTCTCACCATCTAGACATTTCAGGCTTATTTTTGTCCTATTACTCCCAGTTATACGCAGCACTGGCCATTTATCAGCTCATCGCTGGGTAAGCTTTTGGCCAAACACGCTAGGATTGAATCAGATTCCTTTAAATAAAGCCTGTGGACAGCTCAAGCGACTAATCCTCTGAATTCCAGCTGCCAGGAAACGCTAGCTCTACCGCACAACAGTGCCCCCTTCTCTCTCCTTACACAGAAACACAGTTTCTCTTCAGCTCCATGCTGCACATCGCAATCCGTTCCCACGCCTGCAGTTGCTGCGTGTGGGGCAGGATAAAGTCTCTCTGACTGATGCAAAAGATGATACAGCCCCTACTCACTATGGGGAATCTCCTAGGGTTGTTCTCGGGTTCTGCTTCATTTCCTTGACAACGCCGCGGAAAACCATTTCTAAGGCTTGGCAGATGTGGTTAATCTACGATTTGGGGTTTGCTTTCTTAAGAACAACTGGAGCGATGTTCATTCTCTTTGCAAGGCACAGTAATCTTTTGTGGGAAGTAGCTGCCACTTCCCACAAAGCTCTAGCTTTTACCATCCTTCCTCAACATTTTGGTTCATTTTCTCTATCATTGTGGGATTCTTCCGGCTACAGATCTACGTTATTGCCCATCCGCATTCAAGCAGTAACTAGTCAGGACAATAGAGCCCAGAGGAATAGCACTGAATGTGAGAGTATGAAAGGCCAGTTTCCTTATGATTCGAAATGCCATCCAGGCTCAAAACAAGGGTCCATCTAGTGCCTTCAGCTCTGGTCCATACTTTATTCAAAAGACAGCCGTGCCCCTCTCAGCACATGCATGCACGACGACGTACTTGGCTGGCTGTGCCGGGCTGCACACGGAATGGAGGCAACATCCAAAGGACGGCAGCTCGAAATTCGCACCTGCTTCTCATTGTCCACTCCCAGAGGCAAGGGGATTTCCTGCCACCTCTCCCTTTGTGTGCCAGTTCTCTTTCTAACTGGGTGCCACCCCTTAAACTTTAAGATGCCCACCTGGCTGTCCTATGGTAAGCTGCCCTCCCATGGTCCCAACCAGAGAGGCAACGATCTAGCAATCCCTTCAGCCATGGGGTCAAGTAATTACAGGGGATTGCTGGCCAAACCTTCAAGGGAAAGCTCTGGGGAGGGGTCATGTGACCATTTGCTATGAGGAGTCAAACAAAGAAACCCTCCCCAGCACTGTATCTGGTTCCACTGAACTCTGCTTAAATGTAACAAATCAATGGCCACCAAGACATGTCATGGCTATTTCTGCACTGCACACCATGCCATTCAGAAATCCCGGCAAAAACACAGGCCCCTGAGCTAAAGGGAAATCATCATCCATGGTTAGCAGTACACGGCCTATGACACACAGTTGTAAATCAGCCACATTAGGCAATTCAATCCCGGCTCACCTTCCTTCTTTCATGCTCTATGGGGATCATTTCCTCAAGGGTTCTGCGTAGTCCTGTTTTTTGTTTTTTAAATGTAACAGCATACTCTGGAAGTGGGAACTAAAGAAAAGAAGAGAGGTTTGCAGCTGTGGCCTATGGGGCCCAGCCCTTTGTGTGTGCATGAATGACAATGTTATTTGTTTTTCTTGTAGGCATTAGGACACAGACACGTTTCCAAACATCGGTGAAGCAGCCAAGTTAAAGGGAGACAAATATTTCCAATTTCCACTTGCTACCATAACATGAGTTTCATTTGAGAAGGAGGTGTCGCCAAAGTGGTTTAATGTCAGGTGGCTGCATTGTATAATACAATACTAAGCTCTGTTTCATTTTCTGTTTGAGAACTAAAAAATGAGTTTGCTGCAAAGTGCCACATGTAAGGCTGCAAAGGTATTTATTAATCACACTCTAGTGATTCGTTTCTCGTACTTAAGCCATTAGTGGATTTTACGGTGCTAATGTGATCTCGCTAAGGGGACTGATGGCTTTGTTGGAGTCATTTGCCTTCTGACAAAACAACAAAAGGCTTTCTTTGCAAGCAAACAAACAAGCAATCACAGAGGAGTGAATTATCAGGGCAGTACTAGATTAACTGTGTACTTGATAGGAAATAAAGGAGGTGTAGTGGCTGGAACAGTCAACTGGGAATCAGTTCTGGCATTGGCGTATTTTGTTACCTGGGGTAAGTCACGTTCCCTCTCTGTGCCTCAGTTTCCTCAATCTATAAAATGGACATAATGATGCTATGCCTCACCACCACGTAATGCTGAGAGCTGTACCAGAAGCCTCCAAAACAGGTGCACTCCCTCCCCTGATTTTTGGGCGTCACATGTTACGAAAGATTCAGACAAATCACAGAGTCCAGAGGAGAGCAACAAAAATGATCAAAGTTTCGAAAAGGAGAGGTTGAAATAACTGGGCATGTTTCATCTAGAGAAGAGACAGCCGAGGGAGGACCTGATAGCAGTCTTCAAATATGTTAGGAGCTGTTATAAATAGCAATAAATTGTCCTTCACGTCCACTGAGGGTAGAACAAGAAGGGCTTAACCTGCAGGAAGGGAGATTTAGGGTTAGGAAAAGCTGCTGAACTAAAGGATAGACACACACCGGAACAGATTACCGCGGGAGGTTATAGAATCCCATCAATGGAGGGTTCTTAGGAACTGGTTGGACAAACCACCTGTCAGGGATGGTCCATGTTTACTAGGTCCTGCTTCAGTGTAGGGGGCTGGACTTGCTGACTTTTCAAAGCCCCTTCCCGCCCAACATTTCTGTGCTGCTTACCAACATCTCAGGCGTGCGTGTGGGGCTCTGACGCCTTCCAGTTTGGGAAGTGATTCGTGATACGCAGCCCATTCGAGAGAAACGACTGCAGGGCCATCTCGGAGAGCCGATTGCTACAACTTTTAACACCGGGAGAGGTGTGCCTCGCAATGACCCCGCTGCCCCAGACTCCGAGCAGGCCTTTCAGAGGCTCTGCTAAAGGAGACCGAAATGTAAGCTAATCTTTTTGACTTTAACGAGTCACATGCACAAATAGAAACGCCGGATTGGAGCTACCATTGATCCGAGGCACAACAGTCACTGCCAAAGATTCTGCTGCTCATCAGCCAGGCTGCTATTCCACCAGCTAGCTCTTTATCAGGCGCTCTTTGCTACGGAAGGTGCACATCAGCTGCCACGGCTTCCATGCGGGAGGGGAGAGGCATGGGGGCGGGAGGGGAGTATTTATTTATTGGCACGTGCACAGGCTTGTGTTAAAGTGACGCTGTTGGGAATGGAAAACCGCCCTCATCTGTATTAACACCAGCTCTTTGGATTAATTAAACTGGAATCTTTCTTTTTTTTAAATTTCATTTACCTGATTTCGCTATTTAGGCCAGTCTATCGTAGCTCTAAACCTACATTACCATAGTATCTGAGCACCGCACAGTCTTCAACAAGTCTGCCCTCACAATATCCCTGTGAGGCAGAGCAGGGCCGTTACCAGCCTACCACCCTAACCACTGCACCAGCCTTCCTCTCTTGCTCTGTGCACTTCAAGGGCCCCAATGGAAACAACTGATCCATTTCGCTGTGGTCCAGTGGGTCTCTATCTGCGGCTGGGATCCACCAGCAGAGCTCTGCAGGGTTTGGGTCACAGTGAGCACTTGATAATTGTGCTTTGGAAACCCCTCTTGGAAAACGCCCCTGAGACGAGTCGATTTCTTGAGTTGGACGTGGACAGGGAAGCTGTAGTGTTGGATGGGTAAAGTCTGTAGCAAAAAGTGAGTGACAAAGAAATTGCTGGAGCAATAAAACCCCATGGCCTGGTTTGCACTAGGAAATTAGGTTGGTGTAATTACATTGTTCAGGGGTGTGAAAAACCCACATCCCTGAGTGATGCAGTTAAATTAATCTAACCCCTTAGTGTAGACAGTGACACCCCCTCCCGTTGGCATAGGCACTGTCGTCATGGAAGCACAACTGGTGCACCGCTACAGCATTTTAAGTGTAGACGAGCCCTAATGAATTAGAAGCAGACTGTTTGGGCGGTGACTTTTGCACCTTGAATCAACTGTTTCTCCAATCCGGTGTTCCAACCGTACAGACTTGCTGCGGCGATCTAACGCCCAGTGTGAACGGCCACTGTATTCTCAGGCACGGAGGAGTAGGTTCACTTCGTGCTGTATGCAAGGGGACCAGCCTCCCTCCTGCCAATCTCCAGGCGCAGGGTTTATTTTAAGATATATGTATCATGGAGAGTTGAAAGGAGGTGGATGCCCCACCCCTGCTGTCAGTGTGCAGGAGGGAAAAGCACTGAGGCTCCCGCTAACACAGCGCAATCCCATTCGGGTGTGTGGACAATATATGCCCTGCCAGCACTGCCGGCTTGCAACAGCTTCTCCCTGTAGGGCTGGATGAAATATGCTGCCCGCCACAACAGGGAATGGAGAAAGTTTGGCAGGCAAACCGCGTGTTGATTAGAGAGCAGCTGTTCGATACCTGAACAGCTGCTGCCTAGGCCCCCAAAGAGTGTTTTGCCCACCTCTTACTAAAGTGTTAAACTAGAAATGAGTGCTCGGTATCCTAAGAATGAAAGCAGCTCATTTTCCATAGCCTGCTGGACAAGATACAGATACACAAGATCCACGCTGGCAGAAATCTGTTACTTTATAAACCAGAAGAATCCATTGCAAATCCTTGGAACTCGTCTACCTGAAAACTGGAACTAAAATAACTAAACAGGTGGCAGTTCACACCTTTAATTACTTCACTGCCCATCTGTGTGCTGACTTAAGTTAGCTCATTATATTTCAGAGTAAGAATGTCGACGCAGACTTGTACTGCAATAATTACCGGTGTGTATCACAACCGCTATGGTTATTTGCTGATCAGCGTCCATGTCATCCTTGGCTTAAAGATAAGTTTGATGGTAACTTTCCGCTGGCAAGTGGTAAATTTGGTGATGAGTTTCCTTGAGTTAATCGGAGCTGAAGTGGAAGTGCTGTGGCTCTAACGCCACTGATGACCAAAGAAACCCAATCTCTGCTGGAATGCATTCTGTGTTTCATTGGGGGGAGAATTCAAGGGCAGAAAGAACCTAAGAAGGGCAATGGGGAAGCAGGGCAGAGAAGAGAAGCTCCAGGAAAGAGCTTTATGCCACTGGCTGACTTTCAAACTCCTAACAAGCATTCAGATCTAACAGGACTGCCAGGATGCTAGGGAAGTAACATCTTATAAGCGACAGGCCTCCCACCACTGGCGATAATAAATAATCAAAACGCGGTTGTGCTGCCTGCAAGGAGACAAGCTGCTTTCCTCTAATCTCTCTTTGCCACCCTAAGCCCCCGTAGGCAGCATCCATCCCTTCTTGAGGGGCTGGAGAGTGACCAGCACATGTTGGGATGACCAGAAGTGAGCAATTGTGTTAGCTGCCTTCTTGGCCAGTGCACCACCGACCAACAGAGCCAGCTAGCTTGAAAGCCAGGCTGCCCTAGCTGCTGGTTGTGGAGCAGCCATGGAGGGGACTTGTAACACAGCCCCACCAGTCGCTTACGCAATAAAGCCAAAGGACAATACTCTGCAGGGATTGCCACAGGGTCACCTGCCTCTTTGAGGGCTGGGGGCTGGACAGCCCCTTTTTATTTATCAGGCCCAGCTGGGCAGGCAGCAGCTGTTTTCTATGAAGGGCTGAGCGAGCGCAGCTGGAAAGAGCCGCAGGATGTGCTCGCCGGCAGGGAGCTCTGGAGCAACGGGGACTGAAGGAAAGGGTGTCTCTTTCTATCAGGTTGGAGACAGAAGCCAGGGAGCTGTAGTTCAGAGGAAGTGAAGCAACTATTTTGGGTTTCGTGTTTTGACTAAGTTTTATGTTTAAAAGCTAACGCTGTGCCCAGAAAGAGACTTGGGGCATGTAGTAAGTTCTTCCTGGGCAGGTCGAGAAAGCCAACCTGTGTGAGGGGAAACTGAGGCAGCTGCTGTTTTTTAGCTAGATGGGGTAAGAAAGATATGAAATCCCCTCTGTGGGCTCTGGCCAATGTGATAGAAACAATACAGTAAATGACCCAGTCTTGTGAAATTCAAACAGACAAAACAATTGAGGCGAGGGGACAATATGAGGCAATCCATATAGACAAGTGTGGTGTAAAAAAATGCCCTTGGCATACAACATCTTTAGGCACTTTTTAAACCGGGGGCGATATGGTCTGACACCGGGGAGGCAGTGAGCTGAGAGAATTTATGGCCAGGCCAGCATGATCTATCACTTGATGTGACCTGCTGTCTAGCACAGGCCAGGGAATCTTAATTCTGCATCTTGCCCAATAACCCCTGGTGAGCCAGAGCATCCATCTGAGACAGAGACATCCAGTTGTGATTTACAGAATTCATGGGGCGAATATATCACGCTCTGAGGTAAGCTGGGATACAAAAATTGTGCCTTGTTCCCATTTTGAAGTTGTTTAGCTTCAGCTTCCAGGGACTGGATCTTTTGATTGGCCTTTACCTCCTGGACTGGACAGCTGTCTGCTATCAGCAATTATCTCCCCAGGTGGGGACTTACAGACTGCAACCCACTCGTCTGGTACTCTCAACAAGTTAGAAAGGTCCAATTCCTTGGGCGCGTCTACACTGCCCTGCAAACCCAGTCTGTGGGGCTTGTGGACTTGGGTGTTTCCAACCAAGTGAGCGTCCACACTACATTGTAAGCGTGGTTAACAGTTGCCAGACCCAGGTTTCACAACCATGCTAAGGTGTCCATACAGCGCTATGCAGACCTTCTACTCCGGTCTGCGGCTTGACTTGGTCCGTACTGCGAATTGACCGGATGTGGACCCAAGTCACAGCGGGATTCAGGTTCTTGCCCACCCCCTACCAGTATCCCAGGGCCCGGGTCCTCGTGCTGCTGACCTGAATAAGACTGTGTGGATGGAAGGAAGGCCTGGGCTGAAACCTAAGTCTGATCTGGGCTTAACGTGCAATGAAGATACACTTTAAGTCTCTCGCTGAGGCAGGTTTTCCAGACCTTGACTCATATTCACAGCCATTCTCCAAACCAGAGGTTCCCAACCTTTTTGGCTTGAAGGCCACAAATATCATTTTTATAACCCTGAAAGGCCCCCAGTCTACGTCAATATGTTTTTTATGAGTTGATATACACCATTAAGGACTACAAACCACTACCTAGTTGAAGTAAACATTTTGATGCTACTGTGCTCATTTTTACATTCACTGTTTTACATCTACAAGTGACTCCGTGTGCCATACGCTCACAGACAAAGCACTTGTAGATGAGTCCCTCTGATCTACATCCAGTACCTGGATGGCTCTCAGTCCTTTGATTCACAGCTTCAGTTGTAGATGAGTTGATCCAGAGGTAGGAGAAGGCTGAAGATTAAAGACTGACTGCAGAGAAGATGCTATGGATGTCGTGCAGCTGCCTTTTATGTCCCTTGGCCTTTGCCATGCTGCTTGTGGAAATTTACAGAAATAAGATGGAGTCCAGGGTCCCATGAGTAAGTCCTGGGGACTCATCAGGTGTAGTTCCTGGGTTCTTTCCCTCGGCTTATTGAACCTTTGAGTTCCCTTAATGGGCCATCAAGCAGTTTATTGCTGCAGCCATCCTGTCTGGGGTGTCGCTCAGAAACAGCACAAGTTGAAGTACAGATACATCAAACATATCCAATAGAAATATGACACATGCACATAAACAACATCCAGAGGGGTAGCCATGGTGGTCTGTTTTCAGCAGAACAACAAGAGTTCTGTGGCATCTCAAAGACTAACACATTTATTTGGGTATAAGCTTTCGTGGGCAGAAACCCACTTCGTCAGATGCAGTAAACAACATCATGATCCTTAGCAAATTCTAACCTTTCGAACGGTGCCTGCCTATCTCCTACGAACTATTGTAATTTTGAAATAGTGATGTTAAACAATATCAGAAATGGTTCCCCTAATTCAGCCAATGTCACGCGATGAAATAAGGCAAAGGCCTGAACCATTGCACACACTCAAAGCCCAGAATCCGTCCTCCTTTCAAACCCTTCCTTGAGCATTGCAGCACCAAACACTGAGGTGCTCAAGAACGGGAGTCACAAAAGGCAGCAAGCTGAGCGGGGAGCCGCCTGCGCTACCCAACAGGACGCATTGAGAAGTGGGGTGCGGCCTATGCCCGCCCCTCAAAGGGCCCCTTTGCTTGGGCTTCACAGCCGTGACTCCTCTCCTGGAGTTGGGTGCTCAAGCCAGGTTTCTCAAGACAGACTGAGGAGGTGCCCAATTACAACATTTATCCTAGAAGTTAGAGCATCCCCCGGGGCGTGGGAGACCCAGGTTCCCCCGGTGCGGCCCCCTCAGCTTGCTGTGAAGAAGGGATGTGAGCTTGCCCTACTAACCACTGGGCTAGAGAGAGTCTGGGGCAGGCTGTCTCAACCTCTCCCGTCGAAGCTGTTGCGCAGAAATAACGAACGAATCACTGGAGCGGTGGGACAGGACCCGGGTCTCCCACCTCCTGGGAGTTGTCCTAAGTGCCAGGTTACAGAGTTGTTTTCCCTCTCTCTTCCCTCCATTTCTCTATCTGAAATGACTTATTTCACATACTAGATCCATTTTAATTTTAAAAAAATAAAACACCCCTGAAAACGAAATGTTTCCTTCCAAGTGGAACTAAACCCTACCGTTCTGGTTGTTTGGGTTTCATGCAGCCCTCCCCGGGAGTAATGAGCTCCCAGCAGCCTCCGGTTCATCTACTCCAGAAATAATCTCCCCCCGCCCCCAATCCTGCCAGATTAGAATCTCACAAATGACAAGGAATGAACAAAAATGAACAAAAGCCTCTCCCACTGTCACACATCCAGACCTGAGGGCGGGGGTATTGCCAGGGATTCGCTACGCCAGTGAGTCACACGGAGGATCACAGACCGACTTAACTGCAGCAAAACAACTTGTCTAGCATAGCCCTGTTTCTAGCCTAGGTTGCACAAATCAGCTGTTAGCCTGAGTTCATCCATACTGCCAGCCCTGTGTACAAACAGCTCGCAGGGGATGTGTATAAAGGCCATGGATGCACACAGGGAACTTCCTCTGGGCAATTACTTCCCACTTGTCTCCCCTTCTGCTCTGGAATGCTACAGGATTTCAGACAGAGTTTATTTTCACTCTCTGGGCTTGGCTGGCCCACTGAATGGGGGCAAAACTCTCCAGCCTGCTGTCACGTTCTCATCCTAAATCCCAAAGGCATGCTTGCTGTGTGTGTTTAAGACCAATGAGGCAGATTCCACGCCCTGTCTTCAGTCTTGCATTATCCACTCCGACAGCACAAAACACCAGCTACTTAGGGCAGACAACGTTACAGACAAATGAGAATTTCTGTGTACAGAATTTTTAGCCATTGGTTGTTACCGTAAGCACTCGTAATGAACTCCAGTGGGTCTGGTCCTTACCTATACTAAGGCCTCATTGCACTACAGGCTTTAAAATGAGGATACATTGCATTTATACTCATTTTAGCTCCGCTTTACATTGCTAGGTCTGTGTACAACAGCATTCCTGTAAATAACAACCAGGCCCTACCTCTCATATGGACTTCATTAATAAGAGCAATCCAGTGACAGTCACAGATGGACAAACCAGTTTGGATAAAATAAGTTAGTTATCCCTTGGGACTGGAAAAGCTTTGGCTAATACTAGTCTTCATTTTCAAACATGTCCTGGTTCTGATCCGGATGGGGGGCAGAAATGCCAAAATTCTGAAAGTAAATCTGCTTATATGCAATTTTCAGCCTGGTTCTGCTGATCTCCAAGGCTTGGGCAGGCAGCAAACAGAAGCAAACCTATGTCTGCCCACCACTAGAGCAGCCCCTACACCGCGTTGAAACTTGACGTTTTACAGTGCACATCCAAATCAACAAAGAAGCCAAAATGTATGCACATGGCTCCCTGTGTAATTCTGCAACCAACTCTTTGGGTGCTGAGATTTCCTATTTGTAGTGTGAGATGCCATAGCGTTTGGAATTCAGAGACGTGGTGTAAATATGTGACTCACCAGTTCTCAAGCTATGGGTTGTGAGGAGCACTCTGGCCACAAGGCTGGTTTTGTCCCAAAAATAAAGCGCCAGCCTTCATCAGCGATGGCAGCAGCGATCCAGAGCCAAGACTGGATGCTTTCAGGGTTTGCAGAGATTTTGCTGATCGGCAAGTTTCTTTTTCTCCCTGCCCCCAAATAAAAACAAACGCCCCCCCACCAAATCCCTCCCCCCACCTGTGCTTGCTCTGTGTATTTCTTGGTTGTTAGGTGTGTCTTAGGTGAAAATTCAACAGTATCCGATTTGCTGCTGAAATGAAAAACTGGAGCAACCCCCACAAG
Organism: Mesoclemmys tuberculata; assembly: GCA_007922155.1. Taxonomy (NCBI): domain Eukaryota; kingdom Metazoa; phylum Chordata; order Testudines; family Chelidae; genus Mesoclemmys; species Mesoclemmys tuberculata. The sequence goes on from ML675642.1 coordinate 3,205,839, forward strand.
GAGAATTGCACAAGTCACAAATTTCCCTGGAGAGTTTGAAGCAAGGGGGGGGGCAGCCCCAGGAAGAGAGAATGAGGGGCTCAGAAATAAGAGTGGGAGAAGTATGGAAGCAGCCACGCGCAATTTTGCATGATATTTGCCTCCTGCCAAGCAGTGGTGACTGCAGATTTTGGGCGACTTAGCTGCCTATTCAGTGTAGCAGCCTCATTAGAGTAGGTTCTACAACTCTGAGAAGTGCAGGGAAGCCGTGAGAAGAGGTTTAGGGGGATTGCTACAGAAAAGGGTCTCTCCAGCTCTCTCCTTAGTAGTGACCCAACATAGGAAAATATTTGCTAGTGCCCACTGCACAAGTCAAACTACAGACTCACCCTTTGCTCTTGTGTGGCGACAAAGGTCTGAAATCCAGGGGCCACTCCGAACCCAAGTTCTTGGACGAAGGGTGGCTCAGACTGGCTGTGGATCTGAACTTTGACTCCAGCTTCAAATGTCGTTTCCTCTAGAAAGAGAAGCAGGAATGCTAAGTAACCAGAAGAACAACAGGTTAGCGAACTGGCAGCCCCGGCTGAGGGTCACACGCAGAGTTAAAAGCATGCTCGTGCATAGGACCGTGTTTGGAATCATTACTGCAATTACTTCTCTCCCCAAAGGGCTGGCAAATGTGCTGCGTGGAGAGGAGCGGGCAAAGCGCCGTGTGCCACTTGTCAGCTCGCTAGCTTTTCATTGCTGGGCTCGTTGGTGGACACCATGGGAGAGAATCAGGACCAGCCTTTGGGGTGAGCTGAGCAAATTTTGGATTTGTCACGTGGGGGCTGATCCCAGCTCACATCTGCAGATGCTGCGGATGGCCACTGTAACATCGAAAGCCTCTCCAGACTCTCTGAGTGCAGAGCGGCCTGTTCTGCCAGCTTCTTCCCCCTTGGGTAGCAGCCTCTACAACTCCAAGGTGTGCAAGAAGGTTTCTACGAATGAGGGGAGGCCCTGTGCAGATAAGATGGCCTGTCTCCTGGAAAGGGCCAGCCACTGTCTGGACAATCTTTGTCTCTTTCTGAGGTTTGAGGTACCCCATTTCTACGAGGCAGAAATCTGGTTTGAAATATATTTTCCTCATTAAATAAGCCTGCTCCCCCCACCCATGCCATAAGGTATGTCTGCACTTATGGTGGCATGTAGAGCACAGCCTAGCTATCATGTAGCCATGTAGATGGCAAGGCACTGCTTTGAAAGGTAAAGACATGCCTGAACTCTAGGGTATATACCCTGCATGGCTCTCTACATGCCCAAACAATGCCTCACACGTCTACACTGCTGTATTTAGCAGTATAGCATCCACATTGCTGGATGGCTCTGGCCGTGGGGAAAGACATTGGCTGCACCCCACTGCCAGAGCTTTTCCCCGCTGCCTCCCTCCTGCCAGAGCCTTTCACCTGCCACGTGTAGCTTCATGTATCCTGGGTGTCCCCACAAACGTAGACAAGGCCTTAGGTTGCAACGTTAAGCACTTGAAAGTTAGGAGATGCCAGGTTTGTGGCTGCCTGTACAGCTTTGATTCTTCCATCCTGTGTGTCCATCATGGGAACTGAACAAGGCGGGGGGCCCTGTGGAAAATATACTGTGTGATCATGTCATTAAAGACCAGGGGTAAGATTTTTCAAAGGCCTCAGTGATGTAAGAGTAAAGTTCCACTTTCAAAGGTTAGGGTTTGTTTACACATGAAAATTAATCCAGAATAAAGTAGGGTGTGAATTTAAAGCAGATTAACTATTCCTGACTAACTCTATGTGTGGAGGCTCTTATTCCAGAATGACAGTGCCTTAGTCTGAATTAGCTTAATCCATTTCCAAACTGGATGAAACTAATTTGGATTAACACTTGTATTCTAGAATAACTCCCTGTGTAGACAGACCCTCAAGCACTTAGGAGCTAAATTCCATTGATTTACACTAACTGGGCATTGGGGAAAGTAGGGGCAACTAGTCCTACAGGCTCTGAGGCCTGCATTCATAATTCCCCTACAATGAACATAACTGTCTAAGAATACTGGCTGGCTCTCCTGATTACACCAATTGTCAGGCTTCCTCAAGGCACAATTAACTCAGCGGAGCTGCAGGCAATTAACAATCAGAGTTCAGGAGTGCTGCAGAATTACAGCTGACCTTTGAGCTAATCAAGAATTTCAGCTTGCAGGGGTTCAGAAAACCAAGGTTTTAGGATTTTGCACATCCAGCCTTGGACGTCAACACCTAACAGTCATGGGGGATTTGAAGCTTGGGACGTCAGAAGGGTACTTTCCACTAGATTCACAAGAAACCCATGTACCTGGCTGACAGTTTCAACATCATGGCGATGTGAGTGTTCTGAACAGACCTGCCCAGGGATTGGTGCCACCCCAACAGCTACCATGAGATGTTCAGAAACCCCCCATCCCTTCCTTCCCAATTCACTCTGGAAAGACGTGTTAAGTGGAACATTAACGTTGATATTTAAACCCACATGTGGCAGGAATTCACAAATTATAACCTTGCTCTACTTGTCTCTCCCTTTAGACTTTCTCCTCCTTTGCACTCCCTTTGGTCAATACGTTTGATAGTCAGTGAGTCGGCGCAATTTGGAAAGTAGTAATGGCTGAGGGCGATGTTGAGGGGTAAGGGCAGAATTAGTGGATGGTTCATTAGATGCGAGTGCCATATGGCATGGAGATGCAATTTTGGGCACATCATGTTAAGAGGGGCTCAGGGGTCCTCTATTCACCACTGGTGGTACTGCACCCAGAGCACCGCTTTCAGTTCTAGGCATGGACAAACTGGTGGCAGCTCAGTAAAGAGCAACTGATGTACTGAGGGGCTAGAGAAACTGATGTGGAAGGAAAGGCTAAAATTGCCAACAAGATGCACCCACATAACAACAGTCTGTTCATAAGGCACCAAACGTAAGAGTCTCTGAGAGTCATCTACACATCTGAAAGAAGGTTGGAGCAAGCCCCACCCTTCATGCTCTTGGTGGTAGACCCAAGGACAATGAAGACATAGGCCCAACAAATGCTGTCGACCAAAAATCTCTATCTTGAGTGCACTGAGCACACACTTACCAACAATGGCATATATATATATATATATATATTCAAAACAAAGGAACACAAAGAAATTGCCCATGTAGGATGTCACTTCCTCCCTCACTCTACCTACTTGGGCCACCATCCCTTAGAGTTTTTCCTTCATTTTCTTAATGGCTATTATTTTTAATTATACTTTGTTTAACTGGTGTATCTTTACTGGTGTAAATCTGGAGTAGGTCCATGTAAACGTAACACCAATGTAAATGAGAGGAGAAGCTTGACCCTCTCTCTTCCCAATAACCTTCCCTCCTCTCCTGGGGTCATTTTGGTATCCCGTCTCTGCTGGAAGGACATTGCAAAGAAGCTTGTTTCGCATTTGGGTCCTGCATGCTATGAAGTGAGAGCTCTTGATCTCTCGTACTGGAGGTTCTCCATCAGTTCTAAATCTCTGAAAATTACAATTACTTGAGTGGTATTACATCATGGCTTTGGTTTTTGTAAACAGGCTTCACAGCATGCAAGACCTTTAAGTATAAAAAAGGGAAAGATACTGTCTCAAATTTATCTCTGTGGGTCACCAATGAATCCTGATCATGAACTGACTCTAGGTTTGGGAAGTCAGGAGTTTTGTTAAACCCTCTGCAGAATTTGGGCATTTTAAGTGCTCAAATGCACTCATTCTCCTTTGACTTTCCTTCAAATTCTCCCAGTGCCTAAAAGCTCTGTCTGCTGGAGGTCGCTGGCCATGGTGTTGCTAAGCTGCTTACTCATGCCCCAAGGGATCTCACAAGGTGCTTCAACCATCACTGGGATTTTCTTTGTTCTAGTTTTCCAGACTTGTTTCACTTCCTGGCAGAATTCTTCATACACCATCACCTTCTTGTTGATCTTTCTGTCTGTGGGAATGGCAATATCAGTTAACATGGTCTTGTTTGCCTTTTTTTTTCTACTGCAACTATGTCTGGCCTGTTTGCCTGAACCACTGGGTCTGTGACAATTGCCAGATCTTATAAAATCTTAACGTCTTCATTCTCTAGAGCGCTTATGATTCGGTGGGTGTAATACCGCCTGGCTTGTTTAAATCCGTACTTGCCACAGGGGCTCCAATTCAGACACTTGTCGACCTCATTGTGTCTGTTCTCATCTTCTCTCCCAGCTAGGCTCCTGCAGGCATTCAGCACAAGCTCCACTCCTTCATTCTTTTTGGCACACGTTCTGCAGTTCGGGAAGCAGTTCCGTTGGTCAGTTATGTTTCAAATGTAATGAAGCCTTGAGGACTGACTGCTCTCGTGCACTCACAGTGAGGCATCCTTCTACAAGACACAAGTTTGTCAAACTTGGATCACTAATAGATTCAGTCTCTCTCCACCACTGCCCGTGCTCTGATTTCTATGTAAATCTTTTGAGTCTTTCTTTGGTGATTTAGTTTCTCTTTCTTTTTATGCTTTGTTCACCTGGGATGTACATTCGGCCATCCCTTGTTACTGAGACCAGACGATCTTTTACTTTGGCTGACTCCTCATATATTTCAATGTTATATTCTTCATTCTCAATTCCTTCTTCCATCAATAGCAGACCTTTTCCTTCATCACCTCGTCAGATGGACATCCTGTCCATGACTTGATGGATATCAAGCGGGGAATATCAAGTGAGGTACCACAGTTCTGGGTCTGCTTGTGTTCAATATCTTCATCAATGATTTAGACAATTGCATACAGAGTGCACTTATAAAATTTGTGGACGATACCAAGTTGTGAGAAATTGCAAGTGTTTTGGAAGATAGGATTAAAATTCAAAATGATCTGGACAAACTTTAGAAATGAACTGAACTAAATAGGATGAAATACACTAAGGACAAATGCAAAGCATTCCTCTTAAGAAGGAACAATCAGTTGCACGCATACAAAGTCAGAAATGACTACCTAGGAAGGTATACGGCAGAAAGGGATCTGGGGCGGGGGGTCAGAGAGGATCACAAGTTAAATATGAGTCAACAGTGTAACGCTGTTGCAAAAAAGCAAACATCATTGTGGGATGTATTAGCAGGAGTGTTGTAAGCAAGACATGAGGAGTAATTCTTCCACTTTACCCTATGTTGATTAGGCCTCAGCTGGAGTATTGTGTCCAGGCCTGGGCACCACATTTCAGGAAAGATGTGGCCAAATTGGAGAAAGTCCAGAGAAGAGCAACAAAAATGATTAAAGGTCTAAAAACACGTGACCTATGAGGAAAGATTGAAAAAATTGGCAGAAGAGAAGATTGATTGGGGACGTAATAACAGTTTTCAAGTACATAAAAGATTATTATAAAGAAGAGGGAGAAAAATTGTTCTTTTTAACCTCTGAGCATAGGAGAAGAAGCAATAGGCTTAAATTGCAACAAGGGCAGTTTAGGTTGGATGTTAGGAAAAAACTTCCTAACTATCAGTGTGTTTAGGCACCAGAATAAATTGCCTAGAGAGGTTGTGGAATCTCCATCACTGGAGATCTTTAAGATTAGGTTAGACAAACGTGTCAAGAAATGGTTCAGATAATAGTCCTGCCATGAGGGCAGGGGACTGGCCTAGATGACCTCTCAAGGTCCCTTTGAGCCCTATGATTCTATGATATTCATCACTCTGTGACTCACTAGGAGTCCTTGTTTGGATATCATTCTTTTTCTTCTCCTCTAGATGCCATTTGATCACTCCAGCAATGTACGGTATTACACGTATTGCCCACATATTAAAGGCTGGGATCAAATTCTTCAAGTCGAGTTTTGTCCTTAGAGTAGTTCTTATTTGTCTGTGATGTTCTTTCCTCACTTCTCTGATTTCCTTCTGCTCTAACTCTGACTGTTCCCTGATTCCAAGGTATTTGTAGGAGTCATGCTGAGAGATATCTTGGATAGTACCTTCATCAACTTCTATACTCTCTGATTGTACCCGTTTGCCTCACTTTATAGACTGCTGCACATTTAGCCAACTCAATCTGCAGCTTTATATCTCCACCAAACTTTCCTTCACGTCATCAATCTCTGTCTCTCCTTTTGTCACCATCCACACAGTTTCAGCTTATCCATGTATTACAAAGGGTTAACTGGTTGTTGCTCTTTGCTGATAACAATGACCACAATTTATCCCACCGTTTATCCATGTTAGCTGTGGCATCACAGCCACGAACAGCTTTGGTGATAGGAAACCCCCTGAAAAGATTCCTCTTTTAATTTGGACCACATCAATGATTGTTTCTTCAAGGTAGTCGAGTGTTCCAGTTAATCACAGACTGCTGCAGAAAGGAAACGATCTTTGGAGGAATCTTGTGCATTTTCAATGTCTTGATGATCGATGAATATGAGATGCTGTCATATGCCTTTTGGTAGTCTATATACAATTGTATATTTACAATATTGTATATGTACAATTTATAATTTGTATATGTACAATTGTCGCTAATTGTTTATGAACTATTATTATTATAATTTATTGCAATAGCATCTAGGAGCCCCAGTCATTGACCAGGACTCCATTGCGCTAGGCGCAGTACAAACACAGAGCAAAAAGAGTGGCCCTGCCCCAAAGACCTCTCAATTTTATCTAAGTATAACACACCAGACCATGATAGACAAGGAACTCAATCTATTTAGCTTAACAAAGAGAAGGTCAAGGGGTGATGACCACAGTCTCTAAATTACCTACATATGTGACAATGGGCTCTTCAGTCTAGCAGAGAAAGGGCTAATGGTATCCAAAGGCTGGAAGTTGAAGTTAGACAAATTCGGACTGGAAATAGAAACTTACTTAGGGTTGGGTTGGATTCTCCATTACTGGAAATTTTTAAATCAAGACGGGACATTTTTCTAAAAGATCCGTGTCGTTCAAACAGGAATTAATTCAGGGAAACTCTCTGGAGACCTGCTCAGTCAATCCTGGAATAGCTCTCCATTCAACACAGTAACTCCCCACCCCCTGGAAAAGAGAAATGCTGTGTCGACCGGAGGGCATTTCCCATCAGCCCAGCGCAGTATAGACGCCGCAGTAAGGGAGGGTAAGTAAGTCGACAGGAGATACGCATTCTACAGTACGTAGCTTGCGGGTCTCCCGTTGACCCAGCACAACAGTGTAGACCAGGCCTTTACTACAGCAGCCTTTATAGGAACAGCAGCTGGAGCGGCCTGCTAATATTTAACCTTTTAAAACTCAGCCTTTTCTATGTCAAAGTACAAAACAATTCAAAGACAAACAGGAGTTATTAAAACCGCTACTTTCCTGGGCCCTGTATAATTCTGAGCAATCCTTGGGGTGGATGGTTACTTCTGAGGGTACTCGGCAGTGGGTTAGTAGGACTTTCAGCTAGTCCGAAGGAGACACGTTGCTTTATGAAGCGTGGCTGTAGAACACTGGTTTGTACTGACTGATGCCTTTGGGGTTAGGATTATCCGTCCACCCTCCGAGTCTCATTTTGTACGCATTTTGTAAGGCAATTACACACTTTTGCTCAGGTTAACAAAAGTACATCTAGCTACATGATATAATTATTGCATGTAGTTATTATGTGCCACCAGTGTACAAGTGTATAAATACAAAGCAGATCAGTCAACCAGAGCATGAAAGCAGCCGCAGAAAAAAAACAAAACCATTAAAAGCAATCAGATCCTGCTCGGAATTGGTCTCATCTCAGCGGCTAGATGGGCACAATGGCAGAAACAGAAGAGGGAATTGCTGGTTACATTTCCTTTCTCTCCCCACATTCTGGGGCTGCCTGTGGGATACAGAAACACCCTTTAGAGATGACAATAGCAAGCAGAGGGCTGGGGGGGTTGGATTCCACCATTCTTAATGATTCCTCTTGAGATGGTGTGAGGCTGACCGTGATGGAAGCAGCTGTGTTTAAACTCTTCCACAAAAAGATCTGATTAAATGGCTCCTCTAATCACATCCTTCCTGGTCTAGGAACGGTTATTGAAAAGGTAGTTATGGGGTATCTAGATGGCTACACCAAGAACCTTTCAGATCACTGACTCCGACTGGCCATGCAGTGGTTTCATTCCTCTTTCTCAGGGTATATCTGCACTGCAACCATGAGGTGTGAGTGCAGGGTTGACATGTCTGACAGCTTTAATCTAGCTAGATCAAAACTAGCTTGAGTAACCACAGTGGTGAAACGACGGCAGCACGGGCAGCAGTTGCTTGATACGTGCCTAGGACAGGGTTAGCTTTGCTGCGGTCTGATCTAGCTAGATCAAAGCTAGCTTGGATAAATCTACAAGTGCTATAAACAAACCTCAGACTGCAGCATAGCGGCGCCCTCAGAGAGCCCCAGGGGTGGCAGTTAAGCCAGAGCTCTCATGCCATCAATGGGGATTCTCCAGCTGAAGGGCTTCATCCCTGGGTTCTCCCTCAAACAATTCTCTAGAGCCTGCACCAAAAACATTTTAACAACAGCAACACTTCCCTCCTGCAACTGGACTGTGACTAGAGAGCCACAACCAATTCAGTGCCTCACGCAACCTCACATGGGCTAAAACCAGACAACAAACTAGCGCTCAGCCACCCATTGGTCAACTCAAGATCTGCAGTCAGGAAGCCTTGTGCCACTCACCATCTTATCTCTGAATGGCCTACCCTGGTGGGCACCACAAAGACCGGACTAGCTGCCGCAGCCGCGGGAGACCAATCCACATTGAAAGTGATGGGTTCAAAAAACATACCTTGTCATCAACAGTCCTTATAAAAGTAGAGCTGAGTTCATAAAAGACCCAAAATATTTTATGGAAGATAGGTCCATCTATAGCTATTAGACAGAACGGTCAGGGATGCTTGGGCAACCCTAAACCTCTGACTTCCAGAATCCGGGAGTGGAAAATAGATGTGGATCACTCCAGGATTGCCCTGTTCTGTACTCTTTTCCTGAAGCTCTGGGACTGGCTACAGTTAGAGACAGGATCCTGGGCTAGATTGACCATTGGTCTGACCCACTATGGTAGCTCTTATATTCTTAACCTACATTTTCTCTGGTTTAATGTCATCCCACTATTTCTAATTACACACGCTTACACTCCCCTAAACAGCTACTTATCCCTGCCTGTTACCCTCCCCTTCCAACATTTGTAAGTAGCTACCATGCATTTTCCTTGGTAATTACTTTGCAAGCATCAGAAGATGGCATTTATTTAGCACATTTTATTGGAAAATGCAAACTGTTTTCCTGACTTTTTTTGGTCCAAAAATGTTCTATTTCTAAACCTTCCTCATACATCAATACCTCAAGCTTCTTAATCAGTTTGGTGGTTCTTCTCTGAGTTTTCTACAAATATTTCTGACATCCACATATGGTACGTTGCGTTATTCATCTAGAAACAAACTATAGCAAGCCAGGAGGAGACAGATAATTTACAAGTATAATAGGCTTGTAAATTGTAGGACTTGTAACCTTAGATAGAAATTCCTCACATGTAATATGTATAAACTCTAGAGCCGCCTGTAAAAAGTATTTTCTACATTTCACATTTTCTATTTCTATTTCATTTCTACATTTTCTATTTTCTACACAAACTTTTTTTTATGTTTTGGTTTTCAGTTACCCAAGCCAGAGAAGTATTTATTGCTCGTCTATAACTACAAAATGAAAAATGTAATTAAAAAATGAACATTTCCCACTGGCATTTCAGTTCCTACAAATTAGCTGTTTTCCATCCAAAAACTTGGAGAAGACATTTTTGGACCAGTCTCAAATAATTATTATACCTGTGAAATGTTTACTAGGACCAGTGTGAGAACATCTAAACTGCATGCTGCATATGAAAGGCAAAAAGAGAGGTACCTAGAATTCAGGCTGCTAAGAATCTCACAATTCATACTGAAGCACCATGGACCCAGGGGAAACTCTGTGAGGAAACCTCTTGTAACTACACAAGAGGTCATGGAGGTCCTGTCACGTCACACTCAGAACCTGAGTGTAGTTTGGTTTCCTAAATGCCATTGCTTTCGTATTTTGGTTCTCTGGAGATTTCAACAAACAAGAACAAGATCTTGGAGTGAAAATCTCCAAGGAGAAGGAGAGAAAGGAACATAAGCACAGGATCCAGAAAAAAAAAAAAGAAAGGGCACTGAAGAAAAAGTGAAATGACATGCAAATAAACGAGACGCCATGGACACAGAAGAAAACCAAACTTCAATATCCTGCAATCAAGTATTTTTGTCAGCCTTTTGTCTGAAAGGATCAATACCCAGAGATATAGTTCAGGCATAACCAGAAGTGTCATATGTCTTGATCATATTGTGGCAAATGGCTGGCTTCACCCTAGTGGGTCTCACGCTTTGCCTCTTTTAGTGGGCCAGGGCACCACCAGTTATCCCCATCTCCCCGGGGGGGAGAGGAGGGTAGGAACCTGGGCTCATCCACTCCTCCGGGTCCCAGTCCAGGGGCCCTACAAGTAGCAGCTATGCGCTGCTGGCACCGTACTTGCAGCTGCAGTCTTTTCCCCGGGGCTATTTTCACCCCTCTGTCCTTCTGGCTTCTTGAGCCCAGTACCTTCCTCAGGACTCCGCCTCTCTTCCACACACCGCTGTACTCCGTCCTGCTCCTCTTCACAACTCCACACTCCGCTGTACTCCGTCCTGCTCCTCTTCACAACTCCACACCCACTCCTCTGCACTGTAACACAGCACACCTACTCCTCCAGCTCGTGCACTGTCTCTCAGCAGCAGAGGGTTTTTATCAGGCACCTGGCTGGGCCTTAATTGACCTCAGCTGCCCCTAATTGCCCTCTAATGACTCTGGCCACTCTACAGGGAATAAAGCCCGGAACATTCTGGCACTTACATACTGCCCTTCTCACGCTCTGCTACTGCCCTGTGCCCTCGCTATACCACAATATTCACATGAGAGGTGAAATTCTCAAAAGTGAAATGACCCCTGGGTTCAATAGAGGGAGTTGTCTATCTGAATTCAGTTTAAGGGATTGTCTGCGCAGGGAGTTATTCGGAATAGCTATTTCTGATTAATTCCATGTGCGGATGCTCTTATTCTGGAATAGAATGTCTTGTTCTGAATCAGTTTATTCCAGTGGTTTCAGAAAACTCAGAACAAGGCACTCTCATTCCAGAATAAAAGTGATTGCACATGGAGATAATCAGGACCAGCTATTTCCCTTTAAATTCACAATTTACCTTAATCTGAATTAATTTCTCAGTGTAGATAAATCCTAAATCAAACACATACTCCTCCTCAATATCTGAAACTTTGGAAGGAAGGGTGACAGGAGAACAGAGCTTCTCCAACAGACAATGCTGCAAGCGCTCATGATTTTACTGTGATATTTGGTATGTTTCTTAAAGGCTCAGATCCTGGAGAATGTGGTTAGGTGAGACTCTCAGCCTTTTTTTTTTCAAAAGTAAGTTTCTAGCTATCCCAGTTGTGAAGAAAATCTCAAAAATGTGACCCGAGGCCCAGGCACCAGAAAAACACCCAAAAGAATCCCAGATGTTTTTTTAATCTCATGATTTTTAAGATAATTTCATGATTTTTAGGACCTGACTCATGATTTCAGTGCTAATTCCATTCTTCACAGTGTAGCATTTAAAAAAAAATCTTTTGCACCAGTGCCATTTTGGGATGGAGAGGAGAACCCCCAGTATTTGTTTTTTGAAATGCATTACTGTACAATATTGTGTACAGCACTGTCTCCAAACAAATTGTGACCTGCTCTTCTAGCTAAAGGATTATAGTAGTGTTCATGAAATTGCTGGATTAATTTGATGTGTGCTTCTTGCTGGTTTCAGAAATATTAAAAATCATCAAGCATTTCTGGTGCTTCTATTTCTGACAAGTAATGCTTTCTGGTTAATACCGTCACTAGAAAATCTTGACAAAGTTCCAGCTGATCATATATTTGGGTACAGTTTACAAAATCCACCCCCATGTATATTTGGGGAGCTGCATTTAGAGAGAAAAGCAGTATCGTTTGTGCTTGTGTACGCTTCTTACCCTCCCCCCCCGATTACAATATAATCTACCCACAGACTTTCCCTTGGAGATTGACGTCTGACCTTTATTTGGCACTAATTTAATGCTAGAGAGGTGTGGGGGGACAGAAGTGGGTCACAGGCCATTTGTAGCTAGAACAGTTGGATAGCAGCTCTACCATCTCTATTTTATGGGGCAGAAAAGGACATTCATGTTCCTACACGGAGAAAAAATAAAAGCAAACCCACCCTCCCAATCTGGACAAAAGCATCCAATGCAACCATCCTTGGTTTCTTGTCATAGGGGTCAGGGACCAGGAACACAAAGCCTGTGTTAGAGGAATGGTAGGAAGTATTGTGCTCTTGAGGAAAAAACAAAGAATTGTGTTCCAGACGTGGCTCTTAGGCAAATCTCTTCCCCGCTCCGTGCCTCCGTTTCCCCACCCACAGCGTGGGGGTAACACTTGTGACCTAACTCAGAGTCTCCAAATAACTGTCAAGGATGGTCTAGATAACACTTGGTCCTGCCATGAGTGCAGGGGACTGGACTAGATGATCTCTCGAGGTCCCTTCCAGTCCTAAGATTTAAACGTTTGCAAAAATCAAATAATCCCCGTACACACCTTTGCAAAAGCCCCTCTTCTGCAGGGCTTTCCTTCTCTGATCACCTGTGGCCCCACAGCTGTGTCCTCTTGACCTCTCAGCAGAGTTCCAAGCCTTAAAAGGGACGGCTCGACATCAGCTGCTAGGTGTGATTGGGTGGACAGACACATGCTAGCTCTGTGTGAGCTAATGCGTGAAATGGAGCAGCATGGTCAAACAGCCTGGGCAGCGGCATGGGCTAGCTGGTGGAGTAAAACGCGGCCCAAGTCCCTGAATGCATGCTGCTATTTTTAGGCACCAGCTCAAGAAGAGCCGGTGTGTGTACAGTTACCTGAGCTGGGACCCTGGCACCTCATCTTCTTCTGTGTAAAACAGACACTTTGGAACCCATGCAAAACCCAAAAGAAACTGAACTACATTCACGTTAATCCATATCTCATGATTTTAAAGGGAAAATTCCCAGAACCAATGGCATGCAATTGTCTGCAATCCCTGCCATTAGCATTAGCATCCATGCCTATTGGCCACCTCCGAGGAACACGAGAGAATGGTGCATGACAGATGTTTGCAATCGGCGCCAACCAAGTAAACACCGGAAAATTACACTGGTACAACCAAAGGGGTCAACCTAACAGGGCGCTGCGGACCCTTCTTACTGCAGGATGAAAGTGGCTTGTTGCACTTGAAGTCGATTGTGAGTGGATTTAAGGTAAACTGACGTAAATTAAACAGAAATCAGAGCATTCACTATATTGTTTTTAAAAACAATTTAAGGTCTGGTCTACACTTAAAACTTGTACCAGCAGAGCTATGTCAGCCAGGGGTGTGAAAAAACCCACCTAAGACACACTGTAGGCACAATCCCTGGTGCAGACGCAGCTATCCCAACAGAAAGGGCACAGCTAAGTTGCTCAGGGAGATGGTGTTCCTAGACCCGTAGAAAAACTCCTTCTGTTGGCATATGCTGTACCTAGACTAGCTGGCTCTGAAGGTATAAGCTCTGGTGTAGACGTAGCCTTAGTTAAACTGATGCAACTTCCCTGCCTAGATAAGGCCTAGGAGGTTGGGGACAGGACAAAGGGCTATGAACTGGAGATGGAAAAGGCCTGTTGGCTCATCCGGTTCATTCCTCATTGCAGGCTTTTACTTTATCTTTTTGCTTTTTCAGCAAGTGGTTAACTAACCTAGGGCGACCGAAGGGGGATACAGTTTACGGGGGAAACTCAGATATATGAAATTCTGATAACTGGAATTCACCTGTACTTAGATGGTCAGCTCTTTGGGGCAGGGACTGTCGTTACGTTCTGTGTTTGTACAGCACCTGGCGCAATGGGGTCTAGTGACTCAGGTTTTCCCGAGTGGTACTGCAATACACACAAAAAACAATAATAAAGAGGATACAGGGAATAGTTCGATACAGATACATTAGATACAGACCACGCCGAAAATGCAAGCATTGCCCTCCCATTGCACATTTGGGATGTGCCAGAGTGTTGCCGTCTGGGATATTTTCACCTACACAGCAAGTGTTGGGAGGGAGGGGAAATAACTTTTCAATGAAAGGTCTTGTTTGTATCAGTGCTTTTTGCAATCAGGGCGCGAACACACACACACATGTCTGCTGAACTCTGTTCTGCATTTTAATTAGCCATTCACCTTCCACGATGGTAAAACAGATTCTCCTTGGGTCTCCCTAGAGCAGCCAGAGTTTCTTTACGTTCTGACTTTGCACGCAGGGTACGACCCCCAGACGCCCACCAGCTAAGAGCAGAAAGCGCAGCAAAGCGAATAAAAGGTCCGTGGAAACTTTGCATCAGCTGGCACCAGGTTATTGGCAGACTTTGTTTAGAAGGTAACGGAGACTTTTTTGAGTCCAGAGCACGAACATCACACAGCAAAGGAAACTTCAGCACTGCAGCACATGCTTTGTGTGCAAGCGTGCCAGAGCGCTGGGAACCAACCACCGAGCCAGCGCTCTGGTCCCTTCAATACCAATTAATTCCCCCCAGGGTGGACTTGGCGGGGCCTAATTAGTGGATTAGTACAGTCTGGGGGAGGACTAATGAGCAAATTGGCCCACTAAGACAGGGCATATAAGAAGGCACAGGAATGAAGTGCAGGGGAGAGAAAGGAGGCAGAGAACTGAGCAGAAACTGAAACAGCCAATAATGATGGTGTATGGCTCAGTAAGGTGGTGGGAAGAGCAAGTGGAAATAAACTGCACTGGGGTGTTTAACAACTGAAGGTCTCCGAGTCTGTGTAGACAGAGCAGCAGACAGGAGAGGGATGTTGCCCTTTCACAGGAAGGTTAAAGAGCTCGACCTGGAAAATGAAAAACACAGATGTGAAAGCAAGTCCATCAGCAGAACTGGTATTAAAAGTGAGAAAGAGATCAATATTAGTCACAGAGGTAAATCGAACCATTCTCTTTATCTGCTGGAATATAGCCTGAAACAGTATTTATTTATGGGGGAGGGGGTAAAGGGTGGTCAAACGAACTTTTTGAAAAGCTCGTCTTGTGCTATTTGAGGTGAACAAGGAATCTTGTATGCTAAGCTTGTGATGGAGGCTTTTGAGGACTGGATTCCTCAAGTGTTAAGAAAGAGGCAAGAGGTTTTGTTTCCTAGAGAATTGTCACCCAAAAAAGGCATTTCTTGTTTGATATTTCTCCACATCCTGGCAGAAAGGAGAGAATGGATTTCTACAGAGAGCTCGTGCGATGCAAAAAACACAAACAAAACCCACAAAGGGAAAAAAAAAAAGATTTTGTCTGCCTGGGGACAAAAACAAAGAGAGAAATTGAGTCCACATGAGTCCATGTATTTCAGTTATGAGCATGCGATCAAACATATGCTTTATCCCCAAAGCACAACAACATGTCCTTAAAGCTATGTCCTAGCACTCTGTGTGGTGGCAATGTCCTGATCATGGTGGGTGCTGGCTGTGGAAACAGAGGTTTCTCCTGAGAGAGAAATGTAGCAAGCTTTTCCTGCTTTTAGACCCCGTCTGGCATGTGTAGTTTGTACCGTACACCCAACCTCACTTTCATCACGGCAATGGCTGGCCAGGCTATGCTAACGAGATCGAAGAGCAAGAGTAACACAACTTTAGCAGCTGTAAACTCAGCTGCCTGGGGAAAGCTTCTCCGCTTCACAACGTGAGTGGCCACGGGTGTAGACACTGGACTGCGCGATAGTTACAAACGATCTCTGTTACAAATGGCGAAAACAGAATGGCAGAATGGCACTTCCACTGAGTGGAAGCCTCGCACGGGTGGATGTACAGAGACTAGGATGACGCAGTGTAGATGAGAAGGGGATTTTTCATTGATGTAGGTAACCCTCCTCGCCCAGTGGCGATAGCTAGGCTGATGGATGAATTCCTCCACTGACCCAGTTGTCTCTACCCCAGGGCTCACTTGATGTAGCTGCAGCTGTTCCGGTTGTGAATTTTTCACAGCCCTGAGCGGCGTAGCTATGTCAACCTAACTTTTCAGTGTGGTCCTGGGGCACTTTGGGGGTTCACCCAGCCCAGGAAGCATTGTGTGACTGCCTGTCCAGTAACCCTGGGGACTTGCGTGGTGGGCAGCTGTGGTTCACAGTCCTGACACCCATGGTCTAGACACAACACAGTGGCCTTACCCTGGCTTGCATCAGCCTGGTTCCTTCTTGCAGGGTGACCCCCAACAGTCCTTCCAGGCCCGATTGTCCCCCAAAACGTTTCCCCTGCAGTGTCCAGTGCCTTTCACTGGTGCCTCGCAGACGTTATCAAGTTCACTGCCTCCAAGGAGACAGCACACACGCCAGCATGCTTGGCTGAAGACTTTTCCCTGCGGTGTGAAGCACGGCACTGAGGTGGGCATGGATGAAAACCAGAGCAAGTTCATTAACAGCCACCAGAGATTTAAGCAACAATAAGTGAGACTAGCAGAGACAGAGCGGGTTACAACGCAAACCAAACACGCTTCCGAGTGATTAAAACTTAACTTCTGCAAGTTACAAACTTCGTCTAAGCAGCTTTCACCTATAATTAATTCCAGCTACGCCTGACTCCCAGGTAAAGAGGATCCACTTTTCATGAACTCGATAGGGGTCACTTCCCCTTTTGCCCCCTAACAGAACATTTCCCCTCTTGTCTCTGCTTATATCTCCCCAGAATTCACCCACCCTTTTTCAAGAGGCAGGAAGGCTTCCTGGGGGGAAGTTTCCAGCCCCCCTTGCTCACCTGATGGCTTTTTTTTAACCTTACATGTAAATGTGCTTGATGTGATCTTTTTATATGACCCTCCTTAAGTTACACCAGAGACACAGTCAAGCCGGTGAAACAATATCGCATTGTCTAGGACCAGCTGGGCATAGGAGGAATGTATTTCCAGCACACAACTCTAACACTTTATATACCACTAGTACAGACATCATACAATACTATGAATGACCAGCATGTTACCTGTTTGCAAAGGACACCTCCCACGACACCTTTTAGATACAGCTGTGAGTTCGGGCAAGGGGTGTGTCAGGCCTGATGGGAGTGGTGGTTGGGTGTGACCTCTGCCAGCGCACACCGAGGGGCTCCCTGGGTCACAAGATCAGGCCCTAAGTTTCTGCCATTAAAATCCCCTAAAAATCTGTCCAAGCTGCTCAGCTTTGCATAAAACTTAAACAGTCACTGGCTCTTTACCCGGGTGCTTGTGGCATTCACCTGGGAGAGTCTGGTTCCAGTCCCTGCTGCATGTCACGTGGAGCAAGGATTTGCACGTGGATCTCCTGCATGAGTGGACTGTAAGCGCAAGGGCGTTTTTTTACTAGAAAGGGCTGGCTAACTCCAGGAGACCATTTGTGGCTGTGACTCCCAGCAGATAGATTCCTTAAATCAGGGCTGGAGGGAGGTGCCTAAGTCTGTGGGAGTGGGGTAGCCTAGGCTATTCCAGAGCAAGCCCCACGCTATGGTTTCCTCTGTTTCAATCCATTAAAAGCTCTCTGAAGAGCACAGCTGTGATCCATTACTCACCAAGTAAAAGAGGGTGTTATAAAAAAAAACCTGCATGAAGCGTGTCAGCTATTTTTAGTTGAACATCTTGAGCTTGCCTACTAAATCTGAGGGGCCATATGTCTAGAGATATATTGTTAAAAAAGGATGTTACATAACACACAGGCCATGGAAATGCCCCAGGTCTTGGCCTGACGGAGACCAGCCCCGTTCCACTGGAAATCCATTGTGGTGGTTGCCAAAGGACAACAACGGATGCTGTGATTTTTCACTATCTGGCTTTGATCGTTGGCAGGTGAAATTCTTCTCACTGACGATTTTGGGTTGGTGCAGGTCTTAGGTCCTTTTATACCACCTTGCTCATGAACCACCACTAACTACTGGGGTTTGGCAGAACCTTTCCCAGTGGCCTAGTGCTTCCTTCATGGCCCCGGATAGGATTCCTTGTGCCTTCCTCGCAAATGGCTGGGAGACAGCACAGCAGAGTGAGTGGCCCCAGGTCTGATCAGGCGTGGTGATTCCTCCACCCTAGGCAGCGACCTGGGGTGAGCTCAGAATGCTGCGGCCAGAAATACGAGCAAGGTAGGGATCAATATTTCTCTCCATCGCCCACACCGCCTCCCATTTCCACAGCCCTGTATGCTGGCGCCTGAACTTCCCATCTGCCGGCTTTCAGCTCAGCAAGCTGCTTTCCCCATAAAAGAGCCTTTTAAAAACACAGCAGCGGTTTCTCCAAAGTCAGCCTCCTCCCCTCTCCCATCCCGGAGCCTTGCCGCTTCCCACTGAATATTCTGAAATATTGAACAGTAAAATAGCTGTGGCTAATTTCAGTTCGTATGTGAGCCAGATGGCAGCAGATTTACGAGTTCTGATGCCACGTTCTCATTCTGCCCCTGTCACTCGCCAGCAGATGGATGGGCTGCCAGCCAGTGGGAACCTCGCAAAGACCAATTTCCATTAAAAAATTATTTTTGCCTTTATCCGTTGGTTTGTCCATGGCAGGAAGAGATGGGATCCTTCAGGCACGTGTTCAGAGCCCAAGGGAGGAGCTCTCCATGGGCCCGACTAACTTTATTAGGACTTGTAAAGCACCCTGCTGCTCTCCAGAGGGAGACCCTGTCTCAGTGTAATTTATTGCCACAGAAAAACCTCGCTAATGCAACGCTATGCCATGGATTCTAAACCAGGAGCCCAAACGGGTGCCAGAGAGTTTATCTATCAACAGTACTTATCTAGCCCCCATTATCACAGCCTCCGAGCACAGCACAGTCTTTGATCGACTTACTCCCACACCTGCAAGGTAGGGCAATGCGGCAGTGATCATTTCAGGGCTCAAAGAGGCTAAGTGATTTGCCCAAGGACACGTGGAGGCAGAGCAGGACTTAAACCCAGACTTCCTGAGGGTTAGGTTAGTGCCCTAACCGCTGGCCCATCTTTGCTCTCCAGTGTGACTGTTATATGCTATTTGGCTGTCACTGTAAGTGAGCCAGTCCTTTACAGAGCTACCAAACAAGTCCATTTCCCCCAGAGAGCAGACGGTTTTAACCCCTTTCCATTTCCAAATGAACAGATTGCTCACAGTCCCAGGGTCACAACTGCCCTTCCTTTCCCATATTGCTACAAGGGGTACTGGCTAGATGACAGGGGGAACCCTGTATGGGAATGGTGGGAGTCTGCTGGATTATGCAATCAAACGGCACAGGGTGCATCAGGGTGCTGTTCGAAACTAGCCTTTTGTGTCCCCAAACTGGGAGGGCTGACCTCTCTCGAGGGGGCAAAACTTTGCTCTCAGGCCCAAAGGGCGTATCAACCAAGTGCCCTTCTCATCCCGACGTTACTGGAGGAGATGGCAAGAGAAAGAAGGGGCAAGGAAAGACAGACAGAAGAGTGGGAGAGTTTCACAGGGGTATCATTACCATGGAGGCCAAGGGCCCACGTAGACATTCAAGGAGAGGGAAATAGTGGATCCCTGGTGGGTGGAGAGAGGAAGAATGGTCCAATGGTTAGAGCATTCGTTCAGGAATTAAGAGACCTGGACTCAAGTCCCTACTTCACCAATGACTACTGGTGTGACCCTGGGCAAGTTATTTAGGGTGTTCACAAAGGTAATTTGGTGCCTAGCCCCCATTGAAATCATTGTTTCTAAGTCCCTTTATGAACTGCACCCTGCGTTTCTCCGTGCCTCACTGGTGAAATGGGGGTGATTTAACTGTCCTACCTCACAGGTTATCATAAGCATAGCAAAGGCTGTGCGGCGCTCAGATGCTACGGTAATGGGGGCTGTAGAAGTCCCACAGCTAGATCCTGTCAGAGCCCAATTTTGCCAGATATTCCTAGATATAACGGTGTGCTGATAATTAGCACCTAGAGGCCCCACACAGGATCAGGGCCTCAGCGTGCTAGACCTTTCACGTACACACAATAAAAGGCCTGCCCCAAAAATCATCAGACCTGTCATGGTCTAGAGCCGTGGGAAGCAAGCCAGCCAGCAGTCAATCCACAAGGGCTGGGAGAATGACCTCTGGGCTGCAACAGCAAGATTTCGCTTCTGCAGACAGAGCTCTCTCTCCTGCCAAACGCCAAGTCAGGTCTGCAGCCACGGGGATGATTCCTAGCATCGTAGAACATTAGAGTTGGAAGGGACCTCAGGAGGTGTCTAGTCCAACCCCCTGCTCAAAGCAGGACTAACCTCAGCTAAATCATCCCAGCCAGGGTTTTGTCAAGCCACAGCTTAAAAACCTCTAAAGATGGAGATGCCACCACCTCCCTAGGTAACCCATTCCAGTGCTTCACCACCCGCATAGGGAAAAACTTTTTCCTAGTGTCCAACCTAGACCTCCCCCACTGCAACTTGAGACTGTTCCTCCTTGTTCTGTCATCTGCCATCACTGAGAACAGCCTAGCTCCATCCTGCCTGGAACCCCCTTTCAGGTAGTTAAACGCTGCTATCAAATCCCCCCTCATTCTTCTCTGCTGCAGACTAAACAAGCCTAGTTCCCTCAGCCTCTCCTCATAATTCTTGTGCTTCAGCCCCCAAATCATTTTTGTTGCCCTCTGCTGGACTCTCTCCAACTTGTCCACATCCTTTTGTGTGTGTGTGTGTGTGTGTGGTGGACGGGGGGTGGGGAGGGCAAAACTGGACACAATACTCCAAATGCGGCCTCACCAATGCTGAATAGAGGGGAATAATCACTTCCCGTGATCTGCTGGCAATGCTCTTACTAATGCAGCCCAATATGCCATTAGCCTTCTTGGCAACCAGGGCACACTGCTGACGCATATCCAGCTTCTTATCCACTGTAACCCCCAGGTCCTTTTCTGAAGAACTGCTGCCTAGCTCATCGGTCCCCAGTCTGTAGCTGTGCATGGGATTCTTCCGTCCTAAGTGCAGGACTCTGCACTTGTCCTTGTTGAACCTCATCAGATTTCTTTTGGCCCAATCCTCCAATTTTTTCAGGTCCTTCTGTATCCTATCCCTGCCTTCCAGGGTATCTACCACTCCCCCTAGCTTAGTGTCATCTGCAAACTTGCTGAGGGTGCAATCTACCCCATCCTCCACATCATTAATGAAGATGTTGAACAAAACCAGCCCCAGGACTGAACCCTGGAGCAGTCCACTTGTGACCGGCTGCCAAATAGACAAGGAGCCATTGAACACTAACTCCTAGACTCTTAAAATAACATATTCCACTTTGGTCCCAGCTACAGAAAATGTTACTGTAGCTGAAGCCCGGGAACCTCCCACAGAAAGCCCAAGGAGTCCACTACAGATTCTTGGCTCCGTGACCCATTTCATTTGCTTCCTCTTTCTCCCCCTCCCCCCCCCCAAGAGGGGAGGGAATTTCCCTTCACCTCCAAACCTGCCCTAACTCTCCTCACTGGGTGCTAATCGAAAGCAATGCAATCCCACTAAATACCACACCAGGTGCAGCAACCCTTCAAGGTGCCAGTCCGGGAGACAAATAGTCACAAAAGTTCCATACCCCTCCTTGGAGTCCATATGGCCTCCGAATACATTGACATCTATGTTTAGGTTTATTTCATTTGTGTTGACTATAAACATGTCTCTCTCAGCAGGGTTATTTTCCAGCGCTCCAGTGAACCCAGCACCGAAGGAAGCATTTATTTTGACGGCAAGGGCTGTACATTCCAGACGTATTTTATGATTTCATCACGCCAGGAAAGAGCTCGTCCATCGCCCAGAGTGAATCCCCTCCTCCCTTCACATTTTAACTGCAGCAGCCACATGTGTCCCAGCTCTTTAAGGGTTGCAAGTTTAAAAGTGGATGGTGGGAAGGGGCAAGGGAAAGGAAGGGGGGAGGAAGGTCTGGTTTTGTTCACTCCTAGCCTTCATCTTCTTCCTTTATAGAGCCATTTAGATGTGAATATTCTAACAAATTTGAAGAGTGCTGCTGGCTTTGTGAGCCAGATTATTATCTGCCTCTGGGAACTGGAAGCATGTCACCTCATCCTCCGTTCCCTTTTACATGCCTCTCTCCACCTCCAAATCTAACTCACAGTGGTCCTCCTGGGTATTCTCAGCTTCTTAACATGCCTTTGCCACTTCCCTCACTCTGACGCTAAAGCCATTTACTATCCTACTGTGTCACCCTGCAATTCTGATCCCCACTGACGAATGCGAGCTCCTGTCCATCTCCTTCCGCCATGCTGCTCGCTACCAGCGCGTGCATCTCCTTCACATACCGCAGGTAGGGGCCGACCTTTTTTGACTCCAGCTCGTCTCTGTTCCTTGAACTCTCCTTCATGCAGCCACTTCTCTGTACAGTCTTGTTTTAAGGCTTTCCTTTCTCTTTGCCATGGCAGGCATTCTAAGCCATTCTCAACCACTGATATGGAGGACACTATAGATAAAAATATTTGCATTGTGTTGTAGCGTACTGTATCCGGTAAGGTCAGTATGACACAGACTGATTTTATACGGCAGCAGGCGGCCTGATAGTCTATTCTGATAAAAATAACTTGTGAAAATCGCATCTAGCATGCCAGATCTTTTGGGTGAGCCTAGCAGCTTACAATGCGGCAGTGCGCTGCACTGGGGTGTGTGTGTGTGTGTGGTTGGGGCGGGGCGGGGATCAACAACGTCCCGATGATTTTAACGGGCCAATAATGCACTGAGATCAGAGTCAGTTTCACAAGCATACCTGTAAAAATCCTTACCATGGGGAGGGTTCAGAGGGTGACACTTAGAGATGAGCCAGCACACGGCTTGGCCCAGGGCTCACAACTACCACAAGGATTTGCAGGACTAAGCCAATTTCTACAACGACAGAACCCAGCAAGTGTCAGAGACCTTCACCGTCCGATTCACCATCTGAACGCCCATTCCGATGTGTGAACAAACGTGAAGCTGAGAATCAAAAGAACGCCAGCCGCAAGGACGCTTCACTCTAGCTTAGCGAGGTGCAAAAGCTGGACTCCCTATTCTTAGCCTTATTTCCCCTGCAAGATGTGCTTGCCTTTCAGGTAACTTGCACGACACTGGCTCTGAGATTTAATAAAAACCACCTTGTCAGACTGTGATCATTTCTGACCAGCTCTGTAAAACCCAGAGGAGAGCATCGCTAGCAAACAGCACGTACTGCACACGATGTTCCCTGAGCGAAAATGGAATGCTATCCAGCTCGCCAAGCAGAGTGGCGATACTCTACGTGTCACTGATTGAATCACATTGTTTCTATCCTGGCTGTTTGTTTATCTAGGAGAGTCCAGAGATTAAATGCCATATATGAAAGGTCTGGGATAAATTGCTGAATACAACGCCCACTGTGCGACCCAAGTCTATAGCAGTAAGGAGTCATGTGTCACTTACTTTCATTTATTGAATGAATGCAATTGAATGGCAGATTGCCGTAATGGATCCAGTGTTGTTATAAATGGGCAGCTTTCCATCCGATTGCACAGAAGAGGCTTTGATAATTGACCCTCTGTGGTTAACACTGACATGAGCTGTTAATTGTTCTGGGTTTTACATTCCCTTCCTTTAGCGGGAAGAGGAATATGCGGCCGCTTTCCACATCGCTGGTACCCTAACATGCCAAACAGAAAAGGCATCGGGGAGCTGTAAGAAGGCAAACCTGCAGCGAGGGACAGCAGGGTATAATCAACTTCATCAAGTGAGTCTGAATGATCAAAAGATGAATCTTGTCAGCCTGGAAACGTGCAGCGTCATGACATCAATTTGAAATTTCTCTGCAGAGCCAAACTCAAGTCAGGTTTTTTAACCTTTTGGATTAACAGATCTAGTCGGCTCCATCAGCTATCAGTCAGCTCCAGTAATAGGATTAGCCCAGGCCATGCGTATTAAGAATATTTGAAACTCCATTCACCACCCCAGTGACCATGCCATTATGCTCAAAGCATTTCCATAGCAGGGAAAGCATGGTCTATGTAGAGCCATGCAGATGCTCTAGGAAACAGGAATTCCCTCTGGACTTTGCACTCTAACCATAGCAGCCCACGCCTTAGGGACCTGGGCTCCTAGCCCATGGAAAATGGGTTGCGAGCTCTCTGTAGTTGTCAGTGAACAGATGTCCATGTGGCCCAGAAGACAGCATGGCCTAGCGGATGGAGCTCAAGAGATCTGATTTTTAGTCCAGGTTCTGCTGCTGGATGACCTCGCGCCCCCCTGTAAAATAGGGACCTCGCGCCATCTGTAAAATAGGGATAATTAATCTGGCTTCCTCTGTGAAGCATTCTGAGGGCTAGGTGGTCATCATCATGAAATCCAGCCTCCTAAAGTGGTCTTCCTAGCCTCTTTCCTACACTATCCCATTTCCCTGGACACACACTCACATTTGTGTCCTCCTTCCATTTTCACAGTTCTCCGCTGGTAGCGTCAACTGGGTGGGCAACTTGAAGACTCTTCATCCTTTTAATCATTTTAGCCTGGTTTCTGCCTCCCATGTTGGGAACTTCACCACCTCCAGTCTCTGACTAATCATGGTGACTCAAGTAGCTGGTCCAAGTTCAACGCCCTGTGGGTTGTCCCATTGGGAATAAAAATTGGCAATGGAAACTGGTATTTTCTTTGTACCTTCCTTGTAAATAAAGATTGCATCAAAGTCCTGCTCCTCCTGCTTCCATCAGAAAATCTCCTTCTGTGGGTATCAGCTGCATTTGCACGAATGGGCTATGCCAACATAGGTCTGTCATGTATACATAGCCCTAGTCTGTTTTGTCTCTCTCTCTCTGGAGCGCACATTCGTACGCAGGACAGTTGCATCAGTCAAAGTCCCTGCCCCTGTATTTGAAAACCCTTGGGCTACACGATTCAGCGTGGACTCAGGGCTTCCACGTGCCTGCCTTTTTAGAACCATAGAATTGTAGAACTGAAAGGCACCTCAAGAAGGTCCCTTGCACTCAAGGCAGGACTAAATATTATCTAGACCTACAGGTGACTCTAATCTGCTCTTAAAAACCTCCAGTGATGGATATTCCACAACCTCCCTAAGCAATTTATTCTAGTGCTTAACTGCCCTGGCAGTTAGGAAGTTTTTCCTAACACTCAACCTAAAGGGCCCTCACTGCAATTTAAGCCCATTGCTTCTTTTGTCCTATCCTTTCAGGTTAAAAAGAACCATTTTTCTCCCTCCTCCTTGTAACAACCTTGTATGTACTTGAAAACTGTTATGTCCCCACTCAGTCTTCTCTTCTCCAGACTAAACCCAATTATTTCACCTCCTCGGCATGTTTTCTAGCCCTTTAATCTTTTTTGTTGCTCTCCTCTGGACTTTCTTCAATTTGTCCACATCTTTCCCAAACCGTGGCACCCAGAACTGCACACAATACTCCAGCGAGGCCATATCAGCGCAGAGTAGGGTGGAAGAATTACTTCTCATGTCTTGCTTACAGCACTCCCGCTAACACAAGGTGCTACTGCTCATGTCAGCCCCTTTGGCTCCACTGGCTTCTTTACATTTATTCTGAGCAGAAGGCAGCAACCAGGCCTGAGATCCAGAATACGGCTGAGCCCAACCTATAAAAACAGCTTCCTGGCTCACGTGGAACACATGGAAAAATGTTCATCTTGTAGCTGCCTTTTGGCAGCAAACTTCTCCGCATGCGGGGACGAAACAGGAGAGACAGCCAATTGTCTTTAAACCACAGATCCCCAGCCTTCCCTAGTGGCGTCTTGCAACAGCTTGCACCTCCATGTTAGAGATGTTTCAGTATAAGCCAGTCAGATACTTTCCAGGCTCTGTTAAAGCCTCCCCGCTCTCCCTCTAAGGGCTTGAGGATCAGCACGACGTGGCTTGCGCGCCACGTGTGCTCTTTCCAGAAGGAAGGGAGGCCTGTTCCGGCTCGCATGAAGTCAGTATGGATTTAGCTATTGAGGCCAGCAGGGGCAGGATTGGGCCTGGAGAAAATTGCATCCCATTAAAGGTAACGATCCAATGGAATGATTTCAACGTGCTGGAAATGGCTCTGAACTTACAGTCTGCTTGCAATAAGCGGGCACCCATTGGGCTATTTTGACGGCACCAAGCATGGAAATCATTCTCGATTTAAGCTCTGCACACTGAGGAAAGAATTAGTGTCAAGCAGAACAGTTATTTCTTGCCCAGGGCTCTTTAACTTGAAGCCTCGTCCTTTCCCCTGAACATGCACAACGTGGACTAGTTGCATCACACCTTCAGAGGCCAAAGGGACCAGGCTCGCACAGTATTATGAGTTAGGCAATTAGTGTCTCAGGTAACGTTACCCAAACAGTGTCTTGCAACACAGCCAAGGGAGAGGCAGCACGGTCTAGTGGTTAGGGCCAGGGGTTCCATTACTGGCTCTGTACATGATGGGTGTGATGGAGTCCCACAGGCACCGGGCTCTAGATCCATGTCATGCTAGGAGTCTGCCCTCCGGGTCTCCACATACCACCTCCTGAGGGTTCAGCCCCCCTGGTCTCCTCAGCTCCCCCTGTCGGTCCCCCGGCGAGCTCCTACATGCCCCCAAAGAGCCATAGACCCCACCTTTCAGTCAGAAGCGATTCACAGCCAGCGTGGAAGTCAGAAGCATTTATTAGTTCTCAGGATCACAGAGTAGAAAGACTTTGATAGCAGATGAATCAAAAGTTATAGCAGCGACCATCTAACGGGCCTCACAGCCCACATTCTCAGGCCCCGCTCCCCCGAGTCCCTTTACGAGGGATTGCCTTTCCAGGCAGTCACCCCCAGAGCCATCCCTTGTCCCTCCCCAGTCCTTTGGCTCCTTTCTGGGCAAAGAGTTGACCCCTTGTCTCTGCCTGCCACAACTTGTTACATCTGGTTGACTCAGGACGGCAAAGAGATCTGGCTAATCTCTGTGTACATGTGGCTGGGGAAGGTCTATCTGTCCTCTAGTGGCCTCTGCAATTAGCACACACTCGGGTCCCATCACTGAAATACATGAGTAACATATGGGGAAACTGAGGCGCACACACAGCTCTCAGAGAAAACCCCAAGAATATCTCCACTTCGTCACATCGGGTAAGCCCCTTTGCCTATCTGTGCCTCAGTTTCTCTGTGGGACAGCAATATATACTCCCCAGGAGGGGGTGAAGCGAAGCTGACAATCAAGTGAAAGACGCGTGGACGAGAGGCACTATAAAATGCAGAATTTGTTTGTTTGTTTATTTACATTGGGAGGAGGGTCCTTTTTTATCCCCTCTTCCATTCCGCCCCAAAAGACCCTGCCTCATGACAACACATCCTATGGCCGAGCAGGGGGATTGGAAGGGAAGGATCCTATTTCTGGAGTCCATCAATACTAGGCAAAGTATTGAAGAGTGTAGACTCAGGGGCAGATACTGTTTGCTACAGTGGAATACTACATGTCCCTGTCCCCTCCCTTCCAGGGCAAAATATGCTCTCCCACCTGGGCTCTGAGTACCTGCCAGGGCCAAAGACCACGCTCAGATCTGGAGTCCCACTCCTCAAATGACAATCAGCCTACTCCACAGTGCAGCCCATAGCAGCCCTTTATTCTGGGGGCCCCAGGCCCCGGGGTTATCTCAGAGGGAATCTGACACACAAGACGGTAGCTTAAGCAAATAAATAAAATAATAATAATAAATTGAAGACCAGTGGCTGTGTTTACATCAGAGAAGAAAATAGCATCTTTGGGTCTTGGCTATAAATAGGTTCTCTCTGCAGCTTGGCCAAAAAACGCCATCAAATCAAATAGAAACATGCAGTAATTAATTCTACGACAGGGCCCCCTCCTTTGGCCAAGAGTTTGCAACAACAACGAGCCTTCTGCATGAGCAGCCAGTGGGAAGGTGCAACCTCTCCATTTCACAGCCTTTGCTTTTCAAGTTCATTGCACTGGGGCCCAGGCTCTCCAAAAGGCAGCAGCAGAGAACAAACCATGAGGGTCAGGCCGGCACTGGTCCCCTTAGGAAGGAAGGAATAGTCTCTACCTAGCTATCGTCCAGGATTGCGGCTTACACAAGATGCAAAACTGGGCAAGTCAGAGTTTCTGCTGCTATGGTAACGTTGATACAGCCTTCGTGTCTCACAGCTACAACAATCGTCTCTTTTATCAGATGATCTCGAGAGGAAACGTTTATTTCCCTGGACATATACTGCTGTCTTCCAGTGTTTAGGATTGCATTCAGACTAGCAGCTGGCGGCCTCCTGGCCCCTGCTGCATGGGTCTCCATGTTGCCACACTCCTTGTGCTAGGCAAAGGATGTGGGAGGAGAACTGAGCCCGGAGCCATGGACAGGTGATCTACAATAAAAAACTCTTCGACCTGAGGCCACAGAGGGCTTCACCTCTACAGGACCTCACATGGAGGGAGAGGAGCCGGGACCACACGCAATGCACACGTACAAAGACGCATGACAGCAGCAGGGTCATGTGCTCTCAGAGATCCACCCAGTATTTAGACTAACGTTTTCATAAGCACCTAAATGACTTCGAAGCCTAAGTCCGACTGGCTTCCAAAAAAGCTCCTAAATGCTTAATGCCCAGCTTCTCAAAGGTATTTGGGATCCTAACCCACTGAATTGGAGAGTTTGTGCCCCTCTTTCATGGAACTTGTGAAGGAAAGGCCATGGAATGATTTCAATGGGAATCAGGCATCCAAAGGCACCTTTGAGGATCTGGGCCAAAGAGTCTTTTGAAAATGGGACTTGAGGACCATTTTTTGGTTTGCTTGAAAACGTTGCCCTTCGTTTCTTTTGGCATGAATCGTAAAGCATCAGAATCTGCCCCAGGGCCAAGCGATCAAACTTGGGCACCAAAAATTAGACACCTACATAAAAGTGGCTGATTTTCAGAAGTGCTGAACCTTCAACTTACGTTGAAATCCCTGGGAACTGTAGGTTCTCGGCACTTCTTATCGAAGAACCCACTTTTATTTAGGTGTTAAATCTGGGAATTTAGACACCCAACCTCGAACATTTGGGGAAATGATATTTGGGCCTTATCTAGCACCTTCCCTTTCAGGACCTCAACCTGCTTTACAAATGTAAATGAATTAAGCTGCACAGCTACCTACGAAACAAGAAAGCATTATTAACCCATTTATACACAAGGGGGATGTGGATGCACACAGAGGAGTTGATTTGCCCAAGGTCCCTTGGGAAATCTGTGGCAAAGCCAGGAAAAGAATTCAGATCTGATTGCCAGTCCTTTCATTAAACTGCTAGACCGGGCTCCCCCTCTGGGTCTCTGGTCCTATGCTGTACTGTAATGGTAACACACAGCGCTGTCTGTATTACCTATTTGTACCACGACGTCATTCCCACCTACTCCTGGGCAAATCTAAATACAAGCATACGACTTAACATCGCCCTTCGTCTGACTGTCCTACCACTGCATCCCCATGGAAATGGAAATGGAACAGACAGTGAGTCAGCTAATATGAAAGCAACGGTGGGGCAATTCCAGAGCACTGGCATTGCAAAGGAGAGGAAGGAATTTCTCAAGCCCCTGCCCCAGTTTCCATTTAACTCATGGCTAAACTTTCACTGATTTCACAGGTGGAGGATGGAGCCCTGAGCTGCAATTCTAAGCAGCCTTGCTTTTATGAGTTTGCATTTTCTATTATTTTAAGTCATTTATGTTTCTACATAATGCTCAATTATCGTTTCCACTAATGGAATATTTATGGAAGCCCATGTAACCTCGGTATAAATAACCAAACAAGGCCATTACTGCTGTTACAGATATAAATATCTGTATTGAACGGCTTCGTGATGAGATAGCAAAGATAAATTGTTGCTGGCTTCTGGGATAAAGTATAGCAATTTGTTGTGTAACATGAAACTGTGTCAATTTCTCCCTCAGGGATTTGATCAGGTGACAGCTCTGAGGATGAGAAATCCTTAGGGAACGATTTGATCTTGATCTCACTGAAATTAATGGGATTTTTCCCATTGCCTTTGCTGGCAAAAGGATTGACCCCATGACCAGACTACTCCTCGGATCACAGGAACCCACTGCTCCCTCCCTGTTTGGCTGCAAAAGACCAAAGATGTTGTTTGGCTGATGCCAACCTTCAAGCGGGACATCTTCAGCATAAATAGGCAAGGCATCAGAAGCAAATCAAACCGACAGTCCCACATGAGACCCGAGGCACTGGCTGGCAGCAGGCGAGTCAGTTCCTGGCCCCAGACAGGTCTCTGTCACTTCCTGAGTGAGAGCTGGAGGTCTGCTGTGAAAGTTGGAGAACTGTTGTCTCAGCCAACTTCCAAGTCAGCTGGCCTCTCCCCCTTTTCGCTTCTCCCTCCAAGCATGACATCTACTGCAGGTGTAGGAGGATGGGGCTGACTGAACTCGCAGCAATTTGTCAATCTTTTCCTGGCCTGTATGGGGTTTGTACACCACATCACAGCTCTTAATAGTCTGTAAAGTGCGGTTCTGCCCTAAATGGGGCAGGAATCAGAATCAAGGAAAAATCAGAATTTCCATCCCACAGCAAATTCCAATATTTCAATCATTTTTTCCATCCGATCAAGAAAAAGAAATTGAAATATCTTTTTTTTTCCCCTGGAATGAAAATTTCTGAAAAATTCCAGTTCAGAAATGGTGAAACATTTAGGCGTTTTCAATCGAAACAAAACATTGAGATATTCCTGAAACAAAGTGTTTCATTTCAGTTTGTTGAACTGCCCCCAAGGGTTTCATTTGGAGTCAGCTCAGCATTAAATTGTGTTCCCTTGTGGGGCTGAATTGCCTTATGGACGTCGTGGCATGGTTGGCTCATGCCCCCATTTCCCCTATGGGCTTGGCACCCTAGACAGACTGCATCTCTCAGGCACGTGACTTTCATGATGCAACACCCTGCTCTGTAGGAGGAAGACTGTGTTGCATCATGGACTATGTAGTCTCACCAATGAGTCCAGCTCATAGCAGCAAACGAAGGCACGAGGTGCCCAAACTACAACTCTCACAAGGCAATGTTGCACCACAGGCTGCAAATGCAGTTTAACATTGAACTGACTTGAAAGAAAACTTTTGGAGGCAGTTCAACACATTGAAACATTTCTAATCAGGTTGAGCTGACCCAAAACAGAATATGTTGTTTTGTTTTTTTCTGATAGAAAATCGAAAAATTTTCCCCATGGAAAACTTTGATTTTGTGGAAATGGCATTTTCCGAGAATATTCCCAACTAACTCCACTGTGCACATAAAAACAGTTGATATACATACAGCTTTCTGCCACAAAACATTCTGCATAATGTATCTGTGCCTCACCTCCGGCCCAGGCAGGGTTGGTGTATACTGCTCATGGTCTCCTGAACGTAGGGAGGAGTGACACCACACTCCGAATCTAGTCCAAGACATTTTCTCAGGGCTTCCACTTTATTTCTTCCATGTAAAATGAACTCAGCAGGTGTCCCTTCCCCCTAACCCAGGGTCTTCCGCAGGGGCCTATCTATTCTCTACAGGTTTCTACTCAACAGCCCCCTTTCCTGGCCATACAACCTTGCTTCACAGCCTCTCTCAGGCTCACTCATTCAACACAGGCCTTTCTTCCTGAGCTTCGCTGTTCCCAGCAGCGCTCTACCCCAACTGAGCCCTCTGTTGGCTTTTACAATCCTTAGCTGATCCGTCTCAGCTGAAAGGTGGCTGATCCATCACAGATGAGCCTGGGGCCTGCTCCTCTCAAAGGCCCAGCCCTGAATCTGCTCCGAACCTCTCCACTGGAGTGAGCCAAATCTTATCGAAGGCCGTGCGCCAGATGCTGTGCTCATCAGCACCCCTTCTCTTGAGGCACAGTCACCTCTGCCTGCGATGCACGTTGGCAGAAAAGGACCTGGGGGTTACAGTGGACAAGAAGCTGGCTATGAGTCGAGAGTGTGCGCTTGCTGCCAAGAAGGCGAACGGCACATTGGGCTGCATTAGAAGGAGCATTGCCAGCAGAGGGAGGGAAGTGATTATGTCACATCTGGAGTGCTGTGTGCAGTTTGGGGCCCCCCACTACAGGAAGGATGTGGACAAGTTGGAGAGAGTCCAGCAAATGGCAACAAAAATGATGAGGGGGCTGGAGCACAAGACTTATGAGGAGAGGCTGAGGGAACTAGGCCTGTTTAGTCTGCAGAAGAGAAGAATGAGGGGGGATTTGATAGCAGCCTTTAACTACCTGAAAGGGGGCTCCATGGAGGATGGAGCTAGGCTGTTCTCAGGGGTGGCAGATGACAGAACAAGGAGCAACGGTCTCAAGTTGCAGTGGGGGAGGTCTAGGTTGGACATTAGGAAAAGGTTTTTCACCAGGAGGGTGGTGAAGCACTGGAATGGGTTACCTGGGGAGGTGGTGGCATCTCCATCTTAGAGGTTTTTAAGGCCTGACTTTACAAAGCCCTGGCTGGGATGATATAATCGGGGTTGGTCCTGATTTAAGCAGGAGGTTGGACTCGATACCTCCTAAGGTCCCTTCCAACCCTCGTCTTCCATGATTCTATGATGATTCTGCTCTCTCCTGGTACACACCAAGCCAAATTAAGCGTGTTCGTGGGCCCCAAGTTTAATAAAAAATTCCAGCAGTGGAGCTTGATCCCCAATGTCATATTGATTAACTAGGGAGACCACAAGCACGGGGAATTCCATTACCACAGAGTGCCTGAGGCAAGACAGCCAGTCTGTGGCAGGAGTCGAGCCAACATCTCCCGAATCTCAATCCAGAATCTTTCTCCATCACCTCTTTGTTTTTAAAACCCCTCCATGGCTTTGCTCCAGTTGAACTCAAACCTTGCCTCTTTACTCCTACCCTCGATCCCACTGCCTATATAGCACCAACCACTTTTCTGTCCCTCCCCATGGTCCAGCATCTGTGCACAAATGTCTTCTCCACGGCAGCTCCTGACATCTGGATCAGCCTCTCTGCCTCATCGTGGCATGTGTTACTGTTCTTGGCTGTTCTTGTTAGGAAGGTTCAGACATCCTCTGGAACCAACATACCTTCTGTGTGCCCTGAAACTGTGTCCACGGTAAGCTGTTAGATATCCTGTGCCAGCCAGTCTGGGCTGGAGAGCTGCCCTGGTAGAGGCAGAGCTGTGGAAAAGCAGAATCTAGCTCTTCTTTAGCCTGATGTCCCAGATGATTGCAAACGAATCGTCCTGTACACTTGCCTGCACTCCTAAATTTCTCTTCCTCTTAAGTCAGTCAAATGGGCTTCGTTCTGCCCAAAAGTTTGAGACACCGTCTGTCTGAGAGAGGCTACAGACGTACAGCAGGGCTGGTGCAGTACGTGAATGGATTTGCAAGTTAGACATGTATTAAAATCTTCAGGGATTTGGGCTCCCTCTGGCCCCCTTGCAATTTATTTCAATCTTGGCTCATTTTTCAGGGATTTCTTCGAATGCAGGGAGAACTGTGCCTCTGTCTCTGAGGGACCTCACAGCACCAACTGTGATGCACAACCATTCCTAAAAGGACCATCTTCCCAAAGCCAGCATCCAGGGAAACACACCATTCAGGTGGCTAGCTGTTACATTCATGCTCTAGGGTAGCCACATTGTTACAGAGCTGGTCCGGGGCCAAATATGGTTCATTAAAATAGAGCCAGAGCGTTCACTTGCCCAAATGATGAGAAACGAAATGCACTGTCCTCATTTCTGGAAGAGCTCACTCTGGCTTGCAGCCTCACCAATAGATGCCTTGCCATTTGTTTGTTCTCGGCTGAACTGCCAGCTTTCACACTGGCCTGTCACTAGCACAGAGCTTCCCTTTCCAGCACATGTATTTTGAGTCGGACGAGCATTCAGGATGGCGAAAAAAACCACCTGCTCAGCTCGTTACACAACATCCTTCCATCTGCCTGGGAGAATCAGAGAAATTAAAGATAGAAAAGCTCTGTCAGGCTGCCTATCCTAGCTCCCTGCCAATGTACAATTGGTCACCACGGGACATTTCCCAGTGCTTCATCTAGCCTAGATTTCAGTGCCTCTGGTGACAGGGGCCTAGGCGTTTTCAGTAAGTGGCTAAGCCACAGCCTAAACTTCCCCACCTTTAATTTCGTCCCCTTCTACCTAGTTATATCACCTAGCGCTTCCCTTAATAATTCCTCTCCATCTCCACCATTCACACCTTTCAAGATATTTGTGTCCTGTTATCATGTTCCTATAATCTGTCACTTACCCAAGCTACGCAGATGGTTTTTAGCTCTTTTAATCTTTCCTCATAAGCCTCCCTTAAAACAAACAAACAAAAAACCCTACATCCTCTTCCCTAAATGCTGTCCAGTTTGTCACTGCATTTCTGGGAATGAAGTGTTCAGAATAGGAAGACACTATTTCAAGGACACCAGTGATTTAGATCCATTCCCCACCCTGTTCCAGGCCCTGATGTCTTTGCGTACCATGATGCAGCCCAAAATGGGGCTGGCTATTTTTA
This sequence comes from Mesoclemmys tuberculata, assembly GCA_007922155.1. Taxonomy (NCBI): domain Eukaryota; kingdom Metazoa; phylum Chordata; order Testudines; family Chelidae; genus Mesoclemmys; species Mesoclemmys tuberculata. The sequence continues at coordinate 3,240,260 of ML675642.1, forward strand.
CTGCTATACTGCGTACTTATGCCTAATTGATTGTCCACTTACATCTCTAAACCCCTTTCAGCATTGCAGCTGCCCAGCTCCCCCCCCCAATACCTAGGAGTGGTTTGGATTATTTCTTTATGTCCCCAAATTTACTAGGTTGCATTTTTAAAAATGAATCCTCGTCTTTCTAATCTCTCTAGGTTCCCATTTTTATGCATCTCTCGTGTTCTCTGATGCCTGCAGCTCCCCTCAATTTAGTTGTGGCAGCAAATTTCTCTGTTGTGCGACTCACCTCACCCCTCCTACCCACCAGCCATCAGATCATTGATACAGAAGCTAAATGAAATGGTTCTAACAGCAATCCCTGCACTGCTCCTCCTGTCCCCCAATCCCTAGTTTGAGACAGTGTCCTTTATCATCATTGGTTGTTTACAGCCCTTAACCTGGTTTTCATTCTGGCTGACAGAATTATATCCAAGACAGTGAGAGTTAATTTTAGGAGTAAGATTTGTGACACACCTTGTAAAGCTCTTTCCTTGCTAACATCCAAATAATGACTTCCACTGTGGTGCCTTCATCCACTGATTTTGAAGAAATCCACATTTTGTGGGAAAGCAATCACGTTTCTCTTGGAAGATTTATGACGCCTCTCCTCAGCGCTGTTTTCTGCTCAAGGTTGAGCATTGAAGAAGAGTAGGTAACTCGTGCCCATCAAATGCCACACTCTTAAATTAACTCGTCAAAGCGTCAGCGTCACCAACCCCAAAGCATTCAAAAACTGTATTTATGAGCCAGGCCCCCTAAAGTCATGGGATTGGCTTAAAAATCATGATTTTTTCTTTTTTTAAAAGAGGAAACATTGGGTTCTTTTTGTTTGCCTTCCAGTATCGGACCTTAGGTCATGCCTTGAAATTTTTCTCTACTACCACCAGGGCGAGTAATTTACTTCAGTTTTTTGGGTTTTTCTTAACATGAAATCTGAGATTCTCACAAAATCACATGACTTCCCCAGCTAGGACCTGACGATAAATACTAAATATCATTAGAGTTGGCAATACTGAACCTTCCTCTCCTACGTTTCCATAATAAACCCTGCTCTTAGCTAGCACGTTTCATTGGTATATCTCAAATTGCTTTACAAAGAAAGTCAATATCATTATAGCTATTTTACAGTTGGGGAAACTGAGTCACGCAAGGCAAAATGACTTGCTTTCGGTCACCCCATAGTGTAATGGCAGAGATGGGACTAGAGCACTGATTCCGGAGTCCCAGACCAATGTTTTCATTAGGGAGGCTGTGGTAGAGATCCCAAGGGCCCACATATACATGCCTTTCCCTCCTCCTTTGACTTGTGCTGTGTTAAACCTGCTACTAGTTCAGAACACACATCCCATGGCACAAAGCCCAGGGAGCATAGGGGAGGGTGTGGAGACCATCCTCCTTCCTTCTGAGTGGAAAAGCAAGGGAAGAATTCTTCCCTTCCCAAAACTCCCTTTCAGGGCCCATGGGAAGTTGGGAAGCTTTATCTCAGGGCTACCAAAGAAGCGAGCAGAGAAGTGCATGGGGGACAACTGAAAATGACTGTGTCTGGGCATGTTAAACCCTCTTGGTGAAAAGGCCAATAATAAAGAGACGCTGCAGAATGTGAAACTGTAACGGTTGGTCCCTATTGGGTCCAGATGGGCTTGAGAGTCCCTGATGCTTTTTTTAAATGGGCTAGCACGAGCCTGTCTCCCTTGGCTGGAAAGTTCACAGCCAGCTGCAATGAAGACATGGCCTTAGGCTCCGCTTCTCAGAGAAATTACCTAAATCCCACGGAGGATCTACACCTCTGTGTCTCACTTGCCCAGCTGTGACACAGGGATCCGAGCACCCTTCTGAGAGGTGCTGTGATGATAAATACAAATATTGGGAGGCTATCGGGCTTCGGTATAGAAGTAAATCCATCTTCTTGAGAGGTGGTAGCTAGGTTGATGGAAAAATTCATGAGGACTCAGCTTGGCTTAACTACATTACTCAGGGGTATGGATTTTTCATGTCCATGAGCCACATAGCTGGGTCAACCTAATTTTCAAGTGTACACCAGCCCTTTGACAAAGCATCACCAAAGTTTGACCCTCTAAGGCTGTTAAATATGGAAATGCCTTTTCTCTCCACTGGCCAGAACTGAGCATTCCTGCAGTGCGGGAGCCTTTATTTGACACACTTCACCCCATGCACACCTTTATGGTGTGATTATGTATCATTCGTGTTCACCCTTATAGTGTAATTGTGTATTGTTTAATGTAAAGCATGTCATGTAAGGTGTTTTTGGAACGCTCATGACATACGAAACATTACTGTTGTAGTGACATGTTCGTTGCAATGTCATATGTATGGTTATGATGTAATACTCCCAAATATGTGCCTCATGGCTTGAGGCAGATCGAGGCAAACACTAAAGGCAGAGAGGTAGTTCATGGTTCACTAAGGTGTGCAGAAAACAGCCCAGCTCTTCCAGGAGCAATGGATTAGCCTAAGCATTGATAAGGGAACACTCGCTGACACAAATGGAGGGGGCCATACAGGACATTGTTTGTCACCAGATCCTGAAGAGGGGGGTGAAGGGACATGTCGAAAAGGGGAGACACTTTGCTCTCTCTCTCTCTCTCTCTCTCTCTCTCTGTCTTCCACTTCCATCTACAAAACAACATCAAGCAACTGAAGGACTGTCCACAGGGGGAGGGCCTGCCTGAAGGAAGTCAGCCGGCCTGTGTTGAGCATTATCTGACTTTGTGAGGTTACTGACATTGTTAAGATTAGTTTAGAAAGCAATTTGCTTTTATTTCATCCTGATCAAATCTGATTGATATTGCTCTGATTTATAATCACTTACAATCTTTCTGTACTTAATAAATGTATTTGTTTGCTTTATCTAAAGCAGTGCATGTGGTTTAAGGTGTCAGAGACTCCATTTGAAGTGACAAAGCTGGTGCATATCAATTGCTTTGATAAACTGATGACCCAATGAGCTTTCTTTGTTCAGTGGGCAGCACTGAACATTGCAAGAAGGCAGTTTCTAAGGTTGCATCTGGGACTGAGGGTGTTTGCTGAGATCATTCTATTGCATAATCCCAGGAGCAGATAAGTCTGCTCAATGGTCTGTGGGAATGCTGGATGGGATGGGAACTGAGTTACTGCAGAGAAATCTTTTTTGGGTGCTGGCTGGTGAGTCTTGCCCACGTGCTCAGGGTTTAGCTGATCGCTATATTTGGGGTCGGGAAGGAATTTTCCTCCGGGGCGGATTGGCAGGGGCCACGGAGGTTTTTCGCCTTCCTCTGCAGCATGGGGCATGGGTCGCTTGCTGGTGGATTCCCTGCAGCTTGAGGTCTTCAAATCTCATTTTTGAGGATTTCAATAACTCAGTCATGGGTTCGGGGTTGTTATAAATGTGTATGGGTAGGGTTTTGTGGCCTGCCTTGTGCGGGAGGTCAGACTAGATGATCATATTGGTCCCTTCTGACCTATGAGTCTATGAGTCTATGAGAGGCCGGCCAGAAGCACTCACTCACGGAGTTGAGGGTTAATTGCTTGCAAGAGGCTGTGTATGGGCAGATCCAGGAGTGGGGGTTCACACAGTGAAGCAAGTGCAAGAGGGCTCCGGGAGTGAGGGATTGGGGTAACAGTGATATGCCAGCTCAGATTGCAGAGGGGAATATCACATCTTAGAGGAGCAGCTTGATTCTGACACGTGTGTTATTGTGCTCTTACCCCAGCAAGGGGAGCTCTGGGTTCTGCTGGTAAATATGTATAAAGAAAAGCATCTCTAACAGCAGGTGCGGTGCGGTGCACTTGTCTGTGCCCTTTGGGAACGCAGCGGTGACTTGCTGCACCCTGGCAGATAAACCGCGACACTCTTTCTTGATTAGTCATACTTTATAACTTGCGCAGAAGTTAAAGCTGATGTGCGCGGACACAATTAGCAGGCAGGAGTTCAACTTTGGAAAATGATCTGACCTGGGGGCCTTTTAAATGTGCCTCTTTTCTGTGAGGTTTGCTTGACTCTGGTGCGCTGCCGGAGTTTCAAGGAGTTAATTTAAATGAGAGTCACATTACACAAGGGGAAAAAAAGAACCCTTTAGAGCACATCACCGCAAGCCCTGCTTGCCAACTGCCAAGCAAAGTCTCCCCACAATGAGACGAGGACAGTTAGAAAGGATTGCTTAGCGGCAAGTGATTGTTCCTGCAAGGATACCTCTATTCTATCCCCCAGGAGAGGCCGAACCCGTTGGTATTTTCCAAGCAACAGGACAACATTCAAACAGTTCCACGTGCATTCCCCTGGCCAGAAGTACAGCATTCCTGAGTTTCAACTAAGTTTCTTCCTTTTTTTGCTCTGTTAGGAGTAGAATAATGTTTTTCCAAGTGGCTGTTGCTTTGGGAATTCAGGTCTAGGTTACTTTTTGTGGACGACGCTATGGATGACTGGAGAACTGCCAGGATTGTGACATCACAGATACTCTGCAAGTGACACCGGATTAATTGGGAAGAGAAGGGATTTTTATTTGGATTTTATTACATCTTTCAGTTTGATTTTGAGGCGTGTAACTCAAATGCCTGACACACAGTTGGGAAAAAATAGGGTCTTAAAGATTCAACATGTCCCCACACTCACTCCTCCAGCTAGACTGAAACAGTTCAAAATCCAAAATGGTGACTTTCCTAGGCGTCCTGCTCAACCAAGTGCAACTTCCTGACATTTCTCAGCTCAAGAAAACAAAAAGAGAACACTGGTGGGGCTGGGAGACATTCAGACTTTTAAAAATATACCATAAAGAAAGTTACAAAGAGAGACCAATATGTCCATTCGTTCTGAATTGCAGCTCGCTGTTCACAATACCCAACGTGCCTCACGTGCATCAGAGGAAATGACCCAGAACTTGGGAGTTAAGACAGCTACTTTCTGTTAATCTATCATAGAACCATAGCAGAGCAGAAGCTCATGGAGACATCGCTGCATCCTTACAGAGTCACATTCCAGGGAGCTGGGGTAAGGCATGGATCTCCCACACCAAGGTCCTGCCCTCTGAGGAAGCTGCCCCAGTGCTGGGGTCAGGGCAGATTTGGCAGTGGTCTCTGGGGGTTGAAGAAGGGATGGTAAATCCCACCCTTCCCACAGAGATGGTGTACGGGGGTTGGAAAGCAGAAACAGTTTAGCTGTTCAGGTTTGGTGAGTGAAATGTTATGCAAATAACTTAATGAGCTCACTTCCTTGCATATTGGAAAACAATCTGCATATAGGCTGACCAGACAGCAAGGGTGAAAAATCAGGACACTTTTTTTTCAGGGGTGGAGGGTAATAGTTGCTTATATATGACAAAGCCCCTAATATCGGGATGTCCGGTGACCTTATTTGCATACAGCCTTGGATGTCTGCCTATGGTCAACACAGCCTGCCCTAAGCAGGGGCAGGGGCTGGGCACACAGCTGCATAAAACTTGGCAGCTATCGGTGGGTGCTGGGGTAGGTAGGCGGGGCTGAAGAGTGTTTGAGGGGTGGAGGAGGGAGGGATGGGGAAAGCTGGGTGGGAGGGTGCTAGGATGCCTTGGATATCCTGATAGCTGCAGTTAGTCTGCTGGTTGCCTAGGGGGGCTGGCATGCATAGGGGTGTTTTCTGGGGTGCACAGGAGTGTTTGATGTTCTGTGACAGAGGAAACCGGGTGCAGCCAGCTGGGGCTGACAGAGCCTCTCACTTTTTGCTGCAACGGCTGCCACTTCCTGGGGGGCTCCTGCCTGGCTGGGATCCAGAGGGAACAGCAGAAAGAAAGGCCAAAAGGCTGCCTGCTTAGCAGATGCCAACATCCTCCTGTGGCCAGAAAGCAAAGCAGCTGGAGCCTGTGCTGAAGGAACGTGGGGCAAGGATGGCACGTGCATGAGCATTATGCATATTGCATGACACCTGAGAAACTTGAGAGAATATTTTGGAGACCAGCCCCACCCCTCTCCATTAACACGTGCCCACAGCGACTGTCAAAAGTGCTCCAGAAGAGCAGTAGTGAGGAGCTGAGACAAGCAGCACACTCAGTCCGGAAGATGTAAACTCCCCCAAAAAATCAGACCCCAGAAAATCATGAAATCAGCTGAGTATCGTGAGATTTTTTTTGCAAAAACAACAGTGTCTTTTTATTTGCTTTCTGGTTCTGAGGCTTTGGATCATATTTGGGTCATAGTTTCCAGCTTTTATCCACAACTATGAGGGCTAGAGACACATCTTTTTTTTTTAAATGAAAGCCGAGATTCTCACATGACTCCAGGAACTGGGGCTTTAAAAAAAGCGCCAAATAACACAAGACTTGCAATAGAAGCACTGGGCAACTGGCTGCACTGAGGCGAGTAACATGCCTGGCTGAATCCTGCGGCTTTGGGTTTATATAAGCACAGCAACGTCAGCCAGACAGCACAGAGTTTAATGTTTCAGCAGACGCCAGAGTCGAGATACACACATGCAATTGCAATGGATACAGTGCAGGCGGCAAAGGGCACTGGAGGCATAACGGATGCAGACTCTGTGGCAGCTGAAGGTGTGGAGGGAATACAAACTGGGGGGGCGGTTTCATATTTTCTTGTAAGAAGCTCTTATTACTTTCTGTCATTGATCTAATGCAAAGCACACAACTGCCACAAGGTGTGGTCTGTATAGCAGACATACAGACTGGAGTAATGGCTAAGCTGTGAAGGACAGACAGGTCTGACTCCTACATGCCTTCCTTTTTACTTCCACAAAGGCTGAATAATTACTTGGATTTTTCTCTAGTCTTCTGTTCTGCTGAGATCTGGCTGCTCTTCAGTTATCTAAGGAGTGCACTTTAAATGAACTCTGCCGTCTGTGATTGCTAGGGGCATTTTGGTTTACGAGAATGAAATATAAAGAAACGGAACTGTAAAAACGGATGGATGGCTACTTGGTCTGGAAAAGCAGCAAGGACAGATCTAGAATTGATCTAGATTTGTCGCAGCACACCCTGTGAGAGCTGACTCTTCCAGTCGATGTAACTATGTTCTGAGGAAAATGGCTTCGGTTGAAAGGTGGTGGCCTGAAACCTTCTGCTGGCAGGGGTTCTCAATCTATGGGTCGTGACCCCTCAGGGGGTCATGAGGTTATGGGGGGGGTCACCAGCTGTCAGCCCCACGCATGCCGGTAAGGGTGGAATGGCATGGGGAGGTCATCACAGCCTGAAATATTTTCAAAGGGGGTCCCAGCAAAAAAAGTTTGAGAATCTTGTGCTGGAGGTCTCAAGGCAGGGCACGTGTAAGGGGTCTGTTAGCCCCTTGCTGCAACTGAGTGGGTCTTTTTGGTTGGCAGCATCTCTTGAGGAAGCAGGACCCTGAAGCAGACACAGCCCTCAGGGCCAGAGGAGAGAGGCCAGCTTAGGCTAACGAGGGAGCCAGGAGGCCAGGGTGGGGGGTCCCCTCCTCCATGTGAGCTGCAGCTGCGTGCCTGTGCCTGCCTGGGCAGAGAGCGGGGCCGAGCTAAGGACAAAGCATCCAGTAGCTGGGAGATGAGAGAAGAAGCCCAGGCCAGGGAGATGAGCTGAGCAAGGCCACAGCAGCAGAACCAGAGGAGCATCCCAGAGAGCAGAGCTGAGCAGAGCCAAGCTGCACTGATGCAGAACGGGGCTGGAGTCTGGGACAAGTCTACCTAGTGGTTTCTGGCCAGCCAAGGTACTGACTAATGCTGTCAAAGGAAGAGTACCAGCGAGTCTTCTAAACTCAAGCGCGAAGGCTGTGGAGTTGCCCCCTCTCAACAGAAGCGCAGAGGTACATCGGCCTGGGGAACTGGTTCCTCAAGTGGAGGTAACATTTGAAGAAGATGGAAATGAGCAGCAGGTGACAAGGAGGGAGGAGCGAGAACAAGTTACCTTTCCTCAAGAAAGGTGTGGTGGGAGACTGCCAGTTCCAGCCCAAACAGAGCCCCGGGGCGGATTCCTGCCCAGGTGGCTAACTTGAGGGCACTGCCAGAGAAACATCAAGGAGCCTTCCCTTCTCTAGATGAAGTGACCAATTTCGATGACTGGCTCAAAGGTGTCCATAGCAGGCTAAAGACAACCTGCAAAGTTGCTCTCAGTACAACTAAAGACACAACCCAAAGTAAGAAAAGGACAAGTGGGAGTCAAATCCCCACATTATGGCTGCTCGCAACAATCCTGAACTGCCAGTTTATATTATCCAGACTAATCTAGGGGGTCCTGAGAGAGTAGTACACAGGAAACAGCAAAAACGTTGGAGTTTTAGTCCAAACAGGGCCCAATGGAGGCATAGAGCAGTATACCCCAAGGAGACTGAAACCAATGGGGCAAGCCCAACCCCCAGTGAAAATGGCCAGATCCCCCAAACTGATCTGGTGTTACCTGGGAATAGGGGAATAGGAAATATGGGTAAGGAAGGGCAGGAGGCGAAAGCTAAGCCCAGCTTCCCAGTGCTGAAGTTCCTGTAACAGTTATAAAGCTGTAACAGGACAAATCGTGGAAAGGGGCTGGCGTGAAGCAAAGCAGAAAAGTCTGGCTATGCCGAAGCTCATGTAGGGATAATGGGTGCTGCATTGTCCAAAAACAGGACAAGACTTAATCCTGCCTCTGTGTGGGGGGATGGACTAGACAACCTCTTGAGGTCCTTCCAGCTCTATATCTCTCTGAGTCTAAGACTTTCATGAGAGCCACATTTGTCAGATGCTGGGCTCTTCTGAAAACCGAGCCCCTTTTGTGAGTGCCAGGAAGCTGAAAATCGAGGTCTGAGAGCTTCTGAATTTGTGGCCCCTTAAAAAAAATAATCTCCCAGTGCCTCAGTTTCCCCACTGTAGTAGAGGAATGTCACTTAGCTGGGCTTTGAAGTCAGGGAATAAAACATGATATAAAAACGCCAACTGCTGTCGTCAGGGTGCACTAACCACTCCTCTCAGGACTTGTCAGGATACTGGTCAGAAAGTAGGGCTGACAGACATACCGACTGAGTACCTGTTACACAGCTGGTTCTTCCCCCACTCCCCGCAACAACTCGCAATACAGCAACAAGGACATAAGAACGGCCCTATTGGGACAGACCAATGGTTCATCTAGCCCAGTAGCCTGTCTTCCGAAAGTTCCAGATGCTTCAGAGGGAATGAATAGGGCCATTTATCGAGTCATCCATCCCCTGTCATCCAGTCCCAGCTTCTGGCAGAGGTTTAGGGACACACCCAGTGCATGGGGTTGACCTCAAGCCAGGTAATTGGCAAGTGATTGATATTTGAATGGCGATAGCACCTGGGAACCTCAGGCATGGACCAGGGTCCCACTGTGCCAGGCACTGTACATTTTTATTGCTGTTAGGTGTGTTACAGTGGCACCTAAGAGCCCCCGTCATGGACTGCAGGTGCTGTACAAACACAGAACAAAAAGAAAGCCCCTGCCCCAAAGAGCATAATACAATGGAATCGTAATAATTACAACTTGCATCTCACTTTTCTTCTTCAACACGCTTTGCTATATCAAATACTTCCTACACCCCTGTGAGACAGTTCAGTATATCTCAGTATCTGTCTTTTACAGAGGGGAAACTGAGACCCAGAGAGGGACAGTAAGTGATCTGGGCTGAATTCACCTTCCCCCACCCCTGCCCCCCAAGGTCTATGCTCCCATCCCAGCCTGGGATTTCCTTTATTAAAAAGTACTACCAAAACGGTCCAAAACAAAGGATCCTAGGATTTCCCCAGCTCTGATCCCAGAGTCAGACAGCTAGCATAGACCTGGGGAGTGAATTCAGCCAAGACCATTTATTCTGTGTATGGAAATCAGCACGACCTGTTCGACTTGGGGGGGAGGAAGGTTACATAGCTTTTTCAACCGCTGTTCTTGTCAACTCCAACAAAAGGGCAAAGCCTAGAGCCCCATGGGAGCTATTCACCTCAAGCTGGAATACATCAGTTTCATGCCAACCTTAATGACGGAGTCCAGACATGAAAACCAGCCTAACCTTTGAGCTGTCTCTCTTCACCAAGGCACTATTGATGAGACTGCTCAGTCACATGTAATTATTTTTGACTAGGTGGTCTCATTTTCCTGATGCTGGTCTTCATGCTGCTCATGGAAGAGGGAAATAATGCAGACCTTTTCTCCCTGGGAAACGTGGCTAATTAAATGAGTTCTCGCGCTCATTAGGAAAAGGTCCAACATGCAAGGAAACAGAGAACATTTCTCCACTTCCCTTTGGGTGATGTCTTCCAAGTCTCCTAAAGGTCAAGGAGAATCCAGGCCTCGTCTGGGTGAGGCAGTCTTCCAGCACAAAAATTCTGTGCCTCTCCCTCCAGCATGTACCACTCCCTGGGGTTATTTATTCTCAAATCCGCCGGTGCTTTAAGAATGTTAGTTATCTAGAAGGACTTTTATGCTCCGAGCATTAGGAATCTAACCTTTTTCCTTTTTTAAATTGCTTTGACTAAATGTTACCTGGTAATTCAACCCCTTTAATATTCTTTTTTTTTTTAAATTGAGTGTACTCCCTTTGTAAGCCTGAGTGTGGCTCTTCAGAAATTGTTTTATGGGAGAATTTCATACCATAACCAGGAAGGACTTATATTTAGTAAGGAGAGTGATATGCCAGAGATTTATGCACAGACAGCCCTGTTAAGTTTAGTAAAGAGAAAGGGAAAATAGCGAGTGAGTTTTGACTTTCAGAGGAGGGTTTCTGTGTCACACAAATTACTGGCTACACTAAGATACTGGAAACATTTTATATCACTACTTGCCTGTCTCTGGGCTGGCAGCTCTCCACAGATATTGTGTCAAATGTTTACGATGTGATGGTGCAACATGCGTATTATAGCCAGTCAATCTCCCAGAGTCGTAAGGAACTGATGGATGATGGCTCTCACTTAGTGGCTGAAGAATGCGGGTTTTATGACTTGTGAGTCCATTCATGGCAGTCTTTTATTATTCCAGTTTCGATTTTGTGCCCATTCTGAGCTCCAGGCATTTACAGACCTTAAAATCCATATGATCCATAAAACATGGTAACAAACAGGAGAGGAAACAATACGCCCCAGAGACTGTCATCATATTCACTTGTGGCTAAATCCAAAGGAACCCCCTCCCCTAAAGCTCAAAGAGAAAGACAAGATGCACAGCAGACAATCAAGGTGATCTGTTTCAGGGGGCAGTCCAGTTCCAAAGTCGAGGGGCCATTCCTAGAGAATACTTTACTAGCAGCTGCTTTATTTCTAAGCTCTACCTCAGGTGCCTTAAGCTGACCTTAACTATGGCCATGTCTACACTGTAATAAAAAAACCCCACAACACCGAGTCTCAGAGCTGAGGTCAGCTGACCCAGGCTTGGGCTATGGGGCTAATAATTTCAGTGGAAACATTTGGGCTCAGGCTACTGCAGCCTGGGTTCTGAAACCCACTCCCCTTGTGGGGTCTCAGCACCCAGGCTCCAGCCTAAGCCTGAACATCTGCATTGCACCTCTACAACCCCACAGCCCGAGCCCTGTGACCTAGGCCAGCCATGGTTGTGCTGCAGGTCTTCTGCCACAGCATGGACATACCCTATAGGCCACTGAGAATGCAGCCCCTGTGCTGAGGGCGTTAGGTATGCCCCTTTATTTTTTATGCTCCGATAGTATCAAGGAGCCCCCGTCATGGACCAGGACTCCATTGTTCTAGGTGCCGTATAAATATAGAACAAACGATGGTCCTTGCCTCAAAGAACACTACCACCCTAGTGGTATTTTCATCACACTGTCTATTAAGGGTACATTTATCATCAAATCTAAAAGGGCTAATAAGTGACTCCTAATTTTACAACTACGGAGTATATATTATAGGTTGCACTCAACCATGGTTTAAGTCATCTTTTGGACAACTGATTTAATGCTTTTTTCAGACACTGGTTGATAATCTATTAGTCCCTTATAAACTATTTCTAAGGTCTGGTCTACACTGGCAATGGAGGTCGAAATAACACCACTTACGTTGACCCCCTAAAGTAAGGGGATGTACACGTAAGTTGGCATGCAAGTTCTGTCCATTTAAAGTGTGGTAAAAGTCGACCTAATAAAACCACCTCTGCAAGTGGCGTGACACTGAATTCGAATTCCATGGGTAAAATTTGCATCAGTGTATGCAGAACGCAACATAAATTGATGCCATTGGCCTCCGGGATGTATCCCATAATGCCCTGTTGTGACCACTCTGGACAGTCACGGTCTGCTGTAGCATGGCCAAGTGAACAGGCAATAGCTCCTCCCTCAAGCCCCAGGAAATGTTGAATGCCCATTTCCGGTTTAGACAGTGTAGAGAGAGCTTTGTAGCTGAACTGCTCATGGCAACTGCATGGCCCAAATGCGAGCCAGCTTGAAGTCGACCAGAGGTCTTGGATCTCATCGGTCTGTGGGGTGAAGAGTCTGTTCTGGTTCAGCTCCGAGCCAGCAAAAGAAATGTTGATATATACGAGAAGATATCTCACGGCATGTTGGAGAAGGAGCACAACAGGGACTCGCAGTAGGGCCATGTTAAGACCAAAGGGTTGAGGCAGGCTTATCAGAAAACTAGGGAAGCTAACAGCTGTTCTGGCTCCTGGCCCAAAACATGCTGCTTTTATGAGGAGTTGAATGCAATTCTCAGTGGTGACCCCACCACTGTGCCATCACACAGCATTGATACCTTTGAAGAATCCCAGTCCAGGATGAATGAGGAGGACTCTGTGGATGAGGATGAGGAAAGCAGGGTGCAGGAGAGCAGAGAATCCATTCTCCCTGAAGCCAGGACATGTTCGTTACCGCAGAGCAGTCCAGCCACACACAAGACAGCGGGACTGATCGACATGCAGGTGAGTGCGTGGGGCAAATCTTTTTTTTTTTTGCAGTTATGCCCCCAGTCCAGCTTCTTAAACTGAGTTTGTGTTTTTGAGGGGAGGGTCTTGCTGGGTGATGGCAAACTTCAGTGGAGAGTAACTCCGGAACAGACTATTTATGTGCAGAGGTATGCTCTGGGAATCCTCTGTGGATATCTCAAGGAAACTTCCATGTAGGTAACGTGGGGACAGCTCCGCACAAAGTTAAAAGAAAGTGGCCTTTCGCACAGGAAAGTTCTCAGCCACTGCTCATCATCTCACAGCTTCAGAACGATGCGATCCCACCAATCTGTGCTTGTTTTCCGGGACCAGGACCGGCACGCCACAGACTGAAGATGATGCATGACAGCCTGCAGCAAACGTGAATTGTTCCGCTCTATGGCTTGTAGCCGGGTGGTCTCAGTAACATCGCTTTTTTCCTGTGCTGTGGTTCCTCTCTCGCCTTTGAAAATACTGCAGGATAAGCCGTGAGGTATTCGTGATGGTCACAATGATAGTGTACAGCTGAACGGGCTCCATGTCTCTCTGGCAACGGAGTGAAAAAGAGTTTTGTTTGTTTGGAACAAGAATGGAGGGAGAGGGAGCCCGTTGCATCATGGGAGGAAGCCAAACTTCCCAAAAGCTTCTGCAGCTAGTTGCACTGTGGGATAGCTACCCACGGTGCATGGCTTTGAATGTCGACCCAAGCGTGGTGAGTGGGGACGCAAGAACCCTGTGCAAGGAGCGTGGTGTGATCATGCTCCTGCGACTTCTAAAATTCGGCAGGTGAAAGTTGATGTAAAGTAAATCGACTTCAGTCTGCCGTGTAGACGTACCCTAAGGGTCGTACCCAAAGTCACCGCTGTCAGATCGACCTATCTGGATCGATTGAACGGTCAGGGAAGACCCGCTCAATCGATCCAGAAGTCGACGCCGTAAAACCATCCCCTCAAGTGGCACAGTGCAGTGAAGATGCCGCGCAGAAGGGAAGCACAGATGTCAACGGGCGTTATGCAAGCTACTGTGCGTAACTCACGTAACTGCCGTCAACTGCCGCCGAACCTCCAGGGAAGTGTAGATCAGGGCTCAGTGTAAAGTGCGACTAGCATTTTAATGGCCATGGAAAGCTCAGGTACATCAGAGCCTTAGAGGAATAATAAATATATCAAAAAGAGCATGTTGGGTAACTTGGGCAAGAGACAAGTGGATTTTGATACACCCAACTGAATAGGTGCCCCCTTAGGTCTAAAAGCTCTCAGTAAACAGATCAGACTAGAGGATGCTAGAGGGAGCTGTGCTATTGAAGCAAAGTCTTCTGGATGAGATGTAAAAGTGTGCTAACTGGCTGTGCTTATTCAAGGTCCCATGGCAGGTTTTGTAATAATAGAGGGTATTAACCCATGTGTCCCAGTTAAATTCCTAGTCGGACATTCATTCTGCTTCCCTAAATCACTCTTGCAGTTTCCAGTGGAACTCAATATTGCTTCTTCCAGATCTAATCTGTTATGTATTTTTTGGTGCCTTGTTTAAATACCTTTTGCCTTCTGCCCCAGAGGGGAACACTTTCCATCTGCCTATGATGAAAGTGATACTGAGAGAAAGTTTGTTGATTAGCCTGCAAAATACTTTAGGTTGAGAGGCACTGAGACAAGAGGTGTTGTAGTAGATGCACCTTGCCTTTTTATTTTGTTTTCAATTGAAAGGAAAATGAAATTCAGAGCCAGTCTTTGCGAGGCTGCATAAGATGTTAATATGTGCACCAAAGCTGTCCTTGGGGCACCCAGTAAAACAGTGCATCATAAAACCCAATGGATCCATAATACTCCTCTAGTGGCACATCTGATCTTGGGTATGTCCACAGGGTCAAACCTGCACTGAAGAGTCATGCTGTTGCATTGCAGCATCGTGTCATCTGTACTGTGGGTTTGTGACAAGCAAATACCATCAGAGTCGAAGACCAGAAGTGACCTCCAGTTCTCCTAGCCTGACCTCCATCACCACCCAGCACCCACACCCCAATCGTGGAAATGAAACCACAGTAAATGAGACCCATAGGAGACTAGATTAGGATGTGCCACAGGCAGACAATTGGGGGAGCCAAGGGGCACCAGTGCTCGAGGTCCCCTCAATGGCATATAAATGATTAAATGAGATATGCCCAGATAATCCTGGCAAGGGACCCACACCCACATACTGCAAAGAAAGGCAAAATATCCCCCAAAGTCACTGCTAATCTCACCTGGGGGGAAATTCCTTCCGGACCCCACCTACAGCGATCAGTTAGACCATGACCATGTCAGCAAGAACCAGTCAGCCAAGCACCTGCGAGAGAAAATGCTTGGTGCCATCCTAGAGCACTGACTTATCCCATCCAATGTTCCATCTCTAACAGTGGCCACCCAATGCTTCAGAGGAAAGAGATTTTAAAAAACGGCCAAGAATACATTGGGGAGGTGAAACTATCCCTTCCTGACCCTTGCTTGTGACCAGCTGAAACCCTGAAGTATGAGCTTTAGGAACATCAGAAGCGAGCCTCAGGGCTGCTGAGCCCTGCCCCCCAAAATCAAAAGAAACCCTATTGTACAATCATACTTGTACATTTTTTCAGCTCTCCTTTCAAACTAATTAAGTTGTTGGCCCACAACTCCTACTGAGAGGCTGTTCCTGAACTTCACCCCTCTGATGGTTAGAAACTTTCTAATTTGCAACCTCCATTTGTCTGGCCAGTTTATATACATTTGCTCTTGTGCCACCATTGTCCTTTAGCTGAAATAGTTCTTCACCCTCCCTCGTATGTATCCCCCTAATGTATTTATACAGAGCAATCAGATTATTTCTCAGCCTTCTTTTTGTAAGACTAAACTAGCCAAGAGCTTTCGGTCTCTTCTGATAAGACAGGCCCTCTATTCCCCTGATCACCCCAGTAGCTCTTCTCCACACTTGTTTGACTTTAAGTTAATCTTTCTTGAAAGAGGGTGACCAGAATTGTACATAAATGCCTTGTACAGTGGTATGAATTCTTCTCTGACTCTACAGGAAATGCCTCGTTTAATACATCTTAGGACTGCATTTGCCACAGCTGCATTGCATTGATGGCTCGTAGTCATTCTGTGACTGACACACACCTAGGTCTCTCTGCCTCGTCCGTCACATCCAACTGATGTGGCCCCCGCTGGTAGCTGACATTTTTGTTATTAGGCCTTAAGCGCTCATCCTTGTGGTTGTATTATTGAATTTCACCTCATTTCTGTCACTCCAGTCTTCAAGGTCATCCAGATTCTCCTGTCTAATATTCTGATCCTCTGTATTGGTGATGCCTCCTGATTTTATATCATTGGCACGTTTCATCAGCACAATCCTACTTTTTGTGCCAAGGTCATCAAATAAAAAATATTGATTGAGAGTGGTGCCAAGACTGATCCTTGAGGGACTTCATTAGTAACCTCTCCCCAGTCCAATAACTCACCTTTCAAAGCAACCCTTTGCCATCTCCCCTTTAACCAGCTCCTTATCTACCTTAGCATTCTTCTGGTGATCCCCATCTTCTCAAATTTAACAAATCATTTCCCAGGTGCTTCACTGAAGTTCAAGTATATTAGACCTACCGCACTTCCCTTACCTAAAAATTTAATTATTTTCTCAAAGAAGGAAATCAGGTTATTCTGACATGATCTACCTGGGGTACATGCATGTTGCATTACATCACCTCTCTCATTTACCACTATGAATTTAATTATTTTTTCCTTCACAATTAGCTCAAAAACCTTGCCTACTATTGAGTTTAACAGGTCTCTAATTGCTCAATTCACCTTTTTAGCATTCCATAATATAGGTATAGGATTAGCTATTCTGAAGTCATATGGTACTACTGCCAAATAGATAGATTTATTAAAAATCTTTGCTAGTGGACTAGCAATCTCATAGAATCATAGAATAGAATCATAGAATATTAGAGTTGGAAGGGACCTCAGGAGGTCATCCAGTCCAACCTCCTGCTCAAAGCAGGACTAACCTCAGATAAATCATCCCAGCAAGAGTTTTGTCAAGCCACAGCTTAAAAACCTCTAAAGATGGAGATTCCACCACCTCCCTAGGTAACCCATTCCAGTGCTTCACCACCCTCCTAGTGAAAAGCTTTTTCCTAGCGTCTAACCGAGATCTCCCCTACTGAAACCTGAGACCATTGCTCCTTGTTCTCTCATATGCCAGTTCTTTCAGCATTCTGGTATGGAAATTTTCTGATCCCCCAGATTTGAGTGCATTAAGCTCTTTACGTTTTTCTTCCAGCTCAGATGTGGTAATTTCCATTTCCAGACATTCATTCCATCAGCTGTTGTGCCTTTCATGCATATATTCCATATTAGCATCCTTATTGAAAACTGAGTCAAAGTATTCATTTAATTTTTGGGCCATACTTAGATTACCATTAATCTCCCGCCCATCCACACTGCACAGCCACCCAGCCTCATGCGTCTTTATTCTCTTTTGATGTGTATAACTAAAAAACTTCTGATTTATTTTAAGTTCCTTGAGAAGAGCTAATACTGCTTGACTTCTGGCAATTCTCACTTTATTCCTACACTTTCTAATCTGTGTGATGTAGCTTTATTTGCTGATCAACCACTTTTTCCATTCCCTAAAGGCTCCCTGCTCACTCCTAATAACCTTTTTGAGGTGGTTATTCATCCAGCTGGGACAGAAGCTTTTCCCTAGAAGTTTTTCTCCTTTCATGAGATGCAAATTTTTTTATACTCTCTGTATAGTTGATTTGAAGAAATTCCAAGCCTCTTTCACAATTAAATCCTTGCGCTCTTTAGTCCAGCTGACTTTTTTAACTCATTCCGTTAATTGCCCCAAATTTGCCCTTTTGATACCAAAAACCATAGTTGACAACATGGTTTTGATTATG
This sequence comes from Mesoclemmys tuberculata, assembly GCA_007922155.1. Taxonomy (NCBI): domain Eukaryota; kingdom Metazoa; phylum Chordata; order Testudines; family Chelidae; genus Mesoclemmys; species Mesoclemmys tuberculata. The sequence goes on from ML675642.1 coordinate 3,257,993, forward strand.
CTTCCATTTAATTTAAACCAAAGTTATTCACGATCACGTAACCCAAGGCTATTTCCTACAACAAGATCTTTTATGATGCTCTCACTACTTATTAAAATCAAGTCTACAATTGCATCTCTCACATCAAAGAACTGGGCCCTACAAGTATTAGTAGCATTTATTCTTCAATCTATATCCAAGAAGATAAGTGTCCTATTATGACACAATTCCCAAAAGTAATTCTCTCGCTAATAATATTCAATAGATCGCCATCCATATCTGAGTTTTACCTGGGAGATCTATAGCTGACCCTAACGTTATCCCAACGTAACCTCTTTTACATTCCTTCCCCAAACCAATTTTGGCCCAAACTGATTCTATGAAAAATCTACACCTCTGAGTAGCGTAGTTAAGCTGACCTAAGTCACTATGTAGACAGCGCTAATTCAACAAAAGAATTCTTCCATCATCCTAGCTACCAACTCTTGGGGAAGCGGTACTTCTATGTTAACAGGAGAACCACTCCTTTCGCTGTCCTTAGTGTCTTACTGAAGTGCTACAGTGGCACTGCTGAAGTGTTTTAAGTGTAGACACAGCCTGAGAATAAGTTTATTAATAAAGAACATGCAGTTACTTGATACTAAGCAAGTGGAAAAGGGACAGGACCGGTTACAAACAATACAAAAATAACCTGCTTTCTAATGACTAAAATTTAACTTTAGCAAGATATCTAAAGAGCTTCCTCATTTACATCAACATATCAGTGTCTTCAGCCCCTTAGGCAGGGTGATCCACCATTCACTAAATCTCCTTTGTCCTCAAAGTGATGGATAACTAAAAGATTCTCTCCCAGTAAGCCTTTGAAATGTATTCCTTTGAAGTGTGTATCCCAGAGAGAGTTCTTCTCCTCTGTTGGTGTGCAGATACTAAGCTATCTTCTTCATCCTCTCATTAATTCGCTTTCTCGATTCTCTTAATCACTTTGTTTACTTTAGATACAAACGTACTGTCAACATCCTTTGTGTCTTTATTCAAGCTGTGCAGGCCCATAAATCCATTGTCCTTTGTCTAGGGCAAGATTGTTTACATCCTTCCTCCAAAATGTATTTTAAGAACATATTCCCAGCACACACAGGGTATGTCTTCACTGCTGGCGTCGTGGCGATCGATTCAGTGGGTAGTGGAGACTCACTCAATTGATCCCAGATGGGCTCTTTGGGAGACAGTGGTAATCCACTTCCCTAAAAGGAGTAAGCCTGTGTTGATGGGAGGGCATCTCCCATCAACGCAGTGCCATGTAGATGCCACAGTACAGCAATGTAAGTACGTCAAGGGGAAATATGCAAGCTACTCCAAGCATTCACCTGTTGACCACCAGTGGCAACATAGATCAGGCCTCATATAGCTCTTTCTACACCATCTATTTGAACATCACACAATAATATTCATGACCAGTGTGTCACCAGTTTTTACACGATACATGACAAGGCACTGGCTAAATATTCTGACAACAGTTTGTTGGATGGCCTTCTTGCCACTTGGCAAGAGGAGCTCTTCGGGACACAACTATCACTTTGTATTTCTTTAGCGTTTACTGCGTCTTTGATGTACAACACTATCCCACCATCTTTACATTTCTTCCTCTCTCCCCTAAACAGCACATTCCCTTTAATACCTGTCTTCCACTCATGAGCGTTATTCCACCATGATTCTATAATCCCTGTGGTATCTGATGTGATCTCCTGCACCTCCAGCTCCTCCATTTTATTGCCCAGACCCCTTGCAGATATGTAGAAGCATTTCAGTTTTTTCCTCAGACCTCCCCCAGTTTTCTAGCTTGTGGAGTTCCATTATCCCTGACCTTATCTCCACTTTACTGATTTTCCTGCCCCATGTGTATTGAAGCCAGTGATGGAAATTTCATGAGTCTCTCCCAACCTTCTCCCCTCATTTGTTAGTTTAAAGCCCTTCCTATCAATCACGCCAGCCTCGAGCCCAGAAGACTAATGCCTCCAGTACTCAGTCGAGAAGAGTCTTCTTTTTGGAAATGGCAAATCTCACAATGGGAGATGGTCCCAAAGCCTTTCTCATAACACCAACCCTTGAGCTTCCTGTTGATCTTCATTATCTTGTCATGTCTTCACGCTTCTTCTCCAGTGACTGGAAGTATTCCACTGAAAATCAACTGAGCTTTTATTTCTTTAAGCGTCTTATCCAGCTGAATGTAGTCATCCTGGATCCATGCCAGTGGGAATCTAACAGTGTCATTCATCCGGACAGTGTAGAACAATCAGTGGATGTTTCCCAGTCCTCTTCAGCCCCAGGTCCACATCTCGTATCCTGGTTCCCGGCAGAGAGCACACACTTCTGATAACAGGCCTGTCGATTCTTCTGAGTATGGAGTCCCTGATCCCATAGATCTGTCTCTTCCTGGTCTCGGTATGAATCTGTTTTATGTTCTGTCTTGCAGCCCCCGGTACATCATCCTCATTTTTCCTTAGGCTCCAATCCCTGGCTATCTACAGGGACTGAACCATAGACTCATAGAAATGTAGGACTGGAAGGAACTTTGAAAGATCACTAGATCCAGTCCCTTGTGCTGAGGCAGGACCATGTAAACCTAGACTATCCAGGACAGTTTTTGTCCAAACGGTTCTTAAAAATCTCTAATGATGGCAATTTCACAACCCCCCTTGTTAGCCTATTCCAGAATTTAATTACCCTTATAGTAGATCACAAATTGAATGTGAGAAATGGTCTTAGTCTATACTATAACCCCCAGATCCTTTTTAGCAATACCACTCCCTAGGCAATTATTCCTTATTTTCTAGTTGTATATGTGATTTTTCCTTCCTAAAGTGGAGTACTTTGCACTTGTTTAATTGAATTTTATCTTTGTTTATTTCGGACCAATTCTCTAATTTGTCTGGGTTGTTTTGAAATCTAATCCTGTTCTACCAAGTGCCTACAACCCCTCCCAGCTTGGTGTCACCTATAAATTTTACAAGCATACTCTCCATTCCTCCTCCTGGGGGAATTCTGTGCCATTCCACAAGCACAGAAATAACAGACCATATTTGAGCCAGGGGCTGAAATAATTGAGCCGGGGGCTGAATGGCTGTGGGAGTGCAGGGGGACAGGGGGAAAGGCGATGCTGGGACACATAGGGACAGGGGCAACTATGCCTGGCTGAATGGGAAGTGGAGTTACAGGATACATGGGGAGAGGGGTAGATATACCTGATTGAATGGGAGAGGCTATGAGTCAGCTAGGGGAAGGCTCCCCAACTCTCCAACAATCCCAAACCCACCAAAAACACTCTAGTCCATATTTCTCCCACCCACCCCCAAACACCCCCCAGGTTCACTCTCAGACTCCTTCCCAGCAATTACTTCCCTCTCCCTCAGCTCCTGCATTACCCCTGACATCCCCAAGCCTTTGCACTGCTTCTGAGGGGTGCAGAAAATACCTTTCTGTATTTAGTTTAAATGAAATATTACTCAGATTTCTGTATTAATAATCTAGTTGCCAAAAAATAAACAAATAAATAAAAGACGTCCTGAATCTTTTTTTGTCGTCTGTATTTTTACGGACATACTTGCTGACGGGTATTCTGAAATAAATTACCAAAATGATTGAAAATGCTGTGCTTACATTGTGTTATTTTAACAAATAAAATATGCCGGATTTTAAAATGTGCACAGAAATTTTGAATGTTGTGGTGCAGAACTCCCCCAGGAGTACGTTCTGTTGCAAAGTCGTCAATGAAACTGTTGAACAGCATCAGAACTGACCCCTGGGGTCCACTCTCCCCGTTTGACAGCAAACCGGCGATACCCGCGCTTTGAGTACAGTCTGTCAAGCAGTTGTGCACCCACCTAGATCACATTTCTCTAATTTCCTTATGAGAACGTCATGGGGGACTCTGTGAAAAGCTTTACTAAAATCAAGATATATCATGCCTGCTTATTCTATCTATCCACTAGGCCAATAATGCTGTCTTAGAAGGAAATTATGTTGATTTGACATGATTTCTTCTTGACAAATGCGTGCTTATGATTTCTTATAACTCCACTATCCTCTAGGTCAGGGGTTCCCAAACTTTTCTCTGCCATGGCACACCTTGATACCTTTTAATTATTTTGAGGCACACCACCATATAGTCTCCAAATGAACTCATGGATATTCATGAGCCAACTCAACTCTTCAAGTAGTTTTTCAAGAAATTCCATGGCACGTCTGCTCAGGCCTGACGGCACACCAGTGTGCCATAGCACACTGGTTGGGAAACACTGCTTTAGGTACTTACAAACTGATTGTTTAGTAATTTGTTCCGGTATCTGTCCAGATATCAAAGTTAGGCTGACTAGTCTATAACTCCCTGGGTCCTCTTTATTCCCCGTTTTAAAGATAGCTACGATGTTTGCCCTTCTCCAGTCCTCTGGGACCTCACCCATCTTCCATCAGTTCTTGAAAATAACTGCTAATGGTTCTGAGTTAACGTCAGCTACTTCCTTAACCTTCCTTAAGTATACTAGGATGAATTTCATCAGGCCCTGCTAACTTGAATTACATCCAATTTATCTAAATAATCTTTAATCTGTTCTTTCCTATTTTGGCTTGCGTTCCTTCCCCCTGGTTGTTAATATTAGTGCCATTGAGTATCCAGTCACCATTAGCTTTTTTAGTGAAGACAAGCAAAAGAGGCATTAAACAGCTCAGCCTTTTTCATGTCACCTTTTATTAGCTTTAATTCCCCACTAATTAAGGAACCTACCCTTTTCTTTGTCTTTCTCTTTCCTAATGTATTTAAAGAATCTCTTCTTATTGCCTTTTATGGCATTGGCGATGTAACTCATTTTGTACCTTACCTTTTCCGATTTTGTCCCTACACGCTTGTGCTACCCTTTTGTACTGCTCCTTAGCAATTTGTCCATGTTTCACTTTTGGAAGGATTTCTTTTAGATTTTCAGGTCATTAAAGAGCGTCTCATGAAGCCATGTGGACCTCTTACTGTTTTTCCTCTCTTTCCTTCCTCTCAGAATAGTTTGCAGTTGCGTGTTTTATATTGTCTCCTTGAGAAACCGCCAGCTCTCCTGAATTACTTTCTCTCTTAGATTTTGTTCTGTTGACATTGATCCCCCCCAATTTTCCTTTTTCTACACCAGTTCTGCCTCCTTGCCACTTCCTGTGGTCTCACAGCTCTCTCATCTGCCCTCTCATGTCTGCCCGTGAGCATCACAGCTTGTACACGGACAATGTTTTATAACAACTGGAAAATGAAGGTGTTGGGGCCCCTGCAATCAGAAGACAAATGAAACCAAAAAGAAATGCAATTTTTGCTTTACAGGTATTGCCAAAATCCCTTGGGATTCCCGCCCCACGTATATAACAGTCTCCAGTGCTTTTGCTAGTGTGATTATTTATTCTCTCTCGTTGGAACTGTCTGAGTTAGCAGTGAAAGAAAAAATAGCTTATTGATGAAGAGAGAAATTACATGAATTTGGAGAAATGTAGACCAGTTTCTTGATAGATTTGGATAAAAATATCATTCCACCTGATCTCACCACCTTTTCCCTCGCTCTTCCTGGCCCCCTGGTATCCTTCTTCCCTTTTTTAACCTATTTGTGTATGCCTTTTTTATGACTAGCAGTGGTACCCCCCCAACATGTTATGTCTGGGTAACCTTGTCTGATTTTGTGTTTCCTGGTCTTGCATCTTTGACAAGTTGCAAAGTTGCTTAACTACATAATTGTACTGGCAATCCTGTAACATGTGCGGTACTTAGTAACATATGCAAGCTGTATGTCATTTGCATTTTTCATTTGTTTCTGTATGCAAATTAATACATTAATGACAAAGCATATCCTTTCTCTGTGAAAAAAATCATTCGAAAGACTGACAAACAATGGGAAGAAATAACACTTCCTGAAGTTGAGGAGTGTTTCTGGCTTGGTCTACACTTAAAAGTGAGGCACAGCACTCAGGAGTGTAGCTCCTGTAATGCAAACATGGCCTAAATCTACCCATGCTAAAGCGTGACAGCCAGCAGAGAATAGATTAAAAAAAAGCCAACCTATTTCACTTTTTAGATTTCAGTCCATTGTCCAAATTCCCCCTACAGTCCAGGTCAGCTCTTACCCCAATGCCCTGGGAAAATTCTGCCATTTGCTGTTCACTGCCACAGGCGAAGCATTGACGTGGAGCTCTGCCCCACGTGCTCAGTTATGAGATGTGGGATGAACTTGGGGAGATCAAAACCGTTGGACATCCTTCACTGTCACTGGCCATATTGATCACTGATTTTGTGATGCTGCAATGTGGGTAGGGAGGAGAAGGTTTCTCTCTCTTTCTCTGTCTATCCCCATACACATTCATCCATCCATCTATTCCCCATACCCATCTATCTGTCCATCTATCTCAGGAGTTATACAGTTGCATGTGTAATCAATAGCTATAACTAAACCCCTAGTGTTACTCCACAGAGTATCTCCCTTTATTAATTCCCTCTTTCTGGCAAACTGGCAACACTCATGACAGTCTGAAACTCTGATCCACAATGGGACTCCTATTGACGAGTCCTTTTTTAGACTTGCTGCTACAGATTACTGGTTCGTCACCTAGCTCAGCTCCCCTGGCAGTTCATATTTACAAATGCAGATGGTCACTGCGTCGCGTGTAAGTTTTCCATTTGTAGTGGAACTCTGCTGTGTATGAATCACACAGGAGCACAAGCCAGAGATGTTCTCTTGAGCCCTCAAACTCCACAGTGAACAGAATAACTCCAGGGAAGCTATTCAAATGAACGCAGATATAAACGGACAGCCATGCTTTCATGAAGGCCCAGTGAAATGATGCGTTCTACATGCTGCCCTGAATTCGGTAATCAAAGTTGCCTGCATTTATTAAGAGCACCCACTAATGACATTAATATGCCAAAGAAAATTCCAAGTGACTATTTTGTGTATCAGCACAGGCTGTGGACGGTAAGGAGCTGACGGTCCCACAGCATGCATGTGTTGAGCACAGAGACTGCGTGAATAGAAAAGCCAAGGGCCCGTATCTCACGCTACTTAGGAACAAGAGGGCAAGTCAGCCTTAACTCTGCACTAAATACAAAATGTTTGCATTATTGCTATGGAATATTTGGCTACAGCTAATATTCCACTACAGCACTGACAGCATCTCCTACACCTTTCTGCAGCACACTGTTTTAATTCTACCTTGCCTCGGGCAAAATCCTCAGGGCAGGAAAATGAAAGGGACCTTGGAAATTATCTGAATTTCTACCATCCTCAGTAAACTTTGGGAAAGGAATTTCAAGGCCGGTGGCAGCCCCCAGACGTACATGCTGATCCAGAATTATCCTCATTACCACCTCCAACTAGTCATGGCACTCGGAGTAAAACCTTTGGCCCTTCAGGTGCTGCGGGTATCCCGGCTTGGGAACAACGGCAAGGCGACGGAATGTGCTAGCTCCAACATGTTGCCTGGCACACGCTGGTTGCATGTAATGTAGAGGAATTCCTCATCTGCAGCAAGCATGGGACAGGCAGAATAGCACCTTTACACCAATTCCCTGGTGCTGGAGATGAGCAAGGAAGCGGATATTCCCTCTATGCACTCTTAGGTGGGTAAATGACCCATAAACTACAGAGGTAAGGTGAGGTAATATCTTTTAGTGGACCAACTTCTGTTGGTAAGGGAGATAAACTTTCAAGCTACACGGAGGTTTGGGAAAAGCTTCAGGTCTGGGAAAGTTACTCAGAGTGTCACAGCTAAATAAAAGGTGGAACAGATTGTATTAGTAGTTAACACATATGTCAAGGGACCATTCATACTGAAGTGATCGGTTAATAGCTCTCCAGCCATAGGGAGGAAGCACACGGGAGGAGGGGGTTAGTGAGTTACAGATTGTTGTATTGAGTCATAAATCCAGTGTCTGTTCAGTGCATAGTTTTTACTGTCCAGCAAAGCTGTGAATTTAAGCTCCCTGGCTCGTCTTTTGCAAGCATGATGCTGGTTTCCTTTGAGGCTGAGGACTAATGGGTCAGACACAGAGTGCCCACATTGTGAAAAGTGTTCACCCACAGGTTATACGGTGTTTGTGTCTCTTATGGTCCCTTGAAATTTGTGGTAACTATGCTAAACAAATCTGTTCAGACCTTGTTTTCGCTGTGACACTTGGAGTTGGTCTCCCACACCTGAAGAAGAGCTCTGTGTAACCTCAAAGGCGTGTCTCTCTCACCAACAGAAGTTGGTCCAATAAAAGATACTACAATAAAAGATACACCTTGTCTCTCTCATATCCTGGGACTAACAGGGCTACAATAGCATTCCATAAACTACACAACAGGTCACTAAACAGCTCTCCGTTATTTGCAAGAGATTGAGGTGTGGGAAGGGAAGAAAAGGAGGTTGAATCTAAGATTGATCCTCAACATGATTAGGCATGTAACTCCCATGGGCTGGAGCCTCGGCTCTGAAACCCAGTGAGGTGGGTGGATCTCAGATCCCAGGCTCCCGCCAAGTGAGAAAGTCTGTAGTGCTTTTTGTAGTGCAAGCCCATGTCTGGTGACCCGGGCTCTGACACTTGCTGCTGTGGTTTGTGTTAAAGAAATGTTTGCAGGGTAGACATACTCTAAGTAACTTGCCGGAGGGCACACAGGAAATCTGTGGCAGAGCCAGGGAGTCTGCCAGCTCCCAAAGAACAGGGCCATCCTCCTCCTCTGCTCATCTGCCAGCTGTGAAAATCTCTCCCCCCGTGGCCTGAGTCAAGCTTCTGACGCTCCATTTCACCACATCAGCCACATGCTGCTCGTGTAGAGGCTGGGTCCTGGGGCGGACAATATTGTACAGGAATCCAGGTTCTCTGGGGGGGGCTATGTTCAGTTTTGACATTTGGTTTCAAGGAGTGGAAATCAGGGTCTAATCAGGTCCATCTCTACAAATTCAGACCTGAAGTGCAAGGCATCCAAGTGCAAACCAAGCCATTTTAGAGGAATTTGTTTCCACCCCTTGACCTCCCCTGCCCCCCACGCACTTTGGCCAGGTCTACACTATAGCCTTACATCGGTATAACTACTCGAAAAATCCACCCCTCCTGAGCAATACAGTTATCCCAACCTAACTCCTGTGTACACAGCGCTACGCCCTCCCGTCTACACAGCGATCGCTTCTTGCAGAGCGGATGAATGATGAAAACAGAAGCGGCGCAGCTGCACCAATGAAGTGTAGACCTGCCCTTAGTGATGACACATGGACGGAGGCAGCTCCGGCTATGGAGCCATTGCATTGCAATGCATGTTTCAGACCCCCTCTGTCACAGCTGTCAGGTTATACATACTACCAGCTGCATTTCCACACTAATCTCAGTAGGAGATGCTGACAGACGCCTTAATTATTGGCCTGACCCCTCACCCCACAGTAACCCCTCAGAGGAGACCTGATAAGGATAAAGGGCCATCTTCAATCATGTCATCGTAAGGAGCCTTTATGTAAAATTAATGTAATATTGCACAAACATGTGTAAACCAATTTTTGATTGTGCTGCCTCACAATTACATGGGCTTTTGATCTTATTTGTGTGTGACCTAAATCAGACGGTTTGCTTGCAGCGTGCATTTTTTTATTGTATTAAAGAACAGCCGTCTGTAACGCTCCTTGATATTTTCCTAAGTGGATTGTAGCCTCGTCTTTTATGGATTTCATGCCGCTTTTAGTCTTTAAATGAAATTCTTCAGTGTGTGTCTCATCTTTTTGTGAAACGTGTTACATAATTAATCGGTTTGCAATGGTTCACTTTATCAGACATTTCCAGAAAACAAACAGACGCGTCTCTTTGACTGCATTTCCTATTTACAATACTGTGCTTGAAATATTTCCTTTTTGCATTGCTGGTGTAGGTCAATAACCAACAGCTATAGGCCAGTGCAGTAAAATTAACCAAGAATTGATTCCTTTTCAAATCAAATACTCTAAATAATGGCGGTGAGTATCTTTTCATATATTTGATCGGATTTCTGTCAGGTCCACTATAATGCAAAATAAAATGATCACACAGGTTTTTTTCCCAATCATTTGTTTGGGGGGACTCGTTCATGTACGTGCAATCAGTTGTGGCTTCCTGCTAGATTATTCAGCTTTCCCTTATGTTCTTAAGAAGCAGTTTCCCCCAAGTTGGACCAACCCCAACTAAATCATCCCAGCCAGGGCTTTGTCAAGCTGGGCCTTAAAAACCTCTAAGGATGGCGATTCCCCCACCTCCCTAGGTAACCCATTCCAGCGCTTCACCACCCTCCTAGGGAAAAGGTTTGTCCTAATATCCAGCCTCCTGACCCGCTACATCATCCCACTCAGGAATCACAGAGGCGAGCAGCAGCACAAAGGAGCATTCATCTCAGTTCTAGCTGGAATGAGAGACGTGGCTCCTGTGTTTCCATAAACCTTTTTGTCAAAATCTGCCTGGGAGTGTCTGGGCACCTGTCTGGGCCCATTTTGATAAAGGAGCAGAGCTTGGCTTCTCAGGGGTCTGGTTTATTACCCCCTCCTCTCCAGAACAACATGAAAACCCCTCTAATTCAGTGCACTGTTGTAGAATTGGAGGTCGTTTTGCTAAATTTGCTACCCAGACCAGTCTAGCCATCTTGTTTGTAGCACACCAGGCTTTCCCAGTGTCCCACCAGAGGGCTCTATTTCTCTATCTGGTCCGTCATTACTGCCTCTGCCTGTTACCCGGCCTGGAATTACCCCTTCTATCTTTGAGGGAATAATAGCATCCTCTAGCAGTTACCTTATTTGCCCCAGTGGCATCATTCCTACAAATTATAGCAAGGCCTTTTCCAATCATAATGCACGTTTTATCTCTCACATTAAGGTTAACTCCAGACCTCATCAGAAAATCAGTCCCCACCGAAGCCCTGTGATGAGAGCCCTGTGCCACGATAAAATCCCGCACCAATTTACGGTTGTTCGTTTCTATAGCGGTTTGCCAATTACACATCATATTCGGTCTGTGGCCATTCGCCACTCAGGCCCACCCAGACCAGGGAGTTAATTTCTGCACTCTCTCCCTGGAAGCTTATTTTCATCATCTTTCAGTTAACACCGAAACTCATGCCCCAGAATTGGTTAGGATCTCACATGAACCTTCCCCTACTTTCCTGGGCAGATAGAGGTTTCGGTGGCCTAGAATTTCCTGATAGATAGCTTGTGGCACTGTTCCCTGCACCAGTCTGTCCATTTTCAGGCGTAGTCAGAGGACAATCCCGTTGAACGTGACCACACTTGCCCGATTTCCAGCAGGCCTGGTCCTCTATGCCAGGGGGTCTCCAAGCTACAGCCTGTGGGCTGCGTCCAGCCTGCCGAAACATTTTGACTAGCTGCCCCCTCCCAACCCTGCCCCTTCCCTCTACCCCCTCCGTGGGCCCAGCCGCTCCAGCCCAGCAGAAGAGAAAGACTGAGGGATGTGGCTCTTGCAGCTAAAAGTTTGGGGACCCCTGCTCTATGGCTTTCAGTAATTCGCTCCAGTGCCCCTTCGAACACGGATCAGGGTGTTGCCTTGTTTCTGTTGACTGGAAAACCGCCTCCACCTCAGTTTCTTTTGTTGCTGTGGAATTCAGATATAAAGACGTCTGTCTTTCCAGCTAAAGCTACTTGACTTCCTTGGTCAGTAACTACACTGCTTCCTGCAGACTTTTAATAGTATTATCGAGCACTTTCCTCTCACGGCTGTGTCCCTGAGCACCACGGCCCTGGATCCAGAGGTGTCGCTCCCTCACGTCTCCACAGCTCCTGGATCTGCTCCAGTTCGTTCGCTAACGTGATGGCTTCATTGAGGATTCGCAGCGCTGCGCGCCGCAGCTGTATGCAGACAACCCCCTGGCCTGCATTCGCAAGGAAGCGGTCTCGCGCTAGGCCGCCCTGGACTGCTGTGTCTCATCCTGGCGAGGCCGTTGTTGCTAGCCGCAGGAGCTGATTCCCCGAGTCTCTGAGTATTTCTCTGGTCTGCGAGAGCTGCCTGTGAGCCCAGGCTTCATGTGAGAGAAGTTCAAGCTGCAGCGCCAATGCCTCTTTCAGGGCTCTGCAATCCTTCTGTTCCCAACCTCTCAACAGCAGCACCAAAAAATCCACCTTCTCTCCCTCAGGCCCGCTGATTCACCCTTGCAGCCCATTCGTAGGGTCTTATCCAGGCGCACCTATCAACGGGTCAGGCATAAAACCCGGGCATTTTGCTCTGCATCTTCTCATTCTAGAGGCAGCACGTCACCCTCTTCCTTGCTGTCATCAGCCGTTTTCCTTCCTTCCCCTGCTACGTGCTGATCTCACCTGCTGCTGCCAGTGTGTGGAGTGACCTTATGCTCGCCTTCCTAGTGGGTTAGCAAAATCAAGCTGAGTCCTGGGATGGTAACAGCCAAACCTGTATTTTTTACTGTAAGACGGTGCCCTCCTGCTTCAAGCCCTTTCATTTGCCCTTCGCAAGATAGAAGCAATCCTGTCTCCTCTGATCTTCTTGAGTCCGGGTCCTTTTCGTCTGGCAGCAGCCCCACCTTTTAGGGGCTGTCTGTGGATGTGCTACAGAGACCCAGCCAGCAAAATAATTTGATGACAGCATTCTTTTAAAAAAAGTTCACAATTTTAAAGCCAATCGTGTGACCTCTGGGGGAGCCTGACTCGTGATTTTTGAATAGGAGGGACTGTCAATACTGCTTCATTTCATGACAATTTTGGCATGTTCCATATACCTGTTCCTGTCATTGAAAAATCCAGACTGAAGCAAAACTGTGTACACCTTCTATTACAGAATCAGAAGTTCACTGTACGTGAATTTAGCCGCGCGACCACATAATGATCTTACATTTACAGACAAGACTGAAACCAAAGGTATGTTTTCCTGACATAAGTGACTCATTACCCGAGGTATTTCAGCTTCCCAAGATATTAATGGATGTTCAGCAAACAGCTTTGAGACTATCAATAGACTTCATTCTGTTTGCCGGGTCAATAACAATTAAATCCTCTTGTTTTAAAAAGCACGGGAAGCTGTGACATGGCGCTTGGAGCCCTCAGAGCAGCGCTATCTCAGAGCAGGGAGCGATGTTTTCCTTCTGGGCCTTGACTGCTGGGTTTGCAAAGAGCAGCTTTAAAATGCAGAGGCACTGAGCCAGAAGCAGGATCCAGCTTTCACGTGCCAGCTCTTTTCATGAAGAGAGGAGCGGAATAGGCTACTACGGGTTTGCTAATTCCTGGCTGAGAGCAAAACACCCCTGAGGTTAAACCGAAGGGTAAGATAGCGCTTGAGTTTCAGGGTGGTAAAAAACACAGAGCCAAATTCTGTCCTCTAATTCTAAGCTCCAGAGCCAGACTTTTTGGGGACCAAGGATGGTGTCTCTGGCCCACAGCCAACTGAACTGCAGACAAGTCCTTTTTTACGGGACAACCACCATCAGCCACTACCTGGGGCTGAACCAGGGACCTTAAGAGCATGAGCTAAAGAGTCAGCCTATGCAGAGGAGGGTGTAACAGACTGCCATGGTGGATTGGTGGGAGAGCGAGGGTGAACAGCATTCACTTGAGGATTTACTTTGGCTGAGTCATTTGCGGGGAACTGTCTGAAGAGCGCTGTTGGGCCCGTCTGTCCCAGCCTCTGGAAGGAGAAGGAGAAAACCCCAGAACGTGCTGCGGAGGGAAAGCCATGCGTGTCATGTCCTGGAAAGCGGGCACGGCTCGCCTGAAATTTGCACTCTGGGTTTGGAGAGCATTTCTGTTGGAAAGGGGCTGGATGTTGTATGTTATGAAACCGAGCCTTCCCACCACATCTCGCTGGAGTGGAGGACTAGAAAAAACAGCCAAGCCTTTCTCTGTAGGATTAGCAAGAGGCTGATTAAAGCACCTTGCTGCCGAGCTGAGGGTTTGTGTATCGCTACAGCACTGGTGCAGCTGTGGCGCTCAGTGAAGACGCAACCCATGCTGAAAGGAGAGCTTCTTCCATCAGGATAGGTGCTTTACCTTTCTGAAAGGCAGTAGCTTAGCCAGTTGATGAAGCCTTCCGATTGACATAGCGCGGTCTACCCAGGGTTTATGTCAGCATAATTACATCATGCAGGGGTGTGGAAAATCCACACCCTGAGCAACATAGGTAAGTTTGTAGTGCAGACCAGAGCTCCAGCATTCCTTGTCTAATGGAGTGTGCCAGAAACCTGGGCAGAGAATGACACCCAGCGGTTCTGCATGTGCTGATGGTCAATGGCAAAGCTTTTCTTAAGAAAAGGAAGGTCTTTGCTTGGCCCCAATATGCAGAAGTGGAGTAGATTTAATTCCAGATACATCTTAATGCAAATATCTGAAAATCATCAGCTTCTTCAATTACCTGCTGAGACCTAAGTTCGGCGTTTCCATAGTAACGGCAACTGTTAATCATCATGATTCGTATTTATATCTTGGTTGTGTCCAGAGGGCCCAATCAGGCCTGATCGTATCAGGTGCTGTACAAATCCACAAGAAGGTGTGATCCCTAGCTGGTGATCAGACACCTGTATTTTAAGTGGTTCAAAGAGGATAAAAAGTAATGAAGTGAATTTCAACTTCTAAACACGTTCTGGTACTTTTATTTGCACTGACTGCAGCGTCTTACGTTCCACTCAATTCTGTGAGGCTACTTGGAGAACGGGGCCTTATCTCCAGTGGGGATTTACATCAAGATAGCTTTCGTGACATAAACACTCACCTTTTGTGTGCTGAATACATATCCCAAAATGCTACTAAATCAGTGGTACATATCAGAATCTGGAGTAATGTACAAACTGTTTAGAAAGTCGGGGAAGGCCAAGAGCTTAAATATGATGTGTTTAAGTCACAAGCACTGGGCCTTTTCAGCTCTTGGTGAAGTCACAGGGGATACATCGACGCTATGGTAAAAAACACACAGCAATGAGTTTCAGAGCCCAGGTCAGCAGACTCTGGCTGCAGGGCTCTAAAAGTGTTGAATGTCTACACTGCAATTTGATAGCCCCACAGCACACACCTGCGTCTGCTGAACCAGGTAAGCTGTGGCCACGTAGTGTAGACATACCCAGGCCGGCTTAGCGACAAGCTGAAGGATTCTAGAAACTGAAAGAAGTGCGTTGCCAACTATGAGAGCTCAAACATCATGAGTCAGGTCTCAAAAAATTATGAGTTTTCAAAAACTAATACATTTGGGGTTCGTTGGATTTACTTTCTGGTTTTTGACCTTTTAGCTCACACTTGGGTCATGTTTTCAAGGTTATCTCTGCAACTAGGAAGGCTAGAAGCGTACCTTTTGTAAAATGAAATTTGGGATTCTCACCTAATCCCAGGACTCCAGGAGCTGGGGTTTAAGAAATACACCAAACGTTGCAAGACTCGTAATAAAATCCCAAGAGTTGGCAGTGTTTGTATATGGAGTCACCCGACAAGTGCTTTCGTTGGGTAATGTTAATGAGATCAAGCTGCTGACCCTTTCTGGACATTGCATATATGTGTGTGTTGGGGGGGACACTTGGCAACTTGTTCCACCTCAGCTTCTGGACTGAACAGCTGGCAGGAAGGAAAGAGAATGAACATCACCTTATGGCTATCACCTCCACCCCTGCTGGGACCCTGCGATCTACCATCACACCACTGGGCTCCACTGTCCTCACCCCAAATGAAGTCTGGGGCAGAGAGAGGGCATCAGTTTGACATCACAACCTCCACTGGAGTTAGCTGCATCCTAAACACCACCTGAGATGGAAACATGATGTTCCTTCTATCAACCCTCGTATCTCATCTTTCCTGTCCTTTTTTCTGCTTTCTGTCTAATAAAAGCCTGCCTCAGCCAGCCAAGGAAAAGCCACCTTTTCTAACACCGCTGTAATGAAGAAAAGGAAAGCTCTAAAGAATGCTTTTAGCTCAAATGGCCAAGGTCTTAGAGTGGCTAATAGAGCTGTGTGCTGTGCCTATATTTCCCAGCAGCCAGATTGTGGCAAAGCATTAGAGACAGAAGTTGCACTTTTCCTTTCCGTTCTCCTTTGTGTGGAGAATTGTGTGCATCTGTTTTGTGTTGTCTTTAAAAGAAATAGGGGGGAATTTTAACGCCAACAGCCCAAAAGCAAGAATCTAAAATGATTCTGTCTTGTTCCCCTACCAACAGTTCACACTGTCTTTTAACAGCATGTAAAGACTCGGAAGCACGTCCCGTCTCTTAAAAGATTCTATAGGACTAAAGGGAACAAGGGAAACTCTTCACATCAAAAGCTTCCCTAACTTAAGTTTCAAATACTGTAACCAATTCTCTTTGTTCTGTGTGTTTAACAAAAGGCTAGCGGGTTTGTGATGGTGTTTGTTACAACGGGAACTGCTGGTGCTACCTTAATGCAAAACCTTGAATGACGTTCAGCACCCTTACGAATTAATACAAAACTGCTCCGCAATCTGAGAAGCACAGGGAAATGCTCTGCTTTTGGTATAAAAACAACTGCTGGGGAAAGAGAACCATGACGCTATAACCTTGGAAGGAGTTGGAAAAGAAACCATTTTTTCAAACGTTTTGGTTTAAAACACAAAGGTAGATTCATTCCAAACGCTGCACCAACTGTAGACTAAGACTAATTAATGAGGCCCTACCTCGTTACAATACACGAGTAACACATGCGGAACTATATCCATTGCACCGGTGAAGGGAGAAGCATCCAGGAAGAAGAGAAGCTCGAGTCAGCAGGTTTACTATTCACAACAGGCTTTTAAATCAGCTGGGTTTGTTAGGGGTTGGATTCTGCCAAAATTCTGTTCTGTTCTATATAGGTATTTACACCACACTCACCACCTTAACATCTGAGTACCTTACAGTAGTGGATTAAGCCACGTGACTACACATCTGTCACCTGTTTTCTTCTCTCATCCTCTCCTGTTTTATGTATATGAGTGTGTGTGTTTAATATACATAATGCTACAGGTTTACGTCAGAGACAGCAGGTCAAAGAAATAGGCCTTGCACTTCTAGTGGGGGAATGTGATAAGGTTTAGGATGGCCCATAGTTTTTGGAGGCGTTCATTCCAGAGTCACAGACCACCACACTAAGGTGGGAGAGAGCGCAGCCCTGGATTTGGGTAGCATACCAACTGAAAAGCAGTGCCAGGCTTAGCCCAAGTAAATCAAGGTGGCAAATAAGACAGTGAAATGATACCCAGAAATTTGAAAAGCATGTGAGCATGGGGATCACCTGGAGGATTCTGGGTGCCCATCATGGAGGTGACGTGACCTCACAGGGGCCTCTTCCCCTTGTTAAGACATTTAATTTAGAATCTGAAATCCCACAGTCGCACCCCAGAACCCAAGGCAAGGCCAAACAGGTGGGCAGGCTTTGAAAGACAGCTGTGGCTACAGAGATAATGGAGCAGCTTGGAGACATCCAAGCCCTTGGGGAATGCTTCCAGGCTAGCCACCTCATCTTTATCAAGAAGCACTTCACTCGCTTGTGTCCCTGAGTTTGAGATGGTCAGGCTAATGTTGAAGCTTGACCTGCTTTTGCAAAGGAGGGAAGCTCCTTGCAGAACTCAAGAACTTTTATATTTAAGCCGAGCTTGGAAGTACGAGGCTTCCCAGTCATGGAGGGGATCTCATGGAACAAAACTGCTACAGCATGTTTGCAACCAAGGCACGTCCTTGGAGTGAGAGAAAAAGAGTTAACATTGGGTCTTACCTGTTTCTCCCCATATTGGTAAATATTCATCTTGCTGTATGTCCAACATGATCTCCAATCCATTGCCCGTCCCACCTTTGACTGTGGTAAGCAGGGGCCGCCCGTCTTCTCCTGAGTTAAACATGTAACATTTCCCATGTTTTGTAAACACCTTCGAGAGAGAGAGAAAAGAGAGAGATCCATGTAATACACCTCTTTCCAATCCGACTGTGGCTGAAGAGTCATGAAAAATATAATTGCAGCAGAGCTCCAGAGGAAACATCTGGAGCCAGATTTAATCTGGTTTAATAATTAAGTATATTCAGTATGTTCCTCTTTACAGGGGGGGGAAAAAAGAGTAGGGTGAGAATGAACAGCATTTTAAAGGAGTTAAGTTTTTTGGAAATAGTTCCTTTGACACACACCATGCTAGACCTCTAAGAAATAGATATACTTGCAGTGTTTAAGTTCATACTGAACTATAAAACAAGTCCCCTGTTCCATCAGGATGTCACAGGAGCACAGCCAGACGCTGCTGTGTTTTCACTCCTGTACATTTAGAGGAGAGATTCTCTGTTCCCTAATCTCAAAAGAATACAAATGTCTGTGTCTGAACCCAGTTTACTCCAGGAGGACTTGTGTGAATCTCGCTGCCAGCCTCCCCCTTAGTCTGCTGCCTGTGAAATTCTTGCTTTCATTTAACATACTCCTTGTTGTTTCTTTCCATCTCCCCTCGTGACTCAGAAATAAAAGACCTTTAAAGGCAGAGAAGCTACTGCTGGAGAGTGGAGAATTTGGCAGGCTAGACTAAGAAAGCAAAAGGAAGAGCTCTTCATACAACAGTTAGAGATCTACGTAGGACAGTCAGTTCTTGACCCTGAGGCACCTTTCTGCTGAACTCTTACTCAACAAGGATTCATTCAAGCTATGTAAAACATCACAAAGCTGGGAATTGTTCACACTCAGTGCTCCTTTTCTAACACAAATCGAATGTCAGCTCTGCTGTCTCAACTCACTCTATATCGACACAAAGATGTAATACTCTCTTCAATCCTATCATCCTAGCATTTAAGGCCACATCAATAGTGCAGGGCACCTTCCTCCATTCAAAGGAAGTTTTCAAGATTTCCCCCGGTCACTTCTGCTCTTTGTTTCATCAGTACTTTAGTCTATGCCAGACCTACCACCCCTACCCCATTTAGATCTTGGAATGAAGGCAAGCTTGAACACAATTATTTGCACGCCATTGCTTGTAATGTCAGTAGTGAAATAACACAAAGACAGTCTCAAACATTTTCACTAGGAAATGTGGTAATACACTCCACTGTCCTTCGTGGGAATCATCTTATTTGATGTCTGCAGCATTGCCAACCCCAACCATTCAAAAATCATGAGTCAAATCCCCCCAAAGCACGAGATTGGCTTAAAAATCACAAGATTTAAAAAGAAATACAGGTTGGGTTCTGTTTATTTGCCTTCTGGTGCTAGAAAATTAAGAGGTCAAGCTCTTTTTTGTGGCCAGGAGGGCTAAAAACTTACTTTTAAATAAAAGCTGAGATTCTTACACAATCACCGGATTCCAGCAGCTGGGACCCTAAAAACCTCCACCAAATATCACACGACTCACAATAAAACCATGAGACTTGGCAACAGGTTTGTGAGTACTCATGTGGCTGCTGGCTTGTTCTTGAAAACATTTGTAAATCCCCAAAGTGTCATATATTTTTCGCATTCACCTGAACATCTGTACTAGAAAATGCAATATTTCCTACTGACTATTCAAAGCTTTCCAATTTCATAAGTTCCAGTCTTCCAGTCAGAGAGCAGTTTACTCTGACTATTTGTTATTAATGAAGAGTAAACAGAGCACACAAACAAACTATAAAGTCTGATTCCATTCAATGATCCACATATACTCACAGAGAACATTAGCTGGGATCAAATTATTGCGCAAATGATTCACGTACCTAAACAGGCAGATTCATCTGCTAATTTACGTACAGCAAACATTGCAATTATGATACATCTTTGGAGAAGTAAGTGAAATGAGAAAGTTGGGAAGGGACAAAAGAGCATATTCAAAGAGAACTCTCCAATCTGAGCAAAGACAGCACAGAGCAAATAAAGCATGTTCTTTTAAAAAGTTATTCCCCCCAAAGTGAAAATCCCTCTTTAATATGTAACCAGCCCATTAAACCATTCAGACCTAGAAGGTTCATCTGAGCCAGATAGCGACTCGGTTTAGGTTTATCCAGAGGTACTCCACATACAGAGGTGGAATTTTCTGAGTAGCATGGTTTAAGACACACCAAGAAAAAACCTTATGTTAGTGCAAATCACAGGAAAGGAGGCAAGTTTATATCAGAGGCAAGGGCATATTCTATTTACGGAGACCCTGTCTACATTACAGACACTCGAGCAGGGATGTCAAACTCAAATACACAGTGGGCCAAAATTAAAAACTTGGACAAAGTCGCGGGCCAACCTTGATATTTATTGAAAAAATGTCTACAATTGAGGAAGTTTTTCCTTCTCATCAAATATAACGATGAACCTTTTCATATGGAAACAAACTTAAGTTTTGCTTAAACATTGAATCTGGAACAAGCAAAGCTTAATACTATAAACACATGTGAAATCGGTGCATGCGCTGTCTACCGGCGGGCCAGCTCTAGTAGACATTTGGTATTTTCTCGCGGGCCAAATATAATTACACTGCGGGCCGGATTTGGCCCGCGGGCCTGAGTTTGACATCTATGCACTAGAGTGACTCTTCTTTCTTCTTGCCACTTCCCAATTCAGGGCCAGCAACTTTTATAGCCTTCTCCCACAACCGTTGTGCAAATTGGTCTCTTCAAGGCAGAGGTTCCCAAAGTATGAAGCGCCACCCAGCCCCGCTCTGTCCCCAGCTGCGGCCCGGCCTCAGCTCCTGGCTTCCAGCCCGACCATGTCCTGGATGCAGCCCCACCCCCACCCCAGCCTTGGCCCTGTCCACAGCCCAGCCGCCGTTCTGCTTCCAGCCCCAGACCTGTCCCCAGCAGAGGCCCCTGGTTCCTGGCCTGACTGTGGCCCAGCTGCACTTCCATTTCTGCCCTGTTCCTGGCCCCAGACCTGCCCCTGGCCACACTCCAGACCCAGCCTCACCACAACCGTAGACCCAATCCCAGCCACGGCCCAGTCACAGCTCCGGCCCAGATCGTGGCCCTGCTCCCAGCCCCAGGGGCATGAGGTAAAAAGTTTCAGGGCCACTGCTTTAAGGGCTTCTGCTATCCAGTCCATGTACTGACTCCTTGGCCTCCCCCTTGGTCATCATCCATCCATCTTCATTGCAAGGGTGATCTTAGCAATATAACTCTGAGGTCAACCCACATTGGGCCCTCACAATTTCATGTTGTCTGCTACCACTGGGCGTCCGGCCCTTGGACCATCTCAACATCTTCATTTCCGTGGCACAGAGCATACTGATTTCTTTTTGGGGGCTGGCCTACTTTTTGGTCTGTACATTAAAATGGAGCAAATTACAGTTTTGCACCCTACTTTCTGACTTTATTGGCAATTTTTTATCACAGAGAACCGGGGTCAACTCCCGCCATTTGCACCCACAGCTTTGGTACAATGGGCATCACTCAGCAGTGCACTATCGTCAGCAACCCTGATCCTAGATATTTAAATTCTTTCACTCCTCGAAGCTCTCTGACGGTGATATCCTTTATTGTGGCTTCTCTTCTCTCAGTTTCATAGCCTCTGTCTTACCAGAATTCTCACTGAGTCCCACCTCCTCAAAGCTATGTTGCCACCGTTCAAAGTTGGTTTTCCGGGTCTTACAATCTTCTAAGTCATCAGCAAACATGATATTTCAAGGCAGATCCCTTCATAGATTCTCTTTTATCACATCCAAGACAACCGCAAACAAAAAAGGGCTCACTTTTGACCCCTGGGGGGTCAAATGTTTACTGGCTTCTCTGCTGTAGCCCCATTTGGTTTTGACTATGGTACTGATTCCATCACATGTATCCTGGATAAGACATACATAGCCTTCCGACACACCTCTCTGTCACAAACTCCACCAAATTAATTCTCTTGGTACATAATCGTACACCTTCTCCAAGTCCACAAAGATCCTATCCCATGGCCATCTCTTCTCTCTGAACTTCTGCACGAGGATTTGTAGAGGCCGTCATGGCATAAATCCACATTAACCCTTCCAAATATAAACTGTTCCACACAGACACTTTTCACTAATCTTCTCCCATACTTTCATAGCATGGGACATCAGCTTAACTGGGTGATAATCAGAACGCAGTGCTAAAAATGGATACCACAAAGCTTTTACACCATTCCTCCAGCATCTTCTCTTTCTTAAGTATATCATTGAACAGACCTGTAAAATAATTGATGATGCCCTAGCTATACCATCTAGATGCAGACTACAGCGATGGGAGGCATTTTTCTGTAGTTGTAGGAAATGCCCACTCCCCCCGCATTCCGTCTACACTGGGGGTTAGCGCAGCATAGTTATAGCGTTCAAGGGTGTGGATTTTTCAGAGCCATCGCTACGTTGACCTAAGTTTTAAGTGTAGCCCTGGCATTTGCTGCTGATGCAGTCGGTGCAACCTTTACCCAAAATGACCACCAAAGTGAGGCTAGGCAATTTTCTAGGGCTTTTTATGTGGGATGGAGGTTCTCATAGCCCCTTGTGGCCTTAAAAACTGAAGGGTAAAACTTCCAGCTAGCGCTTGTGTTTACCACAAACTGGATCGACACACTCAGGTCAAGAGTAGCGCCAGCCCTTCCAAGCTGCATTGCTGGGAATCCTCAATCCCAATAGAATTAAGTGCACTGTGAAAAGGAAGAATTCAACCCCCCTCTCTCCAACCCCTGTAAGAAAGGGGTCTGGGCACGGAAGTGACGGCCCATAAATGGCTATCAGCAACGGAGAACGGTTCTTTTTGTGGGGCGTGGGCAGCTGTCCCTGAAAGATGATCCCCACCCAGCATTCTAGGGGATGGTAAAATAACCCTCACCGCTACCCACTGCGTAGGCCCTGCCAATACGCCTTTGGAAGGAGGATGGAATTGCTTCTCAACTGCAAATGGGTTCAATGGTTCAACCCTAATCATATGCACAAGAATAAACAGAGTTCATCGGGTAGCCAGACGCAGGCCTTGTCCCTATTCTTGTTGTAGCCTAGCAGTATGTCTCCTGGGGTAGAGAATTCCACATCGGTAACGCTCAGCACAGGACACCCCACCCCATTCCTGCCACTATAGATTTAACCTAAGCATCTCTATTTGAATCTCCCACCGTACCCATGTGTTTCCTGCTGCTCTCTAGCTGAACTAGATCCATAAGCACGTCACTGATCCCTGTTAAAAGTCCTTAGTGCACTGCAAGCAGAACCCCACACATCCTTCTCCTCTCCGACCTGCGTTGAGTTGACTTCAGCAGCTTCAGACCGCCAAATGCAGCCCCAGACGCAGCGATCCTGGCCTGATAAGAAATGAAAACTCTTGTCTCCATAGAGAACGGCAGGTTAATGCTTCCAGCTGGAGTACCAAAACTGTCAGAAAACTTAAATCTTGAGGCAGGGAAACCAGATAATTCAAAATGTGGAAGACCAGGTCACCTCGCAAAGCAGCATGTTTCAAAAGAAACAGAGAGCAAGATTCTTTCCACCTCAAAGGATCAAGGATGGGATTTGCTCCGCCACTAGATGCACGCTTCGTTTTTACTGACCATATCCCATCCTGTGCAAAGTGAGAGCACCAGCAGGGAAAGTCTCCACAACCTGGGGCGAGTTTAAAATCAAAGTGAACAGAGGAAAGATAGCTCCTCAACCCACCTCCTGCTTCAAGAGAGTTTTGCTACTAGACGTCATTAGGGCTATCCAGGGTGAGAAAAAGGACAACAGAGGTTGTAACGCCTCCACCTGAAAGGCCCCCAGGCCATCTTCCCCCAGGCTTAGATCTGTTCCAAGAGAACAAAGAATAACAAAAAATCAGACTGAAAATAGAAACTTGAACAACAGCCACTCTGGTAGTGAAATAAATCCAGATAGACAGTAGAAGTGCACTCCTCCAGCATCCTAACCACAAAATTCAACCCCCTCCTTATCTCCCTATGCACCAACCAGAGAATACGAGCCCACCCCCCACTTCCCTAGACTCCGGAGAATTCAACCCCACCCCTTATCGTCCCATGTGCTAACCAGAGGACATGACCCTGCCCCAACTTTCTATGCACTGCCTCTACCCCCTACCTCCCTACGCACCCACCGCTTTCAAAGTGGCCCACCGCTCCGCTCCCACAGGCTGCAGAAGGGAGCAGCCACCTAAGGACCCAGGCGGAGCAGGTTGCCGTGGGGCTACAAGACCGGTGCAGGCTCCTTGCTGCAGCCAAGAGGATGGAAGATAAGCGCTGCCTTCCCCCTGGCCGTAGCAGGGAGAACGGCAAAGCGCCCCGCCTGGGACTCTAGATGCTGGGGTCCCTCCTGGAGCCAGAAGGAGGGGAGCACTGATCTCCTTGCTTAACTCCTTCTGTCTGTCGGGGGGGGGGGGGGATTGCTGGTGGAGACCGGTGGCCCTTCAGGGTTGTAAAAATGATATCTGTGGCCCTCGAGCCAAGCAGGTTGGAAACCACTGCCCTAGACCCCCCACCTCCCACTCTGTGGATACGTCCCAGCTCCCTCAGCACTGGACAAGCCCTACAGAGAACACAACCCCTCTCCCCCGGCCCCTGCCCATAAAAGCACACATGTCTAATTGAAGTTCAGCTCTAATGTGCCGAGCGGGGGGGAGGAGAAAGGAGGGACGTGACAAGGAGTGAGAGGGGGAGGAGGAAGGGATGTAGCGGGGACCAGCTCTAGTGGGGGAGGGGGCAGGGCTTGGGGTAGAGGGGGCGTGGCCTGAGGAAGTGAGTGTGGAAAAGGGGGTGTGGGGAGCTAGCTTCCCCAAGGGGAAGCTCTACCCACCGCCCATGGATCTATCCCATCCGCCCGGGTCCTATTAAATCACCGAGTCCCTGGGCAATTGACGCATTCCCCTCTCCCACTCCTGTTGGCAGGCCTGCAGCCAGGGAGGTGTAAAATGAAGACTCGGGGGCCAGGGCTCTATCAAAGCAAACAGAGGATGGGAGAGAAAATGGACCACACGTGTGAGAAGTCTTCTTCTCTGCTTGCTATGTTAAGTCAGTCACGTCGCTTACTGACGGACTGAAAGGCATTCATATAGTACAGCGGTGAGGACAGCATAGGAAACTGAACAGAACAGAACATGGCGCCTGAGTTTGTATCCACAGCCTTACACAAAGGGCCGTCCTTTCCCTACAAACTGCCCAACAAGCGATGAACCTTAATTTATAATAGCAGTTAAAGAACCACTGCCAAATCCAGGCACTCTAAAATCTATATATTCGCATGTAAATCCATATGGAACAGCGCTACACACTTCCTGTACTTCCTGTTGTTGTTATGAACGACGACTGGGAGGATATTTTTCAGCGAAACCTCCCCTTCTCATACTGGTTCCTTACACTGTGACATTGTGCTGAGCAACCGTGAGAGGAAATGGTACCCCAAAAGGAGACAATTTAATCTGGGTTGGTTTGGAGGGTTTTTTCTTTTGTTTTGGGTTGTTTGTTTGGGGTTTTTTTAGGAGAAAAGGGGGTGTGTTTTCACTAACATCTTCCTAAGTGTGGAAGTGATACTTTTAAGTCTAAACAAACATCAGCAACAACATAGAGACTTCAGCACAGACCAGGAAAACTACAAATACTGATCTTGAAAGTCATCTATAACCCACATTTTTCAGTGATGGATTGCTAGTTACTTCTCACTGCTCACCTGAAAGTCCATGTTTAAGTCCAAAGAAAAACATGCTCTCAATTTGTGAAATGGTATTTAAGTAACACAGTGACCTTTCCTACTTAGTGCCGAGAAGAAGAAAATGTGCGTGTTCGGTGAAATTAAAATGCAGGTCATCGATGACTCAAAGATGCTGCATTTATAACTCAAAACACAATTCTTTCTAGTGCCTAGAGAGACCGGTATAGATCTTGCTGAATGTCAAACCAAACCAATATTCCAAACCAGACTCGTATTTAAGTGATGATTAAACCTGATCAAAAGAAGAGAATAAAAGGCATTTTCCTGTTTATAACCAAAGTCTATATGGCACAGAGAGGCTGGCAGCTGACAATCAATTATGTTTTTAGTAGAGAGCAAAATTATAGTAAAAGCTGAAGACTGTAAATTACTCTTTAAAACCCAGACAAAAAATGTGGAATGGAGCCCAGCTAGATGACAAAATGTTATCGGCTGGGTTAAAATATCGACCATTTAAAAGGGAACTATCTTCCCCAGGAGGGAGGGATGCAAAGGTCTGCAGACACCTATTATATATAGCTGCTTTCTAAAGGATATTTTGGGGACACAGGAGACAGAAAAGTGTGGGGACCTTCCAGAGCTATAGAGGAGGGGCTGCTAGCAGAATGATGGATAAACACTGTGTGAGAAACTGAGATTACTTTGTTTCCTCAAGATTGCACACCTGATTAGGCCTTCATATGATAATGGATTCTAGCACTGTGGAGATGAGCTAGATGAAAGGCCTGAAAGACCTGTTGGGTGGATGATGAAAAGAAGAAAGATCTGTACCAGGCAGGGGCGATGCTAACTTGGGCTGTCATGACAAAGGAAGTCAGGCAATAGATTGATTTCATGAGATGTAAGGTTTTCTTTCCTTTCTAGCTAAGCTAAAGATGCCTGCCTTGCTGACGTGTACAAGATGTTCTGATGAGGTATCTTGTGCAAAACTGTTTATTTTTATTTTAATCTGAGGTTTTTTCCCTCACTTTCTTTAATCAATCTTCAACTCTATTATTTGATTCATGGATTGTCGGTTGGGTGATTTCACGCAGACGGCGTCAAAGCTGTCGGCCTCTAATGAAAAGCAGTGAAGGGTAAGGAGTCGAACTTGTTGAAAATTTCCCGTCAACACTGTTTTTCGAAGGAAAATTGGTTTTCAGCAAAACTTTTTTTTCCCCCTAAAAATGTCCGCTTCCACAGATTATTATTGTATAAAAAAACCAAGCATCCCAAAACTGAAACATTTCCATTTGGATAGCTCACTGTGGTGTCCCATGGGAGCCGTAGTTCATTTCCTCATGTCTGTATTTTCCTCTATGGGGTAGACTCCCCAGCTGGAATATACCCATGAGGCACAATGGCCAGGAACTCCCAAGACGCAACTACCTCCTCCCAACATGAGTGGAGACCATGGTGTATCATGGGAGATGTAATCTGGCGAGGGAGTCTGGCCTATAAAGGAGATTGGAACATGAGGCGCTGGAACTATAAATCCTGTGAGGCACCTCAGCAAAATTTCCAAATCAAAATATTTTGGCTTTCAATTTTTTGCCAAAAAGTTAATCTTTTTCAGTGGCAAATTTTGATGAAAATCATTGCTTTTGTTCGTTTTTGTGGTAAATTTCCAAGACCAAAAAAATCTCAGTTCTCAGTGCTAAGAAGGAATTTCTGGATCCTCAACCCCCATTTGATGTCTCGGTCCAAGGAGCACGGACAGGGTGGGTTTGCCATTAAGGCATGTTCTCTGCCATTAACAATGACAGACACAATGGAAAAAGCTGAAGGAGGCGAAAGAGGAGACCAGAATTGATGGGGGTGTGAGTGATGATCCGGATGACATCACAGATAAGGAAGAAGAGAACTTCACCAAGAAACAGGGCTGTGTTTCCACACTGTTGGTAATAGCAGAAATCACAGATCAGCATGTTCTCATGGCTCTGAGACCTCTCCATAGGTATCCACAAAGCAGATCGCAGCTTAGAGCAATTTTGTTATTTCAGTCAAAGTGCTAGGAATTTTAGTCCACTTAGCACTACACAAACACATCACAAAACTATGGATCCATTTGTTCACACCATCTAGCAGGTGATGACGGTGCACTATGTAAAACTAAACAGCAGCTATGAACAGTAAATCCCAGTTGATATCTATAATAAACAGGCTTATGAATTCTTAAATGGCAGAGACAGGTCTATTTCCTAAAGAGATGAGCACTTCTTGTGACAGGTTGGTGTGCAATTGCTCTAGTTGAATAGAGAATTATTAGGGTGACAAGACAGCAAGTGTGAAAAATCGGAATGGGGAGGAGGGTAATAGGTTTCTATATAAGAAAAAGCCCCGAATGTCAAGACCGTCCCCATAAAATCAGGACATCTGGTCACCGTGATCATGATATAGGCATCAAGCTGGCACATAGGACCACAGCATCCCTGATTTTAGATGCACAAGGGAAAAATTAACCAAAAACCTTAGCCTTACTTAAGCGGAGTTCTGACCCTAGAAAGGAAGAAAAGTCAGAGACTCTGTAAAATCCACTAAGGACTTTACTGTTGATTTTACATGGAAGGTTCTCAGGTGCTATAGCGATGGGGAGCAACATAAAACCCTAAGGGTTCATCAACATCGTGATAAAAGACCTGCAGCATGGCCATGGCTGGCTTGGATCAGCCGGCTCGGGTTGTGGGGCTGAAAAATGGCAGTGTAAATATTCAGCCGGGGCTTGGAGCCCAGGCTTTCAGACCACATAAGGGGGGAGGATCTCAGAGCCCAGGTTCCAGCCCGAGTCCAGACATCGCTGCTGCTCTTTTTAGTCCCCCAAGCTGAGCACTGTGAGCTCGAGTCAGCTGATGTAGGCACTGAGACGTGGTGCCACGGGCTTTGTAGATGTACCCCAAGACAGATAGCCTGATCTAGGAAACTGGTGTAGACTGGGCCCACGCGCATGGAAAGGGAGCAGCAGAGCCAAACAAACCTCTTCCTCTCCCATCCCCCATGCTTGTGGATGCCTCTATAGGCGCACCGTGTAGTTTGTGGTGGGGTCACACTTCTGGAAGAGGCGGGATGGTTCCAAGGGCCAGCTGCATTTGCGAGCCATTAACCTACGGAAAACGACAAGTGACCCCGGCACATTCAGCAACACCTCCCGCTCTGCACGACAGTGTGGGGTGCATGTGAAGGTGAGAGGACCCAGATAGGAGAGATCAGCGAACGGCAGCAACGTGGCGTCTTCACGAGCCAGGCTACAAAGCAGGATCTCAGAGCAGCACAGGGCCTGGCTCTCAGCGGAGTCCCTGGAAAGCAAATCCTGCAGATCTCAGGACATTGGCAAGGGTCGAATGCCATTCACCCTTCGTCCTCAGTGGGCCCTTTCACAGAGAGGTGGTAGGAGTCACCTTGATTTTTCCCTTCCACACAATTATTCATGAGAGGGGATGACAGCACATTCACTGTAAAAGGCCCCAGACATGCCAGTTAAATACTGGCCTAAATATTCCAAAGTGACTAGTGATTTTGGGAGTCCAACTTGAGAAAGGGTAACGCAACATTACATACCCAGTCTCGTTCAGGACAAAAAGCACTACATGAGTCCTAGGCATTGCAGTTGGTAAATCTTAAAATAAACTGGCTAGGAACAATGCCTATAATTGAAATACCTTGACATCTTTTTTCCAACAAACATGGCTATATATTTCCTTTGATCTTTGTTAGCTTTTGTTATCTTAAACCTGGTGCCCAGGAATCTCTGCCAAGCAAAATATTACCCATTTTTCGGAATGTCAGGTTTAATCTAGAGAAGGCAGAAGCGATGAGTTTTGGAACCGTAAAGTTGTCAGAGATGCATTTACAGGCTAGGGTTTTACCTTTGGTCTTCACAGCTGAGCTATCCCATTGGGGCATGTCAAGCAACTCTAGATGGTAAGACTGAGAGATGCTTCATCAGAATCTATTAAATGCTTGCACACATTCCTTTTTCCACAGTTGCCATATGACTATTTGGGAAGCGTAGCAATGTCATCTCAGGTTTTATACGAGTACGCTGTGCTTAAATAAGAACTCATCGAGGTCTCAGACAATGCCAGAGGCTAAGACAGAATTACGTTGCCATTAATATTGTTCCTATGCGCATGGTCCCAAATGCACGTTAATCAGACACTCCAGACAAGCAGCTATATAATATAAAGTGCTCCTAATATGACCCTTTCACTTCATTCTGGTTTCCTTGTAGCTGGATAAGTCTGGATATTGTGTTGTGTTGAAAAATGTATTAGAATTATATGCTCTCACTTAAAATCAGGGCTTTTGGTCCGACTTGCAGGATAGGAAGATCTGTAGGGAAGCATGTAATATGGACCTAACAGCATTAGGGCCGGGCTAGAAGAAGATGATGTTGAGTTGTGCCTTCTACCTAAGAGAGCAGTCTGCTTTGTCATTCTCTGTTTTTGATTCTTGTGTGCCAAGGTTCTTGATTTTAAGTAGTGTTACATTGCAACCTCCCACAGGGTATTTCATGTTTGTATTTACTTTTGTGTTTTTATGCCATGAACATACCAGATATATTTTAAAATTGCAATAAACATGGAGTTACAGGTGCCTTTGCGTGTGAGAATTCAGACCTACGCGTTCTCTCCTTCGAGACCATTACAGCTCTAGCAGCACACGCAGAGACATTTGCAAAGCTAATACATTTAATTGAATAAGCGGTATTACCATTTACTTCATATTCAGGCAATCAGCCGCTCACTGTAATAGCATATTGGTGCAAGCATTTATCTGACTGGTGACTACTTATGGAGGGTCCTTATAGCTGACATAAATCACCTATACCGCTATCTCTGCAATTTAGCATTGGTTGAGTGGGTATTTAAAAAGAAATAGAGAGTTAATATTCTGGTAGCTATTGGATAAACTAGAATGAGGCTCAAACTATTTGAGATGTGCTGCTGGCACATAAATAGCAAACTCTATACAATTCCCCTCCAGCACTAAT
This sequence comes from Mesoclemmys tuberculata, assembly GCA_007922155.1. Lineage (NCBI taxonomy): Eukaryota > Metazoa > Chordata > Testudines > Chelidae > Mesoclemmys > Mesoclemmys tuberculata. The sequence goes on from ML675642.1 coordinate 3,288,501, forward strand.
TACCTAGAAGGCGTAACAAAAGGATGGCAGAACAACATGGCTATAGACGCTGATAAGAGAACTGCCTTGTTGCATTAGACGCTTTGCTCTCAAGGACACTACTTAGTGTCCTGGTTAACTTTGTGCGTTGTTTCTCCAAGAGCAGATATACCTAATGACCCAAGTGGACGCTAACGGTAAGTCTGGATGATTTTCAAGATGGCCTGGGGAGCTGAGTTATTTTAACCTGCAAAAGAAAATGCAAGCGAGAGCAGAAAGGCATCGCTCACCCAGCTCTCTCATTTCATTTAGGGGGGTGGAGTTTTCTTTAATGATTATTTTTAATGTATTTGTGACAGAGTTCGGGGGGCAATCCAGATCCATGAGGGATTGTGAGATGGTCTGCCCTGTAACCCTGAGTGCCTTACAATGAATGCCTTGCTGTCCTGGGATGCTCGCAACCAGCCTCCCCGCATGCAGAACCATGTGCTTTATAATGTCCAGCCCTCTCCTGGACAGTTCATAGAAATAAGGGTGTTTGTTCCTCGAAGGATACAAAAGTACATCAGAGCTTATTAACTTTCCTGGAGTAATAAGGCACTTTCTATTTAAACACAGCACTGAGCTGGTTTATAGTAAAAATAAAAAAAGTATTAACAATAGGACATAGGTGAGGAGATGCTAAGTAAAAGGAATGACGTTAGAAAGGGCTGGAAGCAAAACAAAAGTGCATCTAAAAGTCTAAAACGTAATCTAACAAGCTACGGTCTTTGCCTAAGTAGGTTCCCCACCTATATTCAGTTCAATGCCCCCCCCTTGGTTGAAGGACCCATCTTCCTCAGCTTGCAAGAGCTCTGGCCTCATGTGTCTGTCTAGTGATGGATGCCAAACATGGCTTCTCTTCTCATTTGTATGTCCAAAGTTCAATGACCTTGTTTCAAGAAGCATGATGCTGTCTTCCCCTTCCTGTGGGCTTCTGATCCCCCTGTATGATTTTGATATAAATGGGGCGTCAATCGTTTCTGATTCCACCAGGCTAAATTTACATAGGGGACAGGTAGATAGCTGTGATGTTCCCCCCGGTCTGGGTAGGCTAATATCAATGAGTAGCCATAATTCCTCATATAGCGTTAGTACATACACTTCACAACGATCTTGATCGCCGGCATGACCATCAGCTTTCAGAAAAGACCTCGCTCTATACACTTCTGTAATACAGTAATATTGTGTACAATCAGTTCACTCAGTTGCTTATCAGGTGAGGTTTAAGCCCCCCACCCCCACCCCGGGCCTGTCTTTAAAGGCCAGTAAACCTTTGAAATGTATTCTCTATGGGGTTATTACATCTTCCTCTGAAGCAGCTGGCACCAGCCACTGTCAGATATTGGATGGACCTTGGGTTGGAGTCCTTCTGGCAATTGCTTTGTTCCTATCTATCAGTGGAACTCTGATTCAGATGTCATTTAGAAAGATGGAGGGAGTACATTAATGAGTTCCTTAATGAGGAGGTTGATAAAGGTGGACAACAAATGGCCTTTTTCCGGGCATCTGAGCCACTTCTGGAAGTAGTAAGCTTTGAAGAGATCTAAAGGGCAACCAGAACTCTCAGAAAGAACAAAGCCCCAGGTCTTGATACTGTTCCTGCTGAATTTTTTTTTTAAAGGAGGGGATAAGTTAAGTTATAAACTTTACAAACTAATTTTGTTTTTTTGGAGCTATGACAAAAATGCCAAAGGATTGGAAAGAGGCAGCCGTATGCCCGGTTTTGAAAAGGCATGGCAAAATGGACTGTAAGTACTACCATGATGTCTTTCTCCTCGTTATGGCGGATAAAATCCTATCTTTGATAGTCTTAAGATTCACTCCTTACACAGAAGAGAGAAACTCCTGCTATCAGTGTGGATTGTTTAGTCTGGAGAAGACTGAAGGGGAATGTGATAACAGTTTTCAGGTATGGAAGTATGGAATAGGCTGTTCTCAATGGTAGTAGAGACAGAACAAGGAGCAATGGTGTCACATTGCAGTGGGGGAGGTCTAGGTTGGACATTAGGAAAACGTTTTTCACTAGGCGAGTGGTGAAGCACTGGAATGGGTTACCTCGGGAGGTGGTGGAATCTCCTTCCTTAGAGGTTTTTAAGTTGTGGCTTGACAAAGCCCTGGCTGGGATGATTTAGACTCATAGGTCAGAAGGGACTTGGCCCCCTCAAGCCTTCCTTTACAGATATGTGGTGGCGAGAGGTGTGGCCTCCCTTGGAGGCTGACAGGAAGGGACAGCCACAGCCCCTACAGATGATGACCTAGCTATCATAGGAATAATAGGAGAAGATATGGCACAAAGGATGCCTGGAGACTTGAAGGAAGTGGGAATAAAAATGGGACTTCAGATCAATGAAGATAAAACGAAATATATGGTTGTGAGCTGATGAGATATCTCAGACAAACTTACCTAGCCATCAGTAACCATATATATCAACCAGCCAGCCAGTTTAAATACCAAGAAGCATTTAATTATCAACAACAATTAGGTGAGAAAGGAAATTAATGACAGGTTATAGACCAGGAATGTTTCTTTTCACTGCAGAGAATGTATCGCTCCAAAGACCAAACTTCAGATATACGGGACCATTTTTAGATCTACTGTTTTATATGGATGTGAGATTTGTCACTTACTAAGAAGGAAGAAAAGGCAGCTTACATGCCTTCAAAAATAAAGTGTTGAGACAAGCTTTTGGGCCAGTAAGGGAGAGCGATGTGTGGAGAAGATCTAATAGTGAACTGCAGGAGCCTATAGAGAACCAGAGTCAGTATAGTGAAAATCCAGTGTCTCTAGAGGACAGCATATGTGGTTAGGATGACGGAATATAGACCAGCTAGGCATCTCTTGGAAAGATGTCCTAATGGTGTCCGAATTCGTGTCTGACCAAGAAGACGACAGAGGGTAATATTGAGAAAGACTAATGAGCTCTTCACGTGAATTACCATCAGTGGGAAAAATATGCCCTTAAGAGAAAGAGGTTGGGTCAAATTACAGGAGCAGCCAAGGACTTCCATGTCTCATAGATTAGTATTTCCACTGACCAGAAATGAAGCAAGCAGTACAACTATTTGGACTCCTCATTGTTTAGACGAGCTTTGCTGCACAAAGGAGCCACTGCAGAATTTTTTCACTCTCAGATTGCTCTTTCATTCGCACAGATTTTGCACCTGTGAGTAATGTATGTTTGTCAACAGCCATTCATTACCCTGTCCATGGGTTTCCCAACATATGATTACGGCACAAACACAGTCTGTAGTTCATAATCTCCCGAATCCCATCAGCAGCTGCAATTCCTTTCACAGATATTAGGGTCTGGAAGGAATTTAGCACCAACGCCGTGTCTTCAGCTACAGTGCTCTGGTATTTGTAATAATGACCTCTTTCTTTGGTCCATTTCACCTGATTGCTGGTCATTTTTTACACCTGTGCGTCACTTGGCCAGTTTAAGAATCAAGTATTTATGTGGTACTTTGTCAAAGGCTTTCCCGTACTCTGAATAGAAAACCTTGTGTGTATTACCCTGGCCAGCAGCCTCCCTGACGTCCTCTCAGAAAAAAGAAATGAGGCTAGCCAGATACGATGTGATTGACCATTTACAATCCTAGTTCAACATATGCTTTTCAGAACTTCAGACCCAATCAAAATTACGCAGTCTAACCAGATCACCCATTTTCCGCTTGTAACAATGGAGAAACACCAGCCTCCCTTAAAGCCTTTGTTACTACCCTCCGCAACTGAATGCATACAAGACATCAGCAGTATTGTCAAACAGGCTTCCAGATACCAAAGAATAGAACAGATACCAAGACCTTCTTTGTATTCCAGGGTATAAATTCATCCCTTCCAACATCCCCTAATAAAAAAATGCAAAATTGCGTGAATTTACATAAATCTGCATGCGTTTCAACCAATCCAGGCATACGATATTATAACCGCCTGCCTTAGAATTGCATCTTTTGAGCGCGACTGTGGATAATCTCCATTGCGGGGCACAGAAGATGACTTTAAAACATTTTAGAGCCAAGGTCATTTCGTCACACCCACAAATAACTCCTAATTTTATATAACATCCCCTGTAAAATCCCCAGTACCATCTTTACAGTGGCACTGAGATCAGCAGCAGAGAAATCAGTCTGGGAGTCCTTTCCATGGCAAGAGCCCCAAGCCAGCAGTCTGCTAGGAAAAGAAGTAGACTCGGCTGCTCTGCAGGCCATCCTGGGTCGGTGGTTTACAATAGTAGAGAAGGGAGGGTGTTGTCTGAAGTTTTGCAAGTCCGACGCTGCCAAAAATCATCAATGCAGAGCAGTTATCCCGGTAGTTACCTTGTGCCCTTCCAGGCTGTCAAGCGTAGCAACACTCAGACCTGTGAAAACCAGACTTTCCTCAGAGTGGAGATCTGGGCTCACGCCTCAGATCCCGGCTGACACAGGGGAAGCAAAAAAAGGGAATAAGATCCCTTCCTCCCTCCCCTGAGGGACAGGGCCCTGAAGATGCTGGCATATATAGGGTTCAATGAGAGGGGTTCAGACCTCCAGAAGCGCAGGCCCCCTCCAGATCCCAGCACACAAAGGGGGGATAGAGAGAGGAACTCCGACTTCCCCTGAGGGGGCAGGGCTCCTCAGATCCCAGCTCAAATGTGGGGGGGAGAGGAGCTTCGACCCCTTCTGAGGGGCCGGGCTTCCCTATGCTGATTCACTCAGGAAGTCAGGGCAAGAGGCTTAGACCTGCTCAGAAGCAGGTGGTCCCCCAAGATCCTGGCAGACATACAGGAGGTGGGCAGAGAGAGTGGCTCAGGACCCTCCCCCCAGAGGGGCATGGCCCCCCTGATGCTGGGTGTATTTGTATTATTTTTAATGAACATCATGTGCACCTGACTTTAACTGCTTGACAGCATCCTGCCTGACTGCAAGGAGTTAAATCGAAGGGCACTGGGGTGAAGGAAACAGAGAAACAAATCCATGAGAAAAATAAGGTACCATCAGAGAGAATAGTAAAGGTCCTTGAGGAAACAATGGGGAATCTATTACTGGGGAATTCCCTAGCAAAGTTTATTCTTTCCAGGCTCCAACCTAGGATCAAAGGGGATACTTAATCCTCCAAGATCCTGGCCTAGGGAGGAAGACGGAGGGGTTGAGTGGGCAACAGCAGCTGGAACGGAGCCTTTGACAGACTGAGACACACAGAGGATGTCGCAGGAGCTGTCTGTCAATCCCAGTCCAAGAGTAGGAAGGTCTAGGTTGGAATTTATCCAGCACTAGCAAGGAAACAGTCAAGTACGGTAAGAACCAGGCATCTCGGCCTTTTGTTTTGTCCCTTTTCTCTGCTTGTTATGTACCTTTGGTGAGTGAATAATGCACCCACTATAATGTCAAGGTCTTGCACCTCTGCCCTTGTGGACTTTATTTGAATGTGCCCATCGTACCCAGGAAATGTTAATCTCTTCCTCAAGACTTTGAAGGCTCTTAAGTTATTAAAACAAAAATAATTAAAAAAATCTCATTTGCTTTTCACTAGCGATAGGTCCAAAAGACATCTCCAGGTCTGAACTCTGCAGTCTGATCAGACATTGCCATTCAAAACTCTGACCTTTCTTAATGCAAGAATGGAAGTCACGTACAAAAATCCCAGCTGCATGAGTTAGGTACAGTCAAAAAACTCCATTGACTACAGCTGCACAACAGAATTCTAGTTCTTATTAGTTGCCAGTTATCTATTAAGTGCATATAGATAACGTTAAAATGGTGACTAGCATTTCGCATCAGCATGAACTGTGCATTAGACTACAGCAATAGACGGTATTTCAGAAATTTATAAAAATTCGAGATGGAAAAGTGTGTCCTAAAATAACAAGTCGTCTAGCTTATCCCCCAGCCACTACAGAATTGCTCCTCATAAGAACTCTAGAGCTAGTCAATCTATCTATTACAGTGTACGATATCACCAGCTGAAACATACACAATGCAACAGCTGAACTGATTACTTAGATAGCGTATGATGAGAACAGCTAATGTCCATTCCCTGGAAATAGATTCATCTTGATTAAAGAAATAACAGGGTCTTTGGCAGACTGTCATAGTACTGTGCGGCTAGGTTTCCCCGGATGCAGACAGCGAGGAAAACAGCTGTCCGTGAAACTTAAAGTGTGGTTCTACTCTGAAAAGTTACTATTAAAAAATGTCCCCTTCTTACTCAGCCAGTGGTGCTGGTAAAATCAGATCTTTTGGCTATCTTTTCCCCTCCTTTCAGCTTTGCAGAGCCAGCACAGCTGTGGGATAGTGAATAGCACCCTTTCCCAGAGTATGCATTAGCAACAGAAGGGTTAACCACATTCAAGCTGCAAGATTTGTATTGACAGTGATGTGAGAAACTTAACTTTCAAATTCCAGGATGAATCTGTAGCTCTGGCAGAGAAAACCCCCAGTCTCTGTGCTTGTAAACCACAGAGATTTGATTTAGAAATCTTGGAGTGGCAATAAACATGGAACACGATGATGCCATTTTTACAGCTATTTTTCAGAGCAGATCTGCACATTAAGAGAATGTGGGATTTTTAGGAGTCTGGCCCAAAAAATGTCCTCTATAATCTTAGCTTCCCTGTTTTATATTTCCACTCTAAGTAGTGGCCATCTGTCACGTCACCATGTCCGTGTGGGATGGAGATAGAGTTCTCATCAGATGCCTGTCTCGCAATGGGTTCATACAAATTGCTCTTTTTTACTTTCTACTTGAGGGCAGAATCAGATTTGGACTGTGGAAAACGTAGAGTAATGCAATCAAGCACATCGCAATAAATGGGCATCACTAGTTAGTGCAATTCTGAGTCAACATATATAAGCTTTAGATTCAGGGTAGCGTTTCAAAGACAGCCTTGCAGAAACTATATTAATAAGATGGAAATGTTTTAAAGGGGCAATCTGAAAAATGTAGATGTGGGAATGTTGAGCAATATCTGTTCTCAAACAAACATTACACAAAAACTAGAGACATAATGTAAGAACCCCTGGATGTTAATTACCAAAAAGAAACCATGTTCCTATAAGCATGCTATATGTATCCTTAGGTGAAGGGATTAGCCCTATTTAGTCCTTTCATTTAAATTACTACTTAAAAGCAAGGCACTTTTATTATTCCTATTTATTGCTGTAGCTTCCAGGAACCTCTGTCATGGACCAGGGCCCTGTTGTGCTAGGGGCTGTACAAACACAGAATTAAAAAAGGTGCTTGAAGTGACACATGTTTAAGTTCTTTGCTAAATTGAGCTCAAAATGGTGTGAGCAGACCTACAGCAAATTAGAGCCCACAGCCACAACCTGAGCCCTTACCACAAGCCAGTGTGGGCATCTGATGGAAGAAAAAACCCAGAAAGGGGAACTATAGTAAAAGAACCCCTCTGCAGACCTGGAGATGCAAACAGCAGGAAATCAAACTGCAAAAAAAAAAAAAAAAAACCTCATCTAGCAGTTCGACTTTAATTAGGAACAGCCAGACATCAGGTTGGCTGCATCTCATTCTTAGCCTAACAAAGATGGGGACAGGAAAGGGGGATTTATTTCTAAGAAGACGAGACTCATTGCAACTGTCAACGCCAACCAGAGTATTTGTATGTTTCAGAGTGAATTTCAGTTTCAGCTCAATAATTATTCATAAACACCATGCAGGAATTAATAAATGTTCTACCTGTCACCCGGGTTAGAATTCAGCCACAGGAACTACTGCAGCTTTTCCATTTCGCTTGACCTGCCACCGAGAGATAAACAGCATCCTTGAACTAACCAGGGTCAGCCGGGACATAATTCAGACACCACCTAACACCTGCACACACACAGCATCGTAAAGGGGCCTCTGACTAGAATTAAAAGGGATCAATACGATGAGAGTGAATGGAAAAGAGAGATAGAACGCAGGTGCAGATAAATTAATGAGTTTAGAAGCAGACACACTTTCTAACGGTTTGTAATCTGCATACTTGGCTGCACTGCCTGTCTGTGTCTCTAGAATACTAAGGGAAGACAAAAATACAGTGGTGCCGTTGGAGATGCACGTGCTGTGATGTACCTCCACAATCAAGAAATGCTTCTCAGCTCCTGATTGTCACCATTGTAGGCTGTGATTCAGCCATACTATTTGATAATGACCTAGCACTGAAAAACATGCACACGTGCAGTGCACGCTCATGACGTGAGACCCACGAAAGGGTTAACCAACTCTCATTAGTGGCTGGTAGCAAGTGCCAATGAGAGTTTATTCTAGTCATGCTGCGCTTCTAACTTGGGCTTGGTGGAGTGAGCTGTGTAGGGAACGAGCCAAAACATTCCTCTTCAGCTTGTTTATGTGCTGTTTTTCATCTTCTTAATAAAGTCATTTGTTATGTAGAAGCCTGGCAGAATTCAATTTTTATTTTTTTCATCATTCCAAGAGATAACACTGAAGTTTATTTAAAGCATTTATTTTTATTTAAATGTTCACAGCTGCTCAAAATGAGGGGTCTTAAACAATTTTACATTTTTTCTCTCGATTTAAATGTTCACCGCTGCAGGAAATTATGGGGGAGTAAGATAAAAGGGAGGGGGAATAATTATTTAATGACAATAGACATTGAGATTTAAAAAGTTAAAAATGTATACCCATTAAAACACACATTTCAACATCACACGCCAAAATACACAAAGTAAATATCCATAAATCAAATGCTACTAAGTTTTCAAGCAGCATTTTCCTTACTTCGCCTGTCTGTAAATTTCATTGATTATCAACAGAAATATTTTGTTGTTGGTTTGTGCATGTACAGTGAAACTGCCGTTCGCTGGCATTTCCAAGCTTCGCTACATTTCTAATTCCTTTAGAGATTCTTAGGAGGAGATTTCCAAAGGCTCATGGGTCGTTAGACACTGAATGGCCTTTGTGCTTTGGAAAGCTCTCTCTTAAATACTATTACTCGAAACACAAAGAGATGAGTGCAGATTACACACATCATAACATTTGCAGTAAAATCTATCAGCATAATATATAAGAAGACCAAGAAATTGACCAGCACCTGAAGATCATCATACAAATAAAGAAGAGAAGTTCAAAGCACAGGCTTTATCATACTACAATGGATCCGTTAAGTTCTGCCGTATCCTGTCAGCCGATATTTGATGTCTCATTCAACAAAGCCACAAAGCACCTAGCCAACTGTGGAGAAAATCCCTTTTCCTGATTTCAGCAGTCATCAGTTTGTGCTTTAAGCACAAGTTCTTATGCGAACACCACAGGCAGACTGGAATTGGTTCAGAAGTAATATTTTTCTCTCTCGTGGTGTTTATCTTTTATGAAACCTTTACAAGAGAATCTGGTCTAACCTAATATTTAAAGATTAAATGTACTAATGCTTCTCAACCTGGAGGAACGGCATTCCTCGAGGGTCCCGTGTGCATTTAGGACAGAGAGAAAGAGAACAGAGTGTCTGAAATTGAGAAATGAGAGCTTCAAATTAATAGCCAGCTGTAAGCATGCTATTTGTCCAAACAACTTCAATTTACAATCATCTCACAAACACAAGCTGGAAATGCAACCAGTCTCTCTGAGCAAGATAGAGGAGAGATTTTCATTCAGTCTAAGACATTATGCAATAGGCCCCAAGGGTGTCCTCCTTTAGAATCAGATTTGGGCACTTATGGCCCAGTTTCTTGAAGTGTCCATTTAAGATCACTCGCTACCAAAAGGGTTAGCAGCCTCTTTACTTTTGTACTGCATGTTTCACACACTGCATGTTTCACACACTGATTTAAAGCCCTTTATGGGAAGCCCATTTCTCCAAACTAAGGTCTGGTCTGCCCTACAGACCTATATCAATAGAACTACGTCCCTCAGGGGTATGAAAAATCCACACCTCCGAGCGACGTGGTGATACCCCCCGGGGTAGACAGTGCTATGTCAGTGGGAGGTGGATTAACTCTGCTGTCAGGAGCTTCCTCTCCTGGCGGCGTACAGCTTCCTCAATAAAGCGCTACGGCGGCGCAGCTGAGCCGATACAGCGTTGTAAGCGTAGACATGGCCTAGGAAAAGTAGCTTGAGCGGCTTAACTGAAATGGGTGTGAGACAGTGGAACTGGGCTGTTCTGAGGGATGGTCAGCAGTTAAGCACAGGGCTGTGGCTTAAGGAGGCAGACACACAAAGAACCGCAGGTGAGATCGCACATGCCCCATGAGATGGCCTCTTCCCCGTGGCCTGGCTGAGCGAGGCGTGTTCCAATGCAATTGCTCCAAAGTCTCCCTCTAGCATGGCAATTTTACAGATTCCACCTCCCTCTGCTGCAGGATTGACGAGCACGTAGCATCCTCTTTATGAGCAGATTGAGGTAGCTCCTCTGATCCCATCAGCAGCGGCCAAATGGCCTCTTCCCCTTGCTCCCCAACGCAGGATGATAAATTCATAACCGTGACTGTTTCTTTTTCTAACTGGTTCTTGCTCTGCCTGCGTCACCTGACGGGGCATCCCGCTGGGAAGGGCCACCGCCAGCGCCCCGTCCCCTTCGCTGAAACACGGAGTTCCTCCCTGGGTGTTCATTTCCTCCAGCTAATACGTGCATTTGCTTCAGTGAATGCCATGAGTTGTCTGAAGGGTTTCATTACAGCTAGATTAACATATATATTGCGCTTTGTTAGCTCTGCTTACAGAGCCCATCCATCCTGGCCGCTTAAAGAGACACTGCCACAGGATAACAACCATATTGAAAAAAACAACAGCTCCTTTAGAGGTGGTATCACTGTCACCAGGGATTATTACTAGCCTACTGCAGTGGAAAGCCAACAGATACTATTAGAGAGAAATACAGACCAGTCAAAGAGACTCGACGGGAAATTCCACAAGGGAGAATTTTTTTTTAAACAAATGCCTCTTTAAATTGGCACTGAAAAGGTTAATCTGTAAAGGGGCCGGGTGTAACTCCACTAGCTGTAAGTTATTTGGGACGAGAACCGTGTGTTCTGAGTCTGTACAGCAGCTAACGCAACGGGGTCCTGGTCCATGGATGGCGGCTCCGAGGCACTAAACAAAAATAACACTTATAGCACGCAATTAGCCATCAGATAACCACAGTGGAGAGCTCTAAAGACCCCACGCTATGCCCAAACACAGCATCCTCCATGCCCTTCTGCAGGCAAACACAGCGTCCCTTAGCTACAACACTGATCTTTTCATAGTGATTTGCACCCTTTCCTAAAGGTGAACCAAACTGGAATTAAAACGCTACCCAGTGTAAGAGGGGAATCCAAACTCTATGAGTCTGATCGGAAAGAGAAGATGCATCTTGTCACCTCCTAAACAAATAAGGGCCCTCTGACAAGATGCTGCTTGAATCCACCCAGCTTCACAGAAACTGTCATAACCTAACAAGCAGGAGCCAGCTTCTGAGCAGAGATGAGCAGGATTCCAGTTATCAGCTGAATAAAATGTCAAAGGCCAGAATTACAAATGTTTTCTTAAGGATATTTTTTCCCCAACGGACTTTGCTTCTGTCTCATCTTCAGACTCGCTTTCAATGCTGATTAATAGCAAAGGCCTTCTCGCCAAAGGTGTTTAACATTTAAGAGTGTGAGATTTTTGTGTGTTTTGATCTAAATGCTTTCATTTATAGACAGGCCAGTAAACTCACACCTGAACTCACACGAAGATTTCAGAGGCCACTAAAGCAATGTGAAAAAGTTGTGTGTTTATTTTGTAGGAATGTTGCTTCTGCCTTTGACGCAAAGGTCGCAAAGCAGGTTGCAAACAGGGATCAACTTCACTTAAAAAGGCTCCAGGATCAGAAAGCCCTGGATGAAGCATTTTTGTTTGGAACAAATTTCCAGTGGTGATCCGGGAAATCCAAAATCTCAGCATCTTTAGGAAATGCTGCCAAATCTTCCTCTTTGTAAAAGCCTTTTCCGCATAAGAAAGACTTTCACCATACTGACACTCCCTGCTATCAAGGCCCTGCCCGCCCCAAACCCCTAAATCTGTAACAACTCTACCCTCCCAACAAAACACAGCAAGCAGAGTTTTATCCCAAAATGGCACAGTGCCAGACACACCATGAAATCCAGCAGCAGTTTTCTCCTGGTATCAATTTTACATGAAGGGGCTCCGGTATTACTTGGCCAGCAGTACAAAAATCCTCATGTAGACAGACAGAGGGGTATCTACGGTGATAGACAATTATTTAAAATTTCAGTGAAACCTTGATTTTAAACAAATGCACATTCCCCTGCAGTGCATGGAATCCAACTATTGCAATATGGAGAACCTGAAACTGGCTATAAACAAAAGTGAAATGGGCTTATTTGACTTTAATGGTTCCAGCTGAAGGGAATACAGAAAATAAACAACATAACCCTAGGAAGTACATTGATTTTTAATATTTTTTGGGTTGTTATGATCTTAAGGAGTTATGGGTGACAGAGGCAAGGAAATGTGTTTGTTTAATATAGGCAGTGTGCTTTAAAAATGGAAAATAGCCTTTTAATGAACCTGCCAAGTTTCTGTAACCACCAGGACAACTGAAGTGCCCAGCCTATTCCAGGATCAAAACTAAACTAGGGTTTTATTCAAGTGGAGTCACAGCAGACAACGGAATGGATAATCTGCACCAGAAAGCCTCATTGTTGGAGATGCTTTAAGCAACACAAATTCCAAAACAGAAAAGAAACAGTTGCACAGAGAGAAAAGGAATGGAGTTGTGAGGGCAGGAGTGTATGAAACGATCCAGAATGCAAGTCCCAGAAATGATTGACACTGGGTTTTGAGCTCCCCAGCTCACACTACACACTACTCCAAAGCCAAGTGAGGGGTAAAATTCAATCTTAGGAACAAGCAGAGCTTCTTGCCCGAATTCCTCTAAGCCATCGTCAGACACTTTCGTGGAGCATGGCCCATTCTGGAGGTTTGCCTTGATCCGCTAGGATGCTTCCCAGGGAATGAATTCTCAGAGTTTTCTATTTCCCTTTTTTGTCAACGCTCTAATGCTCTGTTTCTCTGCACACGTTGTCTGCTGTCTCTGTGTGCAATCCTGTAAATAATTCCTGTTCACCACTGCAGAATTCAGTGCCATCCATGGGATATCTAAGATCAGACCCTAGCCATACAGCTGTGTTTCAGGATCAAAACACCCTCCAGTTTTATTGTTGACAGACTTTAGCATCCATCACTAAGAAGCAAACATACCCACACCTGGTGCGCTGCCTTTAACAGAAAATACAGCATGAGAGTTTAATATCTGCTGTAATGGATATTGATTTATGGAGCAATAAATGGCATTGATCATAAAACTATCCAGCCCTTTTTCAAATACAAAGAAACCTCTTGTGGCAATAAATTCTAAAGGCTGACCTCAAACTGTGTGAAATGTTATTTTTACTTGTTCTAAATTTACCAGACATTAATTTATCAAGTGTCTCCCTGTCCTTGTATTAGAGAACATGGAATGCAGCCGGGATGGACCACCATTCACTACAACCTCCATGTAACTTAAATACCATCCTCACATCCCCACCCGCTAGTGCTTTTTCCAGGCCAAGCAATCCTAGTTTTTGTGATCACCCATCAGCTGGAAACATCATCACATTGAAGGTGGGCAAAACATCTGGCACAGAATATAGAGATTATGCACAATTCAAGATTATTTTTCCATTTTATGTTGCAAGCCTTATGTCACATGCTATGAGATGTGTGACAACAGCGCTTGGATCCATTCAAGCAGAAAAGGGATCACGTTTGAGCAATGGTGGTTTTTGTATCAAACATAAGCCACAGTGGGCACAATTACCCACGTTTTCAAGGTGAAAACAGCTAAGAGGGTAAAGTGAATGAAATTTTAGGGAAAGGGGTGCAGGAGTAGTGCAGAACACTGAAACACCGCACTGGAAATAAAGTGATTTTTTTTTTTTGCACCACTGCACCTGACAAAATGAGCCATGGTCATTGCCCTGCATTGGCCACATGGTTCTCTGTTACAGAATAACTTTAAGGTGAAGCAACAAAAGCTGATCACAACGCATATAGCAGGCTCCCGCGGAGCCATGAGCATCTGGTGTTAAAATTGTCAGGTGTCCTATAAGTCTGGGGTTGGTGTTGCAAAGATATCTGACCACAATAAGAGAACGTGAGAGGCATATGAGCACTTTGTAATTTTGAAATGTTGTAGACTAACTCTGGTAAAACTGCCCATGGTCTTGGATGGTGCCTATCTATAGATACAGTTATATGAGCATTTTATTGCTCCTCTCTGGGTCCGTACAAGCATACTTATATATGCTAGCAGATGGCTTAGTTGACTTTGTGTTCCCTCCTGGCTGGGAAGCTGGACTAACAAGGGCAGGCCCCCAGCACAAACACTGGAGAAAAGCTTTACAAGGAGAAAACACACATGATTTCATTTCAAAACCTGAATGCTCAGATTGTGCAGGAAATTCTAGCAAGACCCTGATACTGCAGAAGCCGCGACTCTTTGATAACTTGCCCCGGTCCCATTTTATGGTGCGCGCCACCGATTTTGGCCTGGATCCCTAAAGGGACCGAGGCATTGCAATGCTGAGTTGCACCATCTAGTTTGTAGGCACCTAGAAAAACCACAGGAACCACGGTGGGATCCACAAAGTCTGAGTTAGGCATTGAGGCTCCTTGTACAACAAACGGGGAGAAATAGGGAGGCACATAAGCGAGCCAAAGGGAGATGCTGATGAGACAGGTGTGTCCTAAGTCCCAGCTGGTTCACAGATTTCTCCGCCTAAATCCAGGCAGCAGGGAGGCACCGATCTCTGCTTGTGACCTATGACCTGGGAGCCCCTCTCCAGAATCAGAGAGCTTCGACACCTAAGCCACTGCCTGCAAGAATGAGTTTGGCTCCTGCCTAACTCTACATGCCGCCTCCACCCCTTATAACCTTTAGCCTGAAGAGGGAACTCCAGGCTCTAAGGTGACTGCTCTAATCACTGGACCGTGGGATGCCCCAGTGGGAGCCTCTCTCCATCTCTCGTGCTGAAGCCGTTCTCTTTTAATTAAAGATTAGACTCATAGACTCATAGACTCATAGGTCAGAAGGGACCAATATGATCATCTAGTCTGACCTCCCGCACAAGGCAGGCCACAAAACCCTACCCATACACATTTATAACAACCCCGAACCCATGACTGAGTTATTGAAATCCTCAAAAGTGAGATTTGAAGACCTCAAGCTGCAGGGAATCCACCAGCAAGCGACCCATGCCCCATGCTGCAGAGGAAGGCGAAAAACCTCCGTGGCCCCTGCCAATCCGCTCCGGAGGAAAATTCCTTCCCGACCCCAAATATGGCGATCAGCTAAACCCTGAGCATGTGGGCAAGACTCACCAGCCAGCACCCAAAAAAGATTTCTCTGCAGTAACTCAGTTCCCATCCCATCCAGCATTCCCACAGACCATTGAGCAGACTTATCTGCCGATAATCCAAAATCAATTGCTCAAATTAAACTATCCCATCATAACACCCCCTCCATATACTTATCAAGCTTAGTCTTAAAGCCAGATAAGTCATTTGCCCCCACTACTTCCCTCGGAAGGCTATTCCAGAACTTCACTCCCCTAATGGTCAGAAACCTTCGTCTAATTTCTAGTCTAAATTTCCTAATATCCAATTTGTACCCATTCGTCCTCGTGCCTATATTAGTACTAAACTTAAACAATTCCTCTCCCTCCCTAACGTTAATCCCCCTGATATATTTATATAGAGCAAGCATATCCCCCCGGAGCCTTCTTTTGGCCAGGCTAAACAAGCCAAGCTCTTTGAGTCTCCTTTCATAAGGCAGATTTTCCATTCCTCGGATCATCCTAGTAGCCCGTCTCTGAACCTGTTCCAGTTTGAATTCATCCTTCTTAAACATGGGACACCAGAACTGCACACAATATTCCAGGTGGGGTCTCACCAGCGCCGTATATAACGGCACTAACACCTCCTTCTCCTTGCTGGAAATACCTCGCCTGATGCATCCTAAAACCGCATTTGCTTTTTTAACAGCCATATCACATTGGCGGCTCATAGTCATCCTGTTATCAACCAATACCCCAAGGTCCTTCTCCTCCTCCGTCGTTTCCAACTGATGCATCCCCAACGTATATGTAAAATTCTTATTATTAATCCCTAAGTGCATGACCTTGCACTTTTCACTATTATATTTCATCCGATTACTATTGCTCCAGTGTACAAGGTAGTCCAGATCTTCCTGAATAGCATCCCGGTCCTTCTCCGTGTTAGCAATACCCCCCAGCTTCGTATCATCCGCAAATTTTATTAACACATTTATAACTGATTAATTAGGCCTGAGAAAGGCTGAGGATCACTCTATAGCCCAGTGGTTAAGACACTTGCTTGAGAGGCAGGGAACCAGGAGAAGTGGGGGGAGGGAGTGACACGAGGTCCCGCCTCTCTCTGTGGTTCCGCCCCCTGCTCCTCCTCTTTTCCCCACGGCTCCGCCCCCTGTCCAGGCTGGAAGCTGGAGATGGGCCATGGTACGAAGCACCCAGGGACCCTGGACTGCTGTGGGGAGTCCTGGACCCTCCATCTTATCAGCACCCCTGGCACGAAGCACGGCCCCTGAAGGTGCCGCTTTGCGCCTGCCCGAGGTTTGCAGTTTGGGGAGGCAATGCCACCCCCCTGCCCCCCGAACTGTGCCCATGTTAAAAAGTGGGTGGGCATGGCTCCCTTGGCTCCCCCAGTTCCAGCACTCCTACAGGGGACCCTTCTCCTCATCCGGCAGAGGGGGAGAATTGGACCTGGTTCTCCCATATCCCAGGGGAGCCCCCGAATCATCGGGCTAAAGGCAGAACGCCAGCACCCTTGGAACACTTCTCTTTCCTCACTTGAGGATCACGCAGGGGCTGAGCTGTGAGTAGGTGTCTGGACAACTAGAAGGAGGGAGCAGCACATATGCCCAGAGGCAGAAATTTAGGTGCCCAGGGAACCTGACAGCAAAAACTTAGATGCCACCTAACCTTGCAGGTACCTAAACTTACTAGGAAGCTGAGTGGGGGATTTGTGGATCAGAAGGGTGCCTAAAACTGGGCTTCATGCATGTAAATCTGGGATTTAGGCATCTAAATCGCTTTGTGGAGCTGGGCCTTTGCGCATTTCTGGGCATGTGGGACAGTAGAGCCAATGGCTTTGCGACGGAGGCAGCTGCACTTCAAGGTAATCGCACCCTGCTCCCGCCTCATGTCGTTACAGGCTGATGAAGGAGGTGGAACCTTAGATCTCCTGTCTGAGTCCTCTCCAGTAATTAGAAATGTAAATGAAGCATCACATAATCATGAACCAAATTCAGCTCTGACTCAAAAATCTGAAAACCACCTGTTCTGAAATCTAAAGACTTTATTTTTTCAATTAATTTGACACTAATTACAGCCGAGCTTAGATCCTTAGAACTTCGTTTGCATGGAGAGTGGCTCATTGAATAAAGATTTTATTTGATCTCCATTTTAAACCATTAACTCCAATGTGTTTGATATTCAGGGGAGTGCATTTAGCTTGCAAAACTTAATTGCATGCAGGTCTGTTTGCACAGAAGAATAAAACAAGTAAAGGAGTCTCACAAATGCCTTGGCTAGGCTACTGAGCCATCATTCCTCAGACTACCTGAGCCCAGATCTCACATTGTGCTGCATAAGGCACACACAGGAAAGCTGAGCACAGCCCTAGAGCACAGACGCTGTTGCTGCAGTATTGTGCAGGTGTGACGATGGTCTGCCGTCAGGCAGCGCTGCACCATTTTAGCCACAGTCTCCAATAACTTCCTGGGTTCTGAAAAGTCCTGTCCTCGGATTTTCCGATTTCTCTCTGGATTTTGCACCCGCTCGAACTTGCTAGACCTGGTTCCCCTCTCGCGGACTGCCTGGCGGGGGGCACAGCGCACCTGCGCGGGGAGGGCAACTGCTGGTGCAGCTGTGCCGTTGGGGATTGAGATGGGCGGGGCTGAGACCACCTATTGCTGCAGTGAGAGGCCAAAGAAGTAGGAGGCTGGCCCCCAGCTCTGCAGTGCAGACCCAGGGCATAGAGCCCCGTCCATTCCCCCCCATCTGCCTCCCCCACTGAGCACCTCCTCTGCCAGGCACCCTCTTCCCTTTGCTCCATTTCCCCATGCCTGGCACCTTGCCCCCGTCTGCTCCTCTAAAAGTGCTAAGCATCCTTTCCCCTCTGCCAGTTACCCTCTTTCCCCCTCCCACTGCCTCTGTGAGCATCAGGTACCCCTGTCCCTCTGTGATTGGCCCTCTGCCCAAGGACATGTCACCGCCTGCAGAGAAGCCCCCCGGACACAGAATCCTGCCTGCTTCACCCACCAGACAGAGCCCCCCAGCTGCCCCTGGGCTGGGACCTGGTCGCAAGGAGATTGGAGCAACCCCAGGGCACTGAGCTGAGGTGCACACAGATCGGAGAGGTGGGTAGTGGTGGCCCCGTGCTGCCGGCGAGTGTGTGTCACAGGGACTGGGATCTGCTGTCTCCTGACGCCCCACCCGTATGCCACCTCCATCAGGAAAGATGATGATGATGTTGGGATCCAGGGGTATCGGACACCCGCTCTCCCGCCAGGCACCTGACAGCCGTGGGAGCAGTCGGGCTCAGGGACATGTCCAAGGCTGCAGAAGAAGGAGCCTGAGAAAAGTCACTTTGAAAATACTGCTGTGGGCCTTTCCTACCCAGGACCTGTGGAATTCACACTGAAGCCCCATAAATCCCTTTATATCAAGGGTAACCACACCAGCCAGTTTTATTTTGGTAATGGGCTAAGACAATGGCTTCATAAACAATACACTCTTACCCGCCTCTACTTGTTGCTTTTTTTTAGCCTTGCTACCAACCCCCACCATTAACCCTGATATTTACCCAGAAAACTAATTTTTTGCCTTGATTTTCACTTAAAAAAAATTTTTTTTTTAAATAAACACTGATAAATTCCCGGGAAGTAAAATAAAAACCAGAAACAAAGGGGCTTTTCCACACAAGGCAACAGACTGTGATCTGCAGACACGCAGGGCAGTATCCAGCAGATCTGTCATACAGGGACCTCCGGGCAGCTGACCAATTTGCACAGAAAGACTTGCCTACTGCACATTGAGCAGCAGGTAAAGACAAATCACTGCCAGAAGGGCAGGGGGTTGGAGAGGCAGATGATATTCACCTGCGGCAGGAATGCTTCCTTGCAGCAAACAGACTGGAGGCTCATGGTTTGAGTTAAGGTCCCCAAGGACGTTTCATAACCCTGGGTCAACAGTGCAGTTGGCTAAACTCCGTTTCACAACAAACCGTTTATTAAGATCCAATCATTCTCAGACTAAACCCAAGTTCATGGGGAAAACACAGATTTTGTCTTTTACACGCCGCAATCAGCCTGGGCGAGGCTGAAAGGCTGGCCTAATTCAGATCTACACGCTCAATTCTAGGCTCAAGACCATTGATTCGAGGCTGATGTTGATTCCTCACTTCTAGTGGTGTTCTTCTACCACTCTCCACACCCCCACCAAAAATCATGGCGATAAAAACGACAAACAATACCATAGTTATTGGCCTCTACCTTCCGTGGAGAGAGGAGACACCCATTAGACAAGGGATAAACATTTTAAAGAGTGCCCAAGGGTATGTCTACACTGCACAGTAAGCCTGGGTGCTGACTCCAGTTTGAGCCCAAGACTCTCTTCCATCCGCACACAAATCAGTCTGACTCGGATCAGCCAGCTCTCAGGACCTCAGTCCTAAGACCCTGCTAGGGTGGGTGAGAGCCTGAGTCCGGCTGCCACTTGGGTCCAAGCCCTTTCATTTTGCAGTGTGGATGCAGCTCAAGTCATAGACCCGAGTCAGAAGGTCTGCAAAATGCACTTTGGACACATTAACGTGGCTGTGAGACCAAGTCCATCTATCTATCCAAATCCATAAAAAGGGAAATAAGACTACCCCAGGCAATTACAGACCAGTCAGCTTAACTTCAGTACCTGGAAAGATAATAGAGTAAATAGTTAAGCAATCAATTTGCAAACACCTCAAAGATAAGATGATGATAAGTAACAGGCAGCATGGATTTGTCAAGAACAAATCATGTCAGACCAAGCTGATAGCTTTCTTTGACAGGGTTACAAGCCTTGTGGATGGGAGGAAGTGGTAGATATGCTATAGCTTGACTTTAGTAAGGCTTTTGATACTGTCTCACATGACCTCATAAACAAACTAGGGAAATACCAACCTAAATGAAGATACATAATTGCAGATGCATAATTGGCTGTAAAACCATTCCCAGAGAGTAGTTATCAGAGGTTCACAGTCAAGGTGGAAGGACATATCAAGTGGGTCCCACAGGGATCAATTCTGGGTCTGGTTCTATTCAGTATTTTCATCCAAGTTTTAGATAATGACATAGAGAGCACACGTACAAAGTTTGCGGATGATACCGAGCTGAGAGGGGTTGCAAGTGCGTTGGAGAATAGGATTACGATTCAAAATGAGTGGGACAAACTGGAGTAATGGTCTGAAGTAAACAGGGTGAAATTAAATAAGGACAAATGCTAAGTACTCCACCTGGGAAGGAAGAGTCAGTTGCACACATACAAAGTGGGAAATGACTCCCTAGGAAGGAGTACTGCAGAAAGGGATCTGGGGGTCATAGTGGATCACAAGCTAAATATGAGACAACAATGTCACACTGTTGCCAAAAAAAAAAAAGGCAAATATAATTCTGGGATGTATTAGCAGGAGTGTTGTAAGCAAGACATGAGAAGTAATTCTTCCACTCTCCTCCATGCTGATTAGGTCTCAACTGGAGTATTACGTGCAATTCTGTGTGCTACATTTCAGGGAAGATGTGGACCAATTGGAAAAAGTCCAGATAAGTAACACAAATAATTAAAGGTCTAGAAAACGTGACCTATGCAGGAAGATTGAAAAAGTTAGGTTTGTTTAGTCTGGAGAAGAGAAGACTGAGGGGGACGTGATAGTTTTCAAGTACATAAAAGGTTGTTACAAGGAAGATGGAGAAAATTGTTCTCTTTAACATCTGAGGATAGGATGAGAAGGAATGGGCTTAAATTGCAGCGAGGGCGGTTTAGGTTGGACATTAGGGGTTGTTAAGATCTGGAATAAATTGCCGAGGGAGGTTGTGGAGTCTCCATTTTTGGAGATTTTTAAGAGCAGGTTAGACAAACACCTCTCAGGGATGGTCTAGATCAGCAGTTCTCAAACTTCATTGCACAGCGACCCCCCTCAGACAACAAAAATTACTACATGACCCCCAGGAAGGGGATGGGGGTGAAGCCAGAGTCTCGCCGCCCCAGGTGGGGGAGGCCAAAGCTGAAACCTGAGGGCTTCAGCCCTGGACAGGGGTGGGGGAGACCTGAGACCCGCCACCCAGGGCTCAGAGCGGTGGAGCTCAGGTTTTGGGTTCAGCGCCCGGCCCCAGCAAGTCTAACGGCAGCCCCGGTGACCCCATTAAAGCGGGATCGCGACCCACTTTGGGGTCCCGACCCACAGGTTGAGAACCGCTGGTCTAGATAATGCTTAAGTCCTGCTTGGAGTGCAGTGGACTGGACAAGATGATATCTTAAGGTCCCTTCCAATCCTACGCTTCTAATTGTAAGCCCAAATTTACAGTGCATGATCAAACCCGGGCTTGAAAAACACTGAGTTCACCAGCTCAGATCTCACAGACCTGGACGTAGCGTGTAGCTTAGGAGCCCAAGTCATCACTTGAGAGGTGGGAAACCATTGTGCAAATCACTTCTCTTCATCAGGCAGAGGAGGAATTGAACAAGGATCTCCCACAGCCCAGCTCACGACCCTAACCATGGGCATTCGCTATCCCCTAGCCATTTTGTGTGGAGCGAGGCAGCTGCCTAGCTCACTCTTGCAAGAAACGGTTGAGGCGGCTGCCTCCAGGAGACAGACAAGAACAGAAAGGCACCTCCCAGCACCCCAGTTTAGGCTCCCGAACCCATGTGGGAGTGAGGCTTTGACCACCCCTCTCTCGCTGGATTCTCCCATTGGCTGGCAGAGGCCAATGGGAGACATCAAGAATGGAAGACACTGGCCTGCCTTGTGTGCTGGCTTTTGTGGACCCTATTCTTAAGCACCTAGTCGTCCCCATGCATTGTGCAGGGAGCCTGGGCCTGGGTTTTAGTGATTTCCTAGATGCCTAAAAGACAGGAGTTGCAAGTCCCTTTGTAAATCCAGGCCTAACTGACTTCCCAAGGTCATGCAAAAAGCCTGTGGTGGAACAGGCAATCGACCACAGGGTCTCCGAAGCCCTAGCTTCCATTATGCAGATAATACCTCCCTACTGCACAAAGGAGCTGTGAGTCAAAGCCTACTGAGCCGGATTCTCAGCTGGCATAAATCAGCAGAGATACACACGGGTCAACGAAGCTCCATTAGTTAACACCATCTGAGGATCTGGCCCATTAATATTCATGAGGCACTCATGTTCTAGGGTGATGACTGCCATAGAAAAGAAAATGATTGCCATAAATAAACGGATTGCTGCGTTTGCAGTGGGATTTCACGCTATGAGGTTTTTTTTGCCACCCCGCCTTTCCCAATGGCGAACTCAGTATTTTGGCCTTCTCCCAAGGAACGTCTCTATTTGGGCCGAAGAATTATCGTTTCCACAGTTCTGCAGCCCGGCACCCAACAGAGTTTTTACAAGCTGCCATTCTCAGAAGCCAGTAATTATTAGTCAGTGAAGAGCAAAGCAGAGGTAGGTTAATACACCAAGAGCTATTTGGAGTAATGGAATCTTCCAGTAAAGGAATGCAATAACCTGAGCTATGCTCTATCATTTTGTTAGACATTGGCATTTGTATTTCCCTGTGCTCTCTGACGACTTGCTTGCCCCACAGGGCTGTGTTAATCCTAACATATTTTATTATCAGCAAATCAGCAGCTGGTCGCCTGAAAGCTTATTGTTCTTAGCACAATAACAGACCTGAAGTGGAAGCAAATTACATGTTTTGGAGGCAAAAAGCTGACTGCCGACAATGAAACCTGAATTGGAAAATGAGCGGAACAAAACAAATCCCTCTGATCCTTTCAGCCCTACGCAAGCCTAGACTAGTCAAGGCCAAAACCACAAAGGGCTGCAATTGGAAGTAAAGCGGAAAATTGAAATGTAGTTTTCTCTCCTGAAGTCTAAACTACATCGTTCTACATTAGCATCATATCCAGCAGAGGCACTTCTCTCCCACAGGCTCTGCCAGCGCAGGGGCTGGGATGTCTTTTGCCTTCTAGGCTAGAGTCTGTGCTAAAACGTGGCAGGACCAAAAGGCATTCTGGCCACCGAGTGCAAGGAGAGAATGAGCCACAATAGGCACTGCAGTGCCTCCTCCCAGGAAGGCCCCCTCCAGAGATCAGCGTCGGACATCACTTATGGATAGCCACATCCTGCGTGAGGCCTAGAATCAAAGAAATGTCGAACTGGAAGGGGCTTCTAGTCCCTCCCCACTGTGCTCGGGCAGGATTCAATACACCTGACAGGTGTTTGTCTAACCTGTTCTTAAAATCCTCCAGTGACGGGGATTCCACACCTCCCGAGGGGAAGCCTTCGTTAAGGACGCTCAGATTCCAGAGATCTCACCTTTTGCTTGGCTTTTGAAATCTCGTTAAGATGTCAAGCAAGCCGATCAGGTGTAAAGTACGGTGCCTTGCTTCCTGCAAAACTGGATCATAAATTCCAGTCTGGATTATATCATACGTGACAAATATCACCCTGCTCTAAAGAAGGGAGAGAGATTTAATGAGCAACACGGGAACAGTGCGAATACTGGGTTTTTTTCTGCCTCCTCTCACTTGAGCGCCCAGCATCCTAAACTCAGTACGACAAGGCGGCCATTTTGTTTTTGGGGGGTCAGGTCTACGTCACTCCTAAAACAAACAGTGTTACAGGTCTGGATGCTCCCTCTTAGCAGTTCACAGTCCTGCTGACGAGCATGGCCCCAAAGAAAGTTAGCCTAGGAGAGGCTTCGCTAGTTCAGCTTCACACCATAAAGCAGGTTTTCGCTCATGATAAATGCTGTTTCCCCTGGAGAGCTGAGCCGCGACCTTGGGTAAGAAGCTGGCTGTTAAAATGCCAAGTCGTGGCTGAAGCTGCTAATTCTTTCAGTGTGGAGTAGCTCGCAACAGCGCTTCTGGAAACTGAACATAAACACTTGAATTCACTCTTTACGGTGGAGAACACAATGCTCTACCCAGTTCCTTTTCTGTTGTGTTGCATAAAACACGATCGTTCCTCATCACGATCTGTATTAGATAACCAAGTCTTCGATTAAATAACCAGCCCCAATTCTGCTCTTGGTTACATCTGTATCAATTCAGAGTAACACCACTGCCTCCAATGGACCTACCAGTGCACGGGAGTGGAATCTAGCCAATATCTTTTGCCTCAATCTGAGATGAGGGGGGAATGTCCTACCTTTAACCTAGCTGCAGGAGAACTATAAACTGAGGTGATCATTTGCAAAAGCAGATAATAATGTGAGAGCTCCGCTTTCTTATACTGTAGGCTCTGTGGGGCAGAGGCCATCTTTTTGTCCTGTGTTTGTACAGCTCCTTGCACTGGGATCCTGGTCTATGGCTGGGGCTCCTATGTGCTATGATGGTATTGATAATAAATAACAATCCTGCTCTCTGAAACGCAGCAACATCTTGTCCCGAGCACATGTGAGATCCTACTGGAATGCTGTTCTTCTATGGAGCTCGGATTAGATAAAAGCCCTGAACGTTTAAATATTAGCATGGCCATAATTTTTTAAAGGCTATTTGTTCCCTTTTATAGTCGAAATAATCTTTTACAACTTGGTGCCTCGGCTATTTGAGAAGCTGGTCAGAATTTATTAAAGTTTTATTTTAAATACTGGCGTGACTCTGCAAGTGTGATGATAAAGCCATTCATTTCCAGTATCACTGTTGCCTGTAATTTCATAGCATCGTAGAAGATGAGGGTTGGAAGGGACCTCAGGAGGTCATCTAGTCCAACCCCCTGCTCAAAACAGGGCCGACCCCAACTAAATCATCCCAGTCAGGGCTTTGTCAAGATGGGCCTTAAAAACCTATAAGGATGGAGATTCCACCACCTCCCTGGCTAACCCATTCCAGTGTTTCACCACCCTCCTAGTGAAAAAGTTTTTCTTAATATCCAACCTAGACCTTCCCCGCTGCAACTTGAGACCGTTACTCCTTGTTCTGTCATTACCATCACTGAGAACAGCCTACCTCCATCCTCCCTGGAACCCCCTTTCAGGTATAATTAAAGACTGCTATCAAATTGCCCCTCATTCTTCTCTTCTGCAGACTAAATAAGCCTAGTTCCCTAGTTTTTAATGTACGCTAGAAAAGTATTCACTCACATTTGACCGCTGTGACGGGGTCAGGCCGGACGGCTATGAAAAAGTACTAGAAGGCATGTATATTAGCCCCAGGCTCAAAAAAGCCCTATTCCCTGGGTAATTCAGCTGGGGCTGATTAGGCAATTAGGCCACCTGGGGCTGCTTAACTAATTAGACCACCTGGGGCAGTTTAGGCAATTAGGACACCTGGGGCCAATTAAGGAGCCCCACCCCAAACACTTAAAAGCCTGCAGGGGCAGGTAGGCAGTGTGGGTTGTGGAGTTTGGAGTGAGGAGGTGTGGAGGATGGAGGTTGGAGTTATAGTTTGGCATCACAGTTACAGTTTATAGCCTTGGAGGTTTGCAGCTCGAAAGCCTGCAGTTGGAGTTAGCGGCTTGGAGCTGGCAGGCCGCCGCCTGCAGCCTACAGAGGCTTATAGCTTTCACTGTTACTACCATAACACTGGAGGGCGGGACACCTGGCTGGGGAAGCAGGAAGCGGACCCCGGACTACCCCAAAGGGAAGGTAGCAATACTCAGGGGCAGAGTGGGCCCCAGCCCCTCCCTCAACTCTTCCCCAGCTGCACCACCGGCCGGGCCGGGAAAGCACAAGACCCACAAGGGCGAAATATCTCACCCCCCCACCCTGTTACACCGCATAAAAAAAAAAGTCATATTGTCTTAGTAAATTTCCATCAGGGCTTCACTCAAATTAGTCTGTAATTATACCTCATTGAGAAAAGTGGGATTCAGTGTGGAATGGAGCCCAGCAACTTAACCAGTGTAACATTCATTGACTTCACCAAGGCATTAGATACCATGGATCACAGATTATGAATGGCTAACATGGGCATTCAGGGACTGAACAAAACATATTTAATTACATTCTTGTCAAGGAGATGAGAATTTGTAATGCTCCGAGAGCCTCAATCTCAAAAATGGCCTATCATGCTCAATACGCACCCCATGGCCGTGTTCTGAGATCACTTCCTGCGCCTTTGCAAACTGTCCGAGCTATGCAAAGATGAAACAGGCTGGGACAGATATTCAAAAGCACTCTGAACTCAGCAGCTCCCACAAAGGACAACACAGAATCTCCTTGCATGCCTCATTAAGAACAATAGATACTGGGTGCTCGATGCTTTGAATAGCTGTTCCTCTCTGTACAGGCCCACATCTTAACACACTGTTAATTCGGTGCAATTTGGTGTCTTTAAGATCCAGACTATGAGCCATTATTTTGTTGCTAAATACAGGGGAAATTATTTATATGCTCCTCATGTCAGAGGCCAGGATAGCAGCTACTGAGGAAGACTCTAAATATACCCGTATGGCAAGACACTCTTTGTTACCAATGAGTAGCTTTAACAATTAGGTGCTGTGGCCCGACTTTCTGCTGATTATTGATTTTCTTCTCAGTAAGATGGTATAGAAAATTGATACTGAACTAGGACACTTTTTTAACTGAAGTTTTTGCTTTAGATTTTTACACCTTGAAAGCCTACTGCCAAACAGCTGTTACTGCTAATTATTTACGGCACTAATATTCATGCTGTACTTTCAGATACATCTCCCCGACCTAGATGTCTTCACTGTGTCACTATTTTATGTAGCCATTACAGGACCCATCATTTCAACACATTTATAGAGCTCAGATGAATTCCATTAGCTGATCAGCCTGCCACCCACCTGGTCTATTTAATCTTCAGGTCAACAGAGTTTGAGGAAGCGGGATTTATGTTTATGGACCTCTATGTCTAATAAGTCCTTCATCATAAAGGGAGAAATTCATCAGAGAGCAGAATCTTGGAGAAAGCCTACAAACCATTAAAACCTTTATTATGTAGAGTGTAAGCAGTGCGTGGTGATTTATATGAGCCCTTTGCCCTGGGTGAATTTCAAACAACATGTGCGTACTGTATTAGGTATTTATTTTAATTAGAGACAGTATTTTTCATAAGGAGGGAAGAGGGCATCATTTTTATCTTCAGAAACAAAGACTAGATGCAAAGAAATGGAACACCAGATTGGGATTAATACATCTGTGGGGGCTCTTCAAAGAGACAGTCAGGTGTCCTCGCTCCCATTGAAAGCGGATGGAAGTTAGGCACCTCAGTGCCACTAATACCTTAGACAATCTCATCTTCGTTTTTTGAACTAAGATTTCCAGGCTTTATGTAAAAATTGAAACCCTTGTTGAGAAGAATGGCTCCAAATGGAAACAGGTTTGTAACTCAGCTGAACTGCAGCACCGCCAGCTGTCTTTTTGATGCCTGTTCCAACATACGGCTTTGTCAGGGACCTATGCAAATATTTAAACAACAATATTTACATACACCATGGGGGACAGGGGGTGGGAGGGAGAGACGGTACCAGGGAGGCTTCTCGCTAGCAGTAGTAGTAGCTTTTGTTGTAATGATGGTACCAGTCGGTGCCCAAGACCTTACATTTGCAAGCTTGTTTTCAGCCAGCCCTGGAAATTTGAGCCACCTGCCTTCTGATCTGTTGGCTCCACTTGTAACTAATGCAGAAACCCTAGACACCAGCTGTCTAGACATTAAATAAAATCAAGTTAATTCAAGAAAAAAAAACCTACTTTAGCTTCCTACCACCAGTCCCATCCCATGAAACTTTTGGTTAGTTAGGAAGCAATTTTGCAAATCGCGACCACGCCAGTACTACACATGAAAAACTAACACATGCAAAAAACAGATGTGTCACTTCAATGATACAGTCAACTTTATCTGTTGGGCAGGAGGTTATCACCATGTCAGAGGACGAATCTCCTTACTCTAAATGGGCTTTTCCTTAAGCTGAAGGAAAAAGGCGCCCGACCCATTAACAAACCACAGCAAGTCAATTCTAGTTAACGGTTACCGTTATTAATATTAAACATACATGTATCAAATGCAATGGATCCTTGCATAAATGGTGATCAAGTATTTGTCCTCTCTCTTTTCCTGTGTGCATAACATGATGCATTAATTTTTCCATAACAACAATGTCCTATATATTATGGAACCATTCCTCCAGTTTGGGGATTTTTTTCCCCTTTTTCCAATGAGAAGATAGTCCAGCAGAGGAGAACTGCACCATGTAACGGGGCACATAAAATTGAGTCAGTGGATGAGGAGGTGAACAGCCTGTAAGACGAGTCCCCTTTTCTCTCCAAAACATACCCACCTCCATCATCATAAGAATGGCCATGCTGGGTTAGACCAGCGGTCCATCTAGCCCAGTATCCTGTCTTCTGACAGTGGCCAGCGCCAGATGCCTCAGAGGGAGTGAAGAGAACAGGGCAATTATTGAGTGATCCTTTCCCTGTTATCCAGTCCTAGTGTCTCGCATTCTGAAACTTAGGGACACCCAGAGCATGGGGTTGTGTCCCTGACCGTCTTGGCTAATAGCCATTGATGGACCTATCCTCTATGAATATACCTAATTCTTATTTGAACCCAGTTTTATTTTTGGCCTTCACAACTTCCCTGGCAATGGGTTCTACAGGTTGGCAGTACATATACCCCTCCGTTACAGCTGCCCCATTCCCTCCCATAGCCCCCCAGACTATGTCCCATCTCCCTAACATGATGCACCCTCTGTCTCTCAGCTTTTCACACTCCCCTATATCATTTCCTCCCTGCTACCACGTCCCACCTCTAATTCTGACTGTTTGCATCAGGGTCACAAAGACTTCATAAACTCTGGCCTCAGGGCCGCGTTATTCACCGAAACCACGTTTAATAGCAAACAAGACTGACAAGTAAAACCCGCCAAAGAGAATCACTCACGACCAGCAAGTTAAAGACCATTGAGAGCTTCTAGGCCAAGCTGTTCACCAAAGATAATCACTCACGACCAGCAAGTTAAAGACCACTGAGAGCTTCTAGGCCAAGCTGTTCGCCATGACAGGGAGCCAAAGCAATTTGGGAAACGTTCAGGAATTGAGAGCCTCTGAGATGCTCCTTTTCTGCGATGCCTATGGAAAACTTGACAACAGTTAGGCAGCAAGTGTGCTCAGACCACCGCCTGCCATGCTGACCAGTATTGTCTCATTGTTTCCCTGTGCTCCCATGTCTGTCCAACTGTATACACCGGATGGCTCCTGTATTATGCTCAGATTGTAATATTTTGGGCATCTGTTTGTTCTGTTTGTACAGCTCCTAGCACAATGAGGTCTTGGTCAGAGAAGGGCTCCTACGTGCTACTGTGATGCAAACAATAACTTACTTGAGCACTTTGTGTCTTCCAGATGCCTGTCTCAGTCATTCCCAATAAAATATGCCCAGGCGTAAGGACAAGCCTCTGAAATTGCAGGTGGATTGTTTTTGTCTCTGAGGAATTTGGGAGGCTTGGGAGTGTGATGAGAGACACCTTGTGCATTTGAAGTTCTTCTGGCAGATTTCTAAAGGCCTGAATCGTCATAAATAATAATCACATTAACTAGGGAGACAGTGGAGATCTCTGCAGCATGCAGACTAGAAAGCACATGTGTTGCTTGCCTCAGAGACTTCTGTTTATCTATGTAGGCCATGGTAGGTGGGGACTGCTGTTGGCAGAGGTACCGTCAGAGGCTGTCTGCCTGTTACAAACCAGTAACCCCCTTTCCGAGTGGATAGTTCAGCCAACGGATTGCAGCTCAAGGCGATGGGGCTTGCCAGACCTGCCTATTCTATTTCCAGGGAGCCTTTTCAAAGGCTTTTCCTGTACAGACCCAGCAAGAATCTCCCCATAGCCCTGGCTTGGCTTTGTAAAACGATTCCTAAGACTCTCCTCTCTCCACCCTTTTCCTGGAACTTCTGTGGCCCAAAAGCCTCCTCTCTCAGAGAACTGGGAATTTCCAGCACCAGCTCTTGGGCTGAACGCCATGTCTTGGGCCTGGTCTCCACTGAGAAGGTAGATCAAGGAAGTGTGGCTGCCATCAGCCACATGATATATGGGTCTCCACTGGCAGGTCAGTTCCGCCGACCTAAGTCGTGGGCAAATTCGACTTAATAAAGCCACCTCCGCAAGAGGGGTAGCGCTGAAGTCAAATTGCATGGGTCAAACGAGCAGCAGTGTAGGCAGAGCACAACGTAAATCGACGTCATTGGCCTCTAAGGAGGATCCCATAATGCTCTGCTGGGACCGCTGTGGGCATTTGCACTCTACTGCACCGTGGCCATGTGAACAGGAAACAGCCCCTCCCCACAAGTCCCAGGAAATTCTGAATTCCCCTTTTGTGTTTGCTCAGCATGGAGAGAGCTTGCAAGCAGAACTGATCATGGCAACTGCACGTCCCAAACGTGTTCCAGCCTGGAGTCGACCGGAGGTCTTGGAGCTCACCAGTCAGTGGGGCGAAGAGTCTGTTCTGGCTCCGCTCCAAGCCAGTAAAAGAAATCTGGATATCTACGAGAAGATATCATGTGGTATATGCCCCTTTCTTACAAAATTATTTAAGGCAGCAACTGAATAAACCTGATTTTGTCTCCATTCCGACCCCTGCCACTTTCTCAAATCCACCAAAAACCAGAACGTTGGCTTCAAATTTTGCACGTGAAATCTGTTGACAACGTAGAGATTTTTATATCGATTTAAACTGAATTGGAAGAAAACAATCTTTATAGCAAACACGAAAGCACAAACAAAGACCAACCTGACTCGCCACGAACTCTGGAAATGGGCCCTACTTAGAAGAGACCGTTATTGCTTTGGTAGTTTCTGCATCACTTTCGTACCCTGCAAAGCTGTGCTGGTCTATAATATTTATGCTCAGATTATGATGTCTGTATGGAATTGCAGAGCCCTGACACCCCCCCCCCCCCAAAGCACAGGTCTTCCCCAAGTCTTGAAAGTGACTCGATTAAGGATTTCAGATTATTACAATCAGGAGGTCCTGTGGGTTACATACAGATCCCTCCTGACCTATTCGGCTATTGAGTTGAATGTTGATTAATCCTTCAGGTATAACATTTTATTAACAATTAAGAAAATTGGCTTCTTTATTTTTTCCCCAGCCTTTCTCTGAGATCGTCCTGCCCCTTGGTGGTAAACGACACTGACAATGTTTATTATACATAATTACTTCAATTATGCTGTCCTAAACACTTTGTCCTGGGTGCTAGCTCTATATCTTAGAGTGTGTCTACACTGCTATTAGATACCCGCGGCTGGCCCGTGACGGCTGACACTGGCTCACTGGACTCTGGCTAAGGAACCGTTTAATTATGATGTAGACCCTCCCACCTCACAGGATCCTGGAGCCCGAATGTTTACACCACAATGAAACAGCCTCTTAGTTTAAGCCCCATAAGCCTGAGTCAGCTGGCCATGGACTTTTCATTGCAGTGTAGACGCATTCTTAGGTACTTATATGCCCTCCTTCTCGGTTACTGAAATATCTGAGCAACAAGCAGTCTTTTCTATATTTATCCTCACAACCCGCCATGAGGCAGGGCAGTGCCACTGTCCCCATGTTACAGAAGTGTGAATTGAGTCACGGAGAAAATAAGTGACATGCACAAGGTCATACGGGGAGTGTGGGGCAAAAGCAGGGAATTGACCCGAGGTGAGAATATTTCTCTAACTACTGCATATCTTGCCTCTCAATGCTGTTACTGTACTTACACTACACGAGCTTCCGCACCCCTCCCTGAAGAGCGAGGGAAAGAAAGACACAGAGCACGGCTCAGCGGACTCATCCTGTCAAGAGCCAGCACAGAGGACCAAAGATCAGGTCATCGGAGTCCATTCTTAACCAAGGACATCCAACAGGATGTCACGCCCCGCTGTTGCTGTCCACCCAAGAGACAAGGCCGAGAAGCAAAAGGGACTCCAACTTGCAAGGGGGAGCTACACACGCAGCCCTGGTTGCTGTTAGTGCATCGCCTGTAACACTGCTCCTCCTGCGGATGCTTTTCTTTTGGGCTCTACGAAGGAGCAGTGCTCTTTTTCATTACCTGGAAAAGCGAACATGGGATGATGATCCCAGCTAGTGTCCTGTGGTGAAGGGGGAGACTCTTTCCTTGTGGGAAGACACCAAATGGGGATTGGGTGCTCGCTGGCTCTTCTGTGCCGTCTGATGTTGTTATTTATTTCTACTCTGGCAGCGCCTCGAGGCTATAACGGAGATGGAGCCCTACCGTGGCTAGTGCCGCATTGCTGTGATGGGAATGTCTACATTGCATGCTAAGCCCCGCTCTGTGGGACCTGGCCTGTAGCCGTGGCATTTCGGGGCTCGTGTCTGAGTGTCCACACAGCCCCACAATCCTGGGAATACATTTCCTTGACTTGGGTCTCCCAGCCAGGCTAACGCATCCATGCTGCACTGTGACGACGAGGTCTGCGGCTTGAGCTGCGTCCACACTGCAAAACGACAGGGCGTGGACCTGAGTGTCAGCAGGACTCGGGTTCTGACTCATCCCCCCCAGAAGGGTCCCAGGACCTGGATCCTCGGTGCTCAGTGACCCAAATCTGACTCATTTGTGTGTGGACAAAAGGGGGCTTGGGCAGAATACACACCCTTTATGAGAGTCAGCCTCTGCCCCGGTGAATGGACAGGAGAAACAGACAAGACAGAGGATGGGAGGGGAAACAGAGGCATGAAGAGGGGAAGTGAGCTGCCCAATTTCACAGCAGATCAACGGCAGAACTGGGAAGAGCACCCAGAATTCCTGACTCCCAGTCCTGTGCCCTGTCCGCTAGACCAAACAATAGCAATGGGGAGAGAGAATGACCCCGTGCTCTGCTGCAGCCTACTGCAAGCACCTCCAAAGTTTTCTGGGATGGGAACCATGTTCCTGTTTTGAACAGAGAAAATAATTAGCCCCTGGAACAATTTGCCCAGGATCACGGCCGATTCTCCATCATTGGCGCTTTTAAAATCAAGACTGGACCTTTTTCTAAAAGCTCTGCGCTGGGGACGTTATCTGGCCTGTGTTACCCCGGTCGTCAGACCAGACAGTCACACTGGGCCCTTTCGGCCTTGGAATCTACGAATACGTGGAGCAGCCCTGTTCGCTGGATTGCACAGCTACGCCCCTCGGCTTAGGGCCGTTTGTGTATTCCAAGAGGCCCCGTCGTCTGCCGAGTAAATCTGAGGGTCACATACAGCACCAGGATTCTGCTCCAAGCTCTGCCACGAACTTCCTGTCTGAGCTCGAGCGAGTTCTTCTGTACCTCAGTGTCCCCTCCCCAGCAGTAAATGGGGTTTCAACTATTTGCTGCCTTCTAGCTAATAAGGGTTTAAAGAGTTACAGCCAGTCCGTTGCAGAGGCAATCCCGAAGCAGTAGGTTCTCAGTCCAGTGCTGGCGCTATTTGGAGAACGGAAGCAAGACTCAGCCTCGTATTTCCTAAACCCCACTTTGAAATGGGTTGTGGTTGGTTTGGAGTAATTCAGAGGAAGGAATGGAAGTACAGTCCACCTAGCACAGTCCATCTTCCCCCTAACTATTGGCATCCGTGGCATCCCTGATTTCTTTCCCCTCACTATTGCTCAGGGAGAATAGCACACATGCCTCAAATGCAATTTTCCAAATCTCTAGCCATTCAAAACCCTGTCTCCTTGGTGAGGGCTATTGCCCTGGCAAATGTCATTGGCTGCCGTTAGCCATTTCTGGGCAAGAGCTCTTCAATAAAGGCTGCAAGGATGGTTTGTTTGTTTCTTCTTCTTTTTTTCCTATCCCCTTCTTCTGACCAAATGACCGAGTCTTTTTTCTTCACACTTTCACTTCTGGACAGCAGCCAAGGCTGGAGAATTTGAGCCCAACAAGAGAAAGATTGGGGGCAAATTTAGTAATACTAAGGGCCCTTTACAGGGTGTGGCAGAACATAGTAATGCATAGCACAGTGGTTAGAGCAATAGCTTAGCATTTGTGAGATGGGGGGTCAATTCTTTGCTCCACCCCAGACCACCCACGTAACTTTGGACAAGCTACTAAGTGTACGTCTACACTACAATCAATCCGAACCAAGCTAGCTTTGATCTAACTGGCTTGAATAACAACAGCCGTGAAACCGCAGCTCCGCAGGCTAGCTGCTGGAGTACGTACCCAAGATCCCACCTACGCTTCTGTGGCTACACCGCTAGATCAAAGCTCGTTCATATACACCAATACACATGGCATTCATGCCTCCGACCGCGGTGCAGACGTAGCCAGAGCCGCTCTGTGCTTCCGGTCCCCTTCTGGACAACGGGAATAACAGTCCTGTCCTGCCTCATGGGAACTGGGCGGATGAACAAGTCAGATATTGAGTAAATGGGGGACAAAAGCACCTATATTAGATAAAAGGGGCTTGAAATGCCATAGCAGAATAATGGCACCTTGACGTAACTGAGGATCACGCTCAAGCGGTTATAATGGAAACCACTTCACAGCTTCAGCACGGGGGCGAGGGGGAGATCACTAGAAGAGAGAATTATTCCATATACGTGAGGCGTGTATCTGTCTATTTTTTCCCATTCTGTAATGCAAACCAACCAATTCCTGCCTGTTAGGGTTTAAATATGTTTACTGCCAGGTTCCTAATCCCGACTCTTCACTCAGTTTATGCTCAAAATAAATCAAGTGTAAGGATGGACCAAATGAGTCACCACAAGTCAATTATGTTTCCACTGATGAGAGACTGAATCTCCCCGTTACAGCTACAAGTACAATCTTTATTTAGCTCTCTTCATTTTATCATACTGAAAGCAAGGTGCATGAATGAGGCCTTCTCAACTACATTCTCCAAACAGCAACAGCTCAGAGACACAATAGTCAGAGAAGGGGGAAAAAGTTAGTTAACAATAATAGCTCCTTCTCTCTTCCCCTATGAGAGGGATACTGAAAGCCACAAGAGGAGAAAGTCAGGATTGGTTTCATGGACTTGGGGGCACACGGGGAGGAATCACAGAATCATAGAGTCATAGGACTGGAAGGACCTCAAGAGGTCATCTAGTCCGGTCCCCTGCACGCATGGCAGGATGAAGTAATATCTAGACCATCCCTGACAGGTGTTTGTCTAACCTGCTCTTAAAAATCTCCAACAAGAGAGATTCCACAACCTCCCTAGGCAATTTCTCTAGACTTTCTCCAGTTGGTCCACATCTTTCCTGAAATGTGGCGTCCAGAACTGGACACAATACTCCAGTTGAAGCCTAATCAGCATGGAGTAGAACAGAATTAGTTCTGGCATCTTTCTTATAACACTCCTGCTAATACATCCCAGAATGATATTTGCTTTTTTGCAACAGTATTACACTGTTGACTCATATTTAGCTTGTGATCCACTGTGACCCCCAGATCTCTTTCTGCAGTACTCCTTCCTAGGTAGTCATTTCACATGTGTGCAACAGAGTGTTCTTTTCTAAGTAAAGTACTTGCTTTTGTCCTTATTAAATTTTGCCCTATTGACTTCAGACCATTTCCCCAGTTTGTCCAGATCATTTTGAATTTCAATCCTATCCATAGAATCATAGAAGAGTAGGGTTGGAAGGGACCCCAGGAGGACATCTAGTCCAACTCCCTGCTCAAAACAGGACTAAATGACGCCAGCCAGGGCTTTGTCAAGCCAGTCATTAAAAACCCTTAAGGATGGAGATTCCACAACCTCCCTAGGTGACCCATTCCAGTGCTTCACCACCCTTCTACTGAAAAAAGTTTTCCTAATAACCAGCCCAGACCTTCCCTACTGCAATTTGAGACCATTGCTCTTTTTCTGTCATCTGCCACCGCTGAGAACAGCCTAGTTCCATCTTCTTCGGCACCCCCTCTTTCAGGTAGTTAAAGGCTGCTATTAAATCCCCCCTCACTCCTCTCTTCTGCAGACTAAATAAACCAAATTCCCTCAGCCTCTCCTCATAAGTCATGTACCCTAGCCCCCTCATCATTTTCACTGCCCTCTGCTGGACTCTCTCAAAGTTGTACACATCCTTTCTGTAGTGCGGGACCCAAAACTGGACACAATACTCCGGATGTGGCCTCATGAGTGCCGAACAGAGGGAAATAATTGCTTCCCTCGATCTACTAGCAATGATGTTACCAATACAGCCCAATATGCTGGTAGCTTTCTTGGCCTGTAACCCCCCAGTCCAAAGTGCTCCAAATCACTTGCAACTCGTCGCAGCTTGGTATTGTCCACAAACTTTAAGTGCACTCTATATGCCATCATCTAAACCACTGATCAAGATATTGAACCAAACCGGACCCAGAACTAATCCTTACAGGACACCACTCAATATGTGCTTCCAGTTTGACTGTGAACCATCTTGTAATGGTTTTCCAACCAATTATGCCCCCCCCCTTTTTAGTAGCTCCATCTACTTTGTATTTCCTTAGCTTGTTTATGAGAAGGTCATGCGAAACAGTATCAAAAGTCTTACTAAAGTCAACATATACCACATCTACTGCTTCCCCCATATCCACAAGGCCTGCTACCCTGTCAAAGAAAGACAGTAGGTTGGTTTGACATGATTTGTTCTTGACAAATCCATGCTGACTGTTACTTATTACTTATTAACTTCTATGTGTTTGCAAATTGATTGCTTCTTTATTTTCTCCATTATCTTTCCAGGTACGGATATTAAACTGATTAGCCTGTAATTGCCCGGGTTGTCCATAATCCTCTTTTTATAGATTGGACATGTATTTGCCCTTTTCATGTCCTCTGGACTCTTTCCCATCTTTCATGAGTTTTTTTAAGATAATCCTTAATGGCTCAGATTTCTCCTCAGTCAGCTCCTTGAGTATTCTGTGATGTAAATTACACGAAAG
This sequence comes from Mesoclemmys tuberculata, assembly GCA_007922155.1. Lineage (NCBI taxonomy): Eukaryota > Metazoa > Chordata > Testudines > Chelidae > Mesoclemmys > Mesoclemmys tuberculata. The sequence continues at coordinate 3,325,589 of ML675642.1, forward strand.
GTGGGATGGGGGCAAATTTGAAGAGGAACAGTAATAATTTCTGTTGTTTGTAAGTTCTCAGGAACTCCTGTCTCTTTGCAATTCTTTAAAAAGAAATAATAATTAGATTGGAAGGTCTTTGGGGTAGGGGCCATGTCTTCCTTCTGTGTTTGTACAGCGCCTGGCACAATGCAGTCCTGGGTCCACGACTGGGGTGCCTATGTACTACTGTAATAAACCTAATAAATAACTTTATGAAGCTTGAAAATTCAAAGCTAGAGTTAGACTTGTAAAAGAGTAATTAGAGAGAGACAGGTGATGCCCAATTAAACTCATAGAAACTGCTTTAATCTTGCCTTTATATTAATGCTTCCAGATCCTAACCCCATCAGCAGCAGCCCTGCTTCATTGTTTCATTCTGAACTCTGAGCAATGGTCTAAGGAGACTAGCTGGCATTTGTGAATTTGGTTGTATGCAATGGCAGCATTTAAGACCAAGCGCATCACTCTTGACATGTCTAGAGCAAATTATCTGCTCTTAAAGAGGACAGGAGTAAAGTGGCTGGAGAAAGTCGGACTTTTATGTCTCCACCAAAACCTACCAATGTTTGGAACAACTCTCCAAGGGCGTGCAGGACTTCAACTTGACAAGTGTTTGCTTTACTGTGAGGCTAGGCACAGACATATTGTGCTTGTTGAGATGGGGGCACCCAGGAAACAATGTGAATTAATGAGATATGTGATTTTAAAGTGAACTTGTTAAGCCACATTAAACCTCAGTGTGGACACTCTCATTCAGAAGTAAAGTGGCCCTAATTTGGTTTCGTTTAGCGAAACCCAGATCCCCGGTTATCCCGTCAATGAAGTGCAGATATTGACAGCCATAATTGCATCTTTAATAATCTCTTTGCCTGGGACTTCTTTTATGTCCCAGCACAGAACACTCAGTGAATCAGATCCCAGCCTGGATTTCTAGTTGGTTAAGAGTGAACGGAGCATTAATTAATGAAGCATGAGTTTGGGCCATGCCACACAGATGGAAAAGGGTACAGCATAAAAATAAACAATGTGTTTTTATCCTGAGGTTACAAAAAAAGAAAAAAAATCTGATACAAAAAGCGTGTGTGCCCACACAAACGCATGTGGCTTTCTACAGCCTCCTCCCCACAGCACGTCGGATATGTCGACTCTGCATCATTTTTGCATTTGATTAGGGATTTAAAAATATACCTGAGCAAAATGGCTGAGTGGTGAGTAAAATACATCTTCTCCGCACGAGATGTGAAGCCAGAAAACCAATAAAAATCATGGCAGCTAGATATGCAAACGTGTGGGCAGCAGGCAGACAGTCCCCTGTGCCGAGCGCGGATGGGGGCTGCTTTGCTTTCAGCATTGCAGAACATTTATAGGGAAATTATACGCTTGATTAGGTTTTAAAAGCAAACAAAGTGCTGAAAGAACAAACCAGATATCAAACCGATGGAACGAACCCCCTGACTTCGCCACAACATATGCGTAGCTGCTGCAGTTTGAGCTTCTACACGCTGCTGTCCCAGCCCCCTGCTAGGTGTCCCCACCCTGAGTGGAGACGGCAAGTCAGGGAAACAGTCTCTGCCACGTCTGGCAGAAAAACCTGCTCTTGGTTCAAGTGTGGGGGAATTTGGTTTCCTTGTACATGGGGAAAAACAGCTTGGGGATTTGAGGATAAAAGTATATCATCATTTATTTGTCTTATGGAGCCTTTAGGAGTTCTAGTCATGGACCAGGTCCCTATTGTGCCAGGGGCTGTACAAACCCAGAACAAAAAATTGTAAATCTGTCACCTCTTCTCCAGGGATGCTTCCTCTAGGGCCCTTTGAGAGGACAGCTCCAGGAGGAGGTGTGGGAGGTGCCCGTTCCTCTCACCTACAAATCTTGGGTTTAATTTTAATGCCTCTCAAGTCCTACCTAGGTACCGACCTGGCCCCCATTACTGTAATACCTGAAAGCCTCACAATCTTTAATGTATTTATCTTCAGACACTCCTGTGGGGCAGAGCAGGGCTATTAGCCCAGATTTTCAAAGCTATTTAATGTTGCCAGATTTTGTTTCCTAGGTGCCTAAATTCCTTTTGAAAATGAGACTTGCACTGCAATGGCTGTAGATATAGACAATTTGCAAATAGAGTTCTCCAGGACCCCAAACCTGGGACACAGGAGTAAAAATTGGGCAGGAAGTTGGCTAAACAGATAGAAGCAAGAAGTCATCTCAAACAGCCATGAGCCATGGCCGCAGGCATCAGAAATGAAGCAGTCAGTGTCTCCCTTTGCTTATTAATGATGAAGAGCACCACTGCAGCCATAAATCTGTTGAGTGGAAATATTATTAAATCCCTCCATATAGACCCTCTTCAGGATGATGGAAAGCCGCAAGATGAGAAGGCTGGTGGACTTTAACAAGACTAAGTGTAAAACGATGCAGCTGGGATTTTAAAATGCTCCCACAAGCCAACATGGAAGTTCAGAACTGGATAAAGAATGAGAAGGTAATTAAATGAAAGGCACCTTAGGGTTCAGGTAAGGAACAAGTTGACACTGCGAACGCTCAATCCCTTTGACCCAGATTCACAAAGGGGTTTAGGCTCCTAACTTGCAGAATTTGGGATCCTAAATATCTTTGTCGATCTGGGCCTTTCCGAACAGCCTCCAAAGAACCCAGAAAATGCATCAATGGACTGAGGAAAGAGGGCCATTTAACGGAAGGCGATGCTTTGTAACAAACTCACAGAAGATAATGTTTTAGGATGCAATAAAGGGATTCTTGCTCCTACTGCACTGGTCTCTTACCCTTTGGCCATGGAATTTTCAGCACTGAGACCCAGCCCCGGTTTTGTTTTACACGGTTTTGTTCTGTTTTGTCTTCCTTTCCGTTAAACCCACAGATTCTTTCAGGTGGTGATTTTCCAGCTCCCTCATTCTGTGGCCAGTCCTGCGGGAGGGTTGGGCTCATGAAACACTCCCCCATCCCCACAGCCCAATCCCAGCGCTTGGGGCACCAAAAGATTTACCAAGAGTGGCTGTGTGGACCACAGCTTCAGAACCACCACCCTCAATACGACCCAGAGGTAGCTGTGAATTTCCAAGGGCTTCAGCCCAGCACATGCCAGGGATCTAATGCTTTCTAATGTTTCCAAGTAGAATGCAGACATGAAGGACATTTGGGGACTTACACAAGGCTTATCTTGGGAAACAAAAGCATGTTAGGCTTTTGGCCGCTGGGATGGTTCCATGAGATGAATCCTCAGGCAGCCTAAAGAGAAATTCCCAACGGTCTCTCTTCCAGAAGGCAAGCGTCTCTTCTGTGGTGGCTCTGGCCTAGGGAAGCTGTGACTGCAGCCAGCAAACGCTTCCAGTTCCACGGCGCTGTTAGCCCAGGGATATGCCCAGACCTTCCACACCTGGATCCAGCCTGGCGTCAGGAGCATCAGTCCACTGGTCATTGGCTGTAAATTTAGAATCACTCCTTTGAAGGGAAGGCGGATTTAACGTCGCGCCACCAATCTCAAGATCTGGCCCATGATATGCACCCACATGCAGTGCCTGTCGTGGGGTCTAGATATTTGTTACTGTGACTGCTTCCTCTGTTGCTCCATTTACACCTTTCTTTGCATGCTCTCAATCTCTGCCCTGCTGACGCCTTCACTTCCTCTCTCGAATAGCTGTTGTACCACCTAATCGTTCAGACTATTAAAAACATAGCCATAGGACCGAACGCTAATCTATGTTTGAGATCAGAATTCCCAACAGGCTCCAATAAAAGTTGGGTTTTTGTTTCCGTGACACCACTTGTTTTCCATTATGGCCAACTCCATCTTCTCTTAATGTCCTTCTGAGGGAAGACCTTATACACTCATAGACTTGAAGATCAGAAGGGACCAATGTGGTCATCTAGTCCGACCTTCTGCACCACACAGGCCACAGAACCTCACCCACCCACTCCTAGTAAAGACCCCAACTTATGACTGAGTTACTGAAGTCCTCAAGTCATGGTTTAAAGACTTCAAGGTACAGAGAATCCACCAGCAAGTGAGTTATACCCCATGCTACAGAGGAAGGTGAAAAATCCCCATAGCCTTTGCCAATTTGCCCTGGGGGGAAATTCCCTCCTGACCGCAAATATGGTACCCCTTCTATCAGATAGTATTCATCTTCAGCCCAGGCCTATCATGGCCTTCCCTGGCACCTAGTGTCTGTCCTGAATCCAACATGCTCTGGGATATGGCAGCATCCATCTGTGTGTTTGATTCAGCTTCCTCTCTGCACAGAACCCTAGTGAGAGAAATTGTCCACAAAGAGATAAGAGAATTTCCTTCTTTCCTAAAGCCAATATTAGTGTAATCATGATCCTAGCGAGCAGCCCTGTAAACACCTGGGAGATCAAATGGTCACAGTCGAGAAAAGAAAAAGGCTGCCATCCATCTGCAAAACATGGGAATTGTCTGAGCATGGCAAAAACAGGAATGGCTTGAAGACAAGCCTACTTTAGGAATGTCTTCAGCTGTTTCACACAGGGCATGGCTCTGCTTGTCTCTGATTCTTTGAGGCTAGCAATACAACAGAAAGTGGATTGCAAAGCTAAGATTTGAAGCAGGGGATGGGTAAATTACTTCATTTCATGGCCTTGGGTTGCTAAGACTGGGAAGGGAACAAAGATGTTCCTGAAATTCTCCCGGGGCGCCATAATGTGCCCTTTCTGAGTGGTGTCCAGTGACCTCCCTTGAAATAACTGTAAGTATCCCTTTGGGTCCCAAACTGAGAAAACCTGGCACAAATCAGGGGTCTAATTCTAGATAAGGCTGGTGAGGAGACCTACACATGACGCTGAGGTAATGCATGGCCACTACCGGGCCTGTCCTTGTTCTAGCTCCCACATGCAAAGCCGTCTTTTCTCTGTTGTACTGTGTGGTACTTCACGTCCTGCTTCAACTTGCCATAGGCCTTACTCTAGGGTCTGGCGGGAGCCAGGATTGTACGTGGACTTTTCTGACGACTCCGAATAGCCTCAGTTTCTGTAACGTTTCCCACTGTGGCACTAAGTTAGTTGACTTGTCTGAGCATGCGATCCCCCAGACCCAAGCCCCATAAACCTGTACGAAATAAATTTGAATCCCACTTCCCACTTTCCTGGGAAAAAGCCCTTTGTCCGTGTGATTTTTTTGGAGGGGAAGTGGGGAGGAAGCAGGGGAGGTTGAGAGACACCAAACCTGCAATACTAACCCCCATGTTAGCACTGCTGGCGAAAGCCGGCAGGACATTGAGGGTGCCAGATGCTTGTTCGTTTACTTAATTTGCTGGCCTGACACTCCCTGACCATTTCCATGCAAGCCAGGAGGGGGCTGAGTTGGTGTCTGGACATGGCTCCCGGGGAAGGGCCGGTATCAGGGGGAAGCCATTCTTTCAGGGAAAAATTGCAGTAAGAAACCCTGTGGCCTCAGATCACTGGGGAAAATAGCCACACTGATCTACAGGAGCGATACCAGCTCCAATTTGACTGCTGAGGAACCAGAAGTCAGGGTAGAAAGAACGAAGAGTTCAACTACACGGCAATAAAAGACCTGGGACACGTGCCAACCTGAGGCTCTGCGAGTGGGGAGGGTCCCAGAGCCCAGGTGCCAGCTCGAGGCCACATGTCTGCCCTGCCATTTTTAGCCCCGATCTGAGCGTGCATCAGCTGACGTAGACCCTGAGGCTCGACACTGAGGGCTTTTTTGATGGCATGTGGTTGCAGCCTTTATGGAAGGCCAGAAGGCATCCAGTACCACCTGCCGGTTCTTCCGTATCTGGGCTGATCTCCCTCTCATCACCTTGCCAGGGCTCAAGGAGGGCGCAGAGGTAAGCCATGGCAACCAGCACCCAAAGCTTGGAGCTATCCATGGATATGAGGGCCTGGTGTCCCGCCCCAGCAGCTGCGAAGGACAGCCCAATCGTTCGGGCATGGCAACCCGCAGCAGCAGCTGAAGATACCAACCCAATACCGGCCCAGTCTTTTAGTGGTCGCAGAAAAACCAGAATAAACTCCAGTTTCTGCTCCCGGAGCAAGACAAGCTAAAGAAGAGGAGGGTGGAACCTATTCCCTTTCTTGTGCATTATCAACAGTTTTCTTTAGCAGGATGAAAGCAGGGGGGTGTCACAGGCCTAATTTGGCCTGCATGCTTTTTATTCCTGGTGATTATAGAATCATAGACTCCTAGGGCTGGAAGGGACCTTGAGAGATCATCTAGTCCAGTACCCTGCACTCATAGCAGGGCTTAGTAATATCTAGACCATCCCTGACAGGTGTTTGTCCAGCCTGCTCTTAAAAATCTCCAATGATGGAGATTCCACAACCGTTCTAGACAATTCATTCCAGTGATTAACCACCCTGACAGTTAGGAAGTTTTTTCTAATGTCCAACCTAACCCTCCCTTGCTGCAGTTTAAGCCCGTTGCTTCTTGTCCTGTCCTCAGAGGTTAAGAAGAACAATTTTTCTCCCTCCTCCTTGTAATTATGCATGAGATGGGGAAAAAGCCCAGCTTGACTCTCAGAGCTCAGGCTGCGTTTACAGGGCTGGCAGGTAGAAAACACCTTTTTATTCATAACAAGATCACTTTCGACTCCAAGATGATCAACAACACTAACACAGAGCCTTAACGCACCCATTTTTCACATTGACTTTTAAGAGCTGTTGAAGTAACTAGAGTAATCTTACTGCGTGCTAACTGCTGGCAAACCTTAAGACTTTTTTAGATGGTGACCCCTACAAGGCTCCTATCTTAAAATTTGGATTTAGTTTCCTGAATATTTGAATAGATGCGTGACCATCCTTAGCTTTTTTTGATTGAAGGAGCCAGGCAGAGCAACCACGATTGTACTACTGGAAAGAATACATTTAAAAACAGGAGATGTTTAACATTTCAACAAGAACTGTGTGTGTTGGTAACCGCACACTTTAAAATGCAGTATGCTACTAATAAAATGGATGCTGTGATTTAAATGACAAGATCCCTATTCTGTCTAGACAACAGCACTGAGCACGAGTCAGTGCTCTTGTTTAATCATCAGAAGCCTTACAATTTGTCTGATATTTACCGTCGTAAGAACTCCTGCTAATAAACGCTCAGTGTTGGTGCTAGAGTTGAAATTCAAGCCGCACAGAGTGCTCTGTCTGTCCAAACAAGTCTATAAACCTAATCAATTCAAATGTTTCGTCGTAGCCATGTCATGCCTCTGCTCTGACTGAGTAGTCTGATTGGGGAGGTTCGTTATTTATTTAATGCAGAAGTCACTGCCTACGTGGGTTTTTGTTCCTTGTCTACAGGGAAAATGTGATGGTTCAGCTGTGTAATGAGCTCAATCAAACCGACTGAGCCTATCTAAATAATAATCTTGCAGAACTGATCAGTTATACACTGCATTGCTGACACCTGCTCCAGAACTCTGAGGAACTTTCCACTTTATCTCCCTATACCTCGAATCAATGCTAACTGTCCTGCGCTTTCACGGGCATTAAAATTCACACACCTCCAAAAACAAAAGCGTCTTGCCTCTCTATGCAAAACACCTCATTACTAATGGAAGAGCTCAATCTGAAATTCAAAGCACAAGAACAACGTGAACTCTCCTTACGTGCTCTGGTATGTTATTTTAATGCTCGTTAATGAGACCCAGCCTCCACCTGCAGCACATGGCCACTGAACAGATTCAACTGCGCACTGTGAGTTTCAGTTTGTTAAAGCGCCTTCCTTCAGGAGAAACTCTCGCCACCCCACAATACAGTGGCAGGAAGATACCATTTCCCCCTGATCCAAACGGTTAACTCTAATCTAGTCAAGGAGCCACCACTGAATTGTTTAGTCCGGTTGATTTAAGGTGTAGTTCTACTCTAGTGAAAATGACAACTTATGGCTCTGGGTTTATTGTCTCTCGAGGAGACCAGATCAAATGTGTTCATTTATAAGTCAAAACGATGTTTCCAACATAGCTGCCAATGCGGTAAACTCTCTGGGCTCTGAGAGTCAAGCTGGTCACTTTCCTTCTTCCACATCACCCGTGATAAAAGTTTTGTGGGGCAAATCAGGCCTTCGTGATCCCTGGATAATCACACAGTGAATTTGCACAGGTGTGAGTTGGTAAACAGTTCTGTTGATGCTCCTCAAGAAAGAAGCAGCCCCAAACCCACAGTTTCAGCTTTGTTTTCTTTGCCGGGCTAATGGGAACAAAAAGCAGTGAAAAAATGCAACGAGAATCAGCTACTGGGGAAGCAAGTGCAATCTCTTTTCAAAGCAGACCAAGCTTTCAAAACTGGTACCGAACAGATGGGTTAGGCTTCCTGGGCAGCTGGTCGCCTTAAGTTCTGAAATCATCCAAAAACCTGAACACAGAGAACACATTAACATTTAATGGTGCAGACTCTGAAGCGCCGAGCAGTGGAAAAGTCCCGATAGGATGAAAACGGACAGGAGGCAGCGTTTATAAGACTATCATCCCAAATTCTTTCTGTAGACAAAGCTGCCTCTGTCACCAAATGTTGTAAGTCGAGAGCATCCGCAGGAACCCGCTGCTACTGCAAGGGAAAGCAAGCTCCACTTGCCACTTCCCTCCCTTCCCAGGCCCCCTAGAAGCAAAGTGCTTAGACTCATTGTCAGTCGTAGCAGGGCTTTCGAAAGGAAGGAAAGAAATCGCTCTGGCAGTGAATGAAGTGTATGTGGAATCTGTGCTCTGGAAGACGTGAGCGGAGGCCAAGAAAACAAGGTCATTGCAAATGCTGGCAATGGTGCTTTACGTTGGTTGCCAAGGCAAACAGCAATGATTGACTTTTCGTTACAGGCATGCAAATGACTAGCAAAGGCTACCTGTAATAGACCATGCTGGCCACCAAAACGGGGTACTCGTTGCTTGCACTCCGACTGCAAATTTCTGGGACCAACTCCTTAAAACAAGGGTTCCCTATTGTACCCGCTATCAGGAGCCCCAACGACTCCTCTTTGATTGCACAGAGAACAACACCACAAAAGACGCACCAGCGGAAGCCGTACTGCATGCTTCATGGCCGTGACACACGGTCAGACATAGCTAGGAACTCATTTATAGCTGCAGCAGGCTCGTCTGCCAGGATTAAGATGATTCCAATCCAACGGGCACTGATGGCATTTACAATGAAATTATTCATGGCTACAGGGAACCGATACATGCCAGGCCTTGCCATTTGGATGCGGAAGGAAATAATACAGATGCTCTAATAACAATCCCTGCAATTCCTCAAATGCCAGTGGGATACAACTAAAAACAGTACAGAGCGACACAGTACCTTGGCAAGTTGCACAGCAGCACAGCGGATCCAGCCAGGTGAAAACTCCAAAGCCATAAATAAGGACTTGATGAGGAGTCTATTAAGAAACAGATGTTCCTGGAAACGTACTATCCAGTTGTTGGCTGGCCAGCAACGGCTAACTGTGCCATGGATGTGGCTACAGCTGCTGAATCGAACGACAGCGAAGATACACAAAATAAAACCACAGGCTCTTCTGATTGCGATAAGAAAGTGTAACTTGCAAACGAGGCGTCTAAGTTTGATATTCTAGATTCAGTGGATTGTGTGCTGGAGCAGCAAAAGAAGCCACAATATTCATAAATTCTGCTGCTTCTGTCAGAGAAGGCGTGCTGGGAAGATTGCAACTTCACTACAGATTGCAAGAAACAGCCATTAGCTAACTTTCTAGATGGCAGTCAGTGGCACCTGGTGCATTTGCTCTACAGATCTTGAACTATCTCACTTCACTAGTTCTCTTGCAATATAATTTACTTTCTGCAAAAAGCTATTAAAGAGAGCTGTGGCGAGGAGCTCTGCAAACATTAATTTAGAGAGAGAACGTTTCAGTTGCTATGAGAGAAAGGACTGAAGTGAGCAGAAGTCAAGAAATAAACCACTCGGTCGCACCTGGAACCTGGGGTGCACATCGGTATGCTTATGGAGTTCTCAGGGATTTGGAATAAAGGAAAAGGAAGAGGGCTGAGGCCTGATTTTGCTGTTCAGCCCTGATAATGACATAGCTCCACAGTACCTGGCCACTGAAATAAAGTTTTAAAACAAGGTGATGGTATTTCAAATAGAAGCGAGTGCCACCCTCACACTCCTATGCTGCCATTTACTGGATTTAAGCCTCACCTCAAATCTTCTTCAAGCCTGCACGGGGCTTTCTCTTTAAGTGATCAGGTTGAATAATAAAACGGACCAGGCACCTACAAAATTAAAGGTACGACAGCATGACCTTTGCATCAGAACTCACTGGGGATCGCTCGAGCTTAACTTTCAGAATGAAATCTCTAGCTACGAAGGAAGGATGGTACAGTCCCTGCGAATAAGGGATGGATTCCTCATCCTGAACCACTTCTTTTTTTCCCAGAAGAACCCAAGGGACAGACACTTCTCCAAGGGTTAAAATCGTGATGTTTCGGTACAAAACTCTTGAACAAGAAAATGCTGAATTCTCATTGGACTTAAGAATTTGTTTCTCCGGTGTGTCTTCTAATGAATCTATGCCTTCTCTGCACCATCATTTCATTCATGCCACTCTGCAAGTACTTCTCCTGTTTCAATGTTCTTAGCTGCCTTGTAAATTTTGCAAATCACTTAAAATATATATATCCTACTTGTGACATTTATAAGCTACAACTTCTGTAATCTGAGGCTGCGCTAAGAATAACTCCAGATTCATACTCTTCTTTTTCTCTGGAGTTAAACTAGAAATCCCTGAACAGCAAAAAAGATAAATAACACATTCTGACAGTTTTGTGGGCAAACACAAATCATTCAATGAAACATCATTGCTATTTCTATTCTCCAATTTTGGGTAGCTACTTTCCTTCCGGCAGATTTTGAATGAAATTGCAAAAAACTTACTAGGCTTCCCCCACTGATTAGACTTTTATTGAAATCAGCTTAAAATCCATACCTAACGAAGAGGACAGGGAACTTACCAGAGACATACACTAGCAATCAGGCTAGTGGAACAAAAAATTCATGTTATTTATGCTGTATGTCATTTTGTTAATTAACCAAAATGCTCTATCTTATCATTACTTTCTGCCTCTTCTGTTACCATGGAATCAGATTGCAGCTTCCCTAATGGCTTAGATTATCAGGAAATTGCCTTAAAACAGGCATTTGTAATATCAAAAGGACTTTGCCTTCCAGCCACATGTGCACAAAGACATATGTCATCATAGACCAGCATATACAGAGTGACTGCGCTTGGCCAGCCAGACACTTTCCATCATTCAGTATTGAATTGGGCCATCCAGACCCAGACATATTGAATTGGCCATTAATGAATGTTATGACGAATCTCAAAACAGAAACATTGCTGATGACATCCTTCAAAAGCACAAACATCTCCAATGGCTCGTCTCTGCAAACGCACTGAGAATGAACTGATTGTGAATATGCACAGGAAGGGACAGTAACCTGGTGAAACAAACTTTCCAGCAACTCGTCATCTACACAGACCTGAACCTCCCTACTCCAGTAGGTTTGAATCCAGCCCACCTACAATCATGACATATCTACACCCCCTCTGCCCCGTTAATTTGCTCTCTTTCTTATCACCTGTGTGAACTATTAGCCCATTAACCTGATTGGACGGGATGACCAGAAAAGCCGGTATGGACAGCATTAGAGCCCTGCAAATCCGTGGATATCCGCGGACCGTTTCTTGTGGATCATGGTCAGATGATCACAGTTGTTAGGCTGCTGGCAGGGCTCAGCAGATGATCAACAGTTAGGCAGGAAGGCGGGGCTGATAAGATGTTAGGGCGGGGCAGCTGGGACGGCTCATCAGCTGTTCAGTGGGAGGGCAGGGCTGATCACCTGTTAGGTAGACCAGCAGGGCTCACCAGCTGATCAGCTCTTAGGCCAGGGCTCATCAGCTGTTTGGGTAAGAGGGTAACAGTTCAGGGAGGGCTGCAGGCTCCAAAACAGCTGATGTGCAGATGCAAATGTGGTTAAATCTAAAAGAGGGAGGGTAGGTCATGGGTTCGGGTGAAAGTTTCTTCCTGCAGATGCGGATCCACATATTTGTGTCTGCACACGACTCTAGATTGCATGACAGCACATGTTCTAGCTCCGTGCATTTCACTTGCATTGTGAATACTTGGCATAGTGCAGACAGCTCACGTAGATCAACCGGAGACAGCCCAAGCTAACCCGAGAAATGCACTGAATTTAATTTGAACTTGTGGATGCTTTCTGAGCGTGGCCAGTTTTTTCGGTTTTTTTTTAAACACTGAGGGAGGCAGGAAGCGTGCTGCTGGTGGAAGGAAAACTGCCAAGGGCATGAAAAAGATGAAGGAGGATCATTCGATTTCTTCCTGTTGCTTTTCTCTACCCCCTAGAATGTCCATGACATTAATACCCCTTGTCCTTCTGTATCTCAACTCTCAACCAGGCAGCAATTAAATAAAAACAGATTCCACGGCACTGAGCAACTATGTTGCGTGCTCCCAATGTGTAGAAATCTGATGTTACTAGCCGTTGATTTGCATTCAAGGAGGAAAGAACCAGCTGACGATCCTCCGGCGTCCCTTAGCTGACAAGTCTCCTGGTTGCAAAGACAGAGACATTTTCAGAAATTCCCTGCTTCCAAGACTGCTGTTTTGCAATGAGGTTCAGTCATTTCGTTGAGCTGCAAACGTGCCGGCTCTCTGCTTTCCTAACAAAATTTTTGCTCACTTGTGCAGCACAAAGGTCAGGTTGGGGAAGCATGGGAGGTCAGGAAGAAAAGTGAGTTTCTGCCTTCGTCCCGCGGGTGGCGCTGAATTTCTCAGTGCCACGATCTTTGTGCCAAAATCCAGGGAGCAAGTGGGAACGATCAACTCACTACTGTGGGCACCAAACAACTGCCTCCTGGTTGACTTGTTTGACGACTCCCTTTGCACTTGAGAAATCCATATGGACGGAACAGTCATTTAAAGAGTCATTGCCTTTAAATTGCACGTTGTTTTTAAAGGAGACTGACGTGAACCCATGAACTGAAATATCACTTCCCTTCTTACTTGTTCTGGAACATTATGGTAAGTTCTGCAGCCAAAGCACAAAATTTGTGCTTCTGAACCGTAGTCACTATCCTATTTATGGCGCGTTTCCTCTTTTGCCACAACTTTTAGGCAGGAGAGAGGAGTCTGGCTCTACCCTTTTCAGCAAAAGACCCTCTGGCTGGTAACACAAGCAAAAGCCGTCGTCTTGAAGGGGTTCATGGAACACGATAGCATGTTCATTGCTGCCCAAGCCTGCAGTGTGAACATCCTTTAAAAGGAGCACATGCACACCTCTTTATATGCTTCTGGTGTATTAATTGATTGCTGTGCTTCCTCTAGCTATTGATTTTATACTTTGAGATGCATAGCTACACCAAGCACTTCCCCTTCCCTTCCTCATCTGTCTTGTAAACAAGACCATAAAACATTGTGTCCAACTCATGGGTTTTAACATAGAATTCTTTAGCCCCCAAAGGTTGCTAGCTACTTAGTCTGGCTTAGCTCAAAGCTTCAGTAACCCTAGGTGGCTGCTGTGCAGTCTAGATATTTATACTGGATTTCCAAACAATTCAAAAAAAATGGCTGAGAATTTAATGAAATAAAATAGAAAGACGCCTTTCTAGTGTGGCACACCAAAACTCAATGGGAGAGCCTCTCAGCTGCTCCTCACCAGCATGTGGTTGAATGGTCTGCTCTTCAGTTGCACTAACACATGATAACATGCAGAGCCACATCCCCAGCTGGTGTCTGCTCTGTGGACTTCACTGGAGCGTTGGACCATTTACATCAGACAAGGATCTGGTCTGACAGCCGCTGGCAAGTAAACAAGCCGAAACAGTGGGGAAATGAATCATCAACCACAAACATCTTTAAAAAACAAAACAAAAAACCCATAAATTATTCCCCAAAAACTCACAAAACTGACTTAAAATCATGAGATTTAAAAATCTCTATAATATTTCAGAGGGCTAGCCATGTGAGTCGGTTTATAGCAAAACAGTGAGAGTCCTGTGGCACCTTAAAAACTAACAAATTTATTTGGGCATAAGCTTCCGTGGGCAGAAACCCACTTCGTCCAATGCAACATTTCAGGTTTTCTTTCTTTACTTTCTTCTCTCTGAGCCTTCAGGGCAAATTCAGGTGAACGTTTCAAGCATTTCCCTTCAGCTGTGTGGGCCCAGAAGCTTTTTTCAAAATGAAAGGTGAGATTTTCATATGGTCACTTGTCTCTAGGTGCTAGGCTCAAAGGAAAACACCACCTGTTCTGAGAGCTGGCAACACAGATTATTTCTTCAGCCTCTAAACGACAGAACAGGATCAGGCCTGCTAAGCTGAGGGCTTTCAGCAAGACGTTTGATGCCTTCATCACTCCTCCACGTCAAGAGGAATCCAAAGCCCTCTGTGTTCTGCAGGTGGCTTGCTTGCAAATAACCACTCTATCAAATGCAAACGGTAAGTCTTTTTTAAGCTGATAACTGTCCTGTTCAGATGACCACAACTTCATCCCACCTTCAGCCTAGATGCAAAGCACTGACACAAAACAGTAAGAAAAGTTACACGAGTTTGAGCAATGGGATTTGACACATCTCACTCCAGGGTCATGCTAAAAAAGCATGACTAGATGAGCATTTTAAAGTCTAATGCCTGACAAGCTGTCTGGTCTAGAAACAGCATCCAGCCCCCACCAGAGATAGGAAACCCAGCTTCCTCAAATGGTGGACAATTATCATTGATGTTACTGCCAAAGCATCAATTCTGATAACCAACTCTTGTATTCCACATAACAATGTGATTTCGGTGCTGGCTATCTCAAGAACTGGTAGAGTTAATAACCGAGGCTTTACATCTGGATTTAGCTTAGATTCATTCAACAAGTGTAAAACATGAATCTCTCAAGAGGTCAGCTGCTAACATCAAGTCAGAACTGAAGCTAGAGGCTGAGGGGAACAAGGAATGGTATTCAGATACACCCAAGTACCTAGGTAGATCAGCTTAGCGATACCCCACACAACACGTGCATAAGTCCCATTGACTTAAGCATGTGCTTAATGCTTTCCTGAATCAGGACCAGACTTCCATGAAATCAGCCCATATTCCCCTTCCCTGAAATGAGAAACTATGCACAATTTAATTCCAAGCCATTTTCCAGCCTGGAAATGTAACACTTCCATGAAATTTTCATGAAATGGGCCTTTCAAACTGAAACATGTAAAATTTTCCATTTCAATGCAAAAAAAAAATGGATGTTAGTCAGATCAACATTTCAAATATGAAGTTTCAGAAATGGAGAGTTCCCCCTCCAAAAATGATCCCATTTTCCATTTTAAAAAAATATACATCCTCATCACTACACACAGACATTTTGGGAAACAAATTACTTTTTTCCATATTGGAAAGGAAATACAAAACCCTTCAATTTCATGGGTGTTGAATCTCCATTGTGTTTCACACTCTCCTGGTTGGGAACACTGTAGTGGGAAGTTATTTTATTTGAGACCTGTTTCCAGTCAAATTTAAATGCTCATGGGCTTATGTTTTGTATTTAACTGCCTACAATTTCAGCTCAGATTTGACCTGACACAGGAAGAGAAAACACAATGCCTCTGGCTGCAATGTAGACAGAATTTTGCGGTTTGGGACCTCGAGCCACTAACTATCTGCATCTAGTATTGTTTGAACAGGAAGCCTTTCCCAGCACGCTGTCCTTGGCAGTAACATTTTCTGGTTTGGAGAAGCAGCTAGAAGTTGAACTTCAGAGAGGTGAATAAACAGCAAACTACAGAGCCCTGTGTTGGAAGGCAACCACCCTGGGAATGGCAGTTTCATCATTTTCTCCTGCCTCTGTAGAAGTGAATGATAGCAACTCTTCTGCCTTGATAAAGCAGCTGAGACTAGGTTTAAGCCATCAGTTCTCAGCCTGAGACAACAGTCCGTAAATAACACTTGCCAGTTATGATCAAGGGCAGGTGACAGGGAGGGAGGGCTAAGCTAGCTGGGATATTGCACGTCTTTCTTCTCTGACAAAGTGGATTGCAGCCCACAAAAGCTTATGCCCGCAGAAATTTGTTAAGTCTTTAAGGTGCTACAGAACTCTCATCGGTTTTGCTGTATACAGACTAACATGGCTACGCCGCTGAATCTCTCTCCTCAACGCTCTTGTTCAGAGCAACAGGAGGAAGTATTTTAATCACATGAACCATGACTCCCATTTACCAGGCCCACGGAAACATGTTACTCTGTTGCAATACTCTTATAAAAACCTAAGCATGGCCATAACAGATCAGACCAATAGGCCATCTAGTCCAGTACTCTGTCTTCTGACAGTGGCCGCGGCCAGGTCCTTCAGAGGGAATGAAAAGAACAGGACAATATTCAAGAGTTTCATACCCTGTCATCCAACTCCTAGTAGTCGGAGGTTATGGGACACCCAGAGCATGGGGTTCTGTCTTTGACCATCTGGGCTAATAGCTACTGATGGACCTATCCTCCATGAACTTCTCTCATTCTTTTTTGAACCCAACATCCTCCACAACGAGTTCCACAGATTGACTACACATTGCGTGAAGAACGTCTTTATGTTTCTTTTAGACCTGCTGCCTATTAATTTCATCTAGTGACCCTGGTTCTTGTGTTATGTGACGAGGTAAATAACACTTCCCTATTCCCTTTCTCCACACCATTCATGATTTTACAGCGCTCTATTATACCCCCCTTAGTCTCTTTTCTAAACTGAACAGTCCCAGTCTTTTAAAATCTCTCCTCATGTGATAGCTGTTCCAGCCCCATAACTCTTTTTGTTGCCCTTCTCTGTACTTTTTCCAATGCTAATATATCTTTGAGATGGGGCAACCAGACCTGCATGCGGCGTAGAAGGCTGGGAGCACCATGGATTTAAATATTATATTTTCTGTCCTATTATCTCATAAAATCATAGAATATTAGAGCTGGAAGGGACCTCAGGAGGTCATTTAACCCCACACCCTGCTCAAAGCAGAACTAACCTCAGCTAAATCATCCAATCCAATCATCTGTCCCTTTCCTAATGACTCCTACCATTCTGTTAGCTTTTTTGACTGCTCCTACACATCGACCTGCACATTCAGCTCCTTTAAGAAAAGCCGTTGGGAGTTTTCAGAGCCGTCTATGCCCCCTGTTCACACAATAATGCAGGAGTGAGGCAAGGCTCCCTCTATGGCCTGTAGCAAACTTGTCTCCCCGTTCAGAGCCAGGATTGCCCTGAGGACGCATGTAACGCCCAAGGAAACATAAGCCATGTAAATCCTTCAGGGGCCCGCAGCCACAGCCAGGTGCTATTTCCTGCTCCAGATAAAGTAGGTAGAGTTTTTCTTGACAACTAGCAATGATGCAGCTACCCTTGAGATAAAACCAGTTCAATGCACGTGCGGCCCATCCGTCTCTGAGTATCAGTTCCTAGGTTCCCTGCTTCCTCTTTCAGGCCACTGTAGAAACTTCACAGGCGACGGCCCCTTCTGCTGCATGCTCTCCGACGGGCCGCAGAGCATGGCCTCCTCCACGCCCGCCAGAGCGCCGCACGGAGGGGAACGACAGCTCTTCCGCCAGTGGTACAAGAGGATGGGAGGCAGCAGCACGCGGGGCCCCAGCTCAGAGGCTCTCTGGGAAGGTGGGGAGGAGAAGACAGGACTCGCAGTCCCACAGGCCTGACTTATCAACGCTGGAGCATCTGCCAGCGAGGGGAGTCACTGGCGTGGATTAGCTGCCGGACTGGGCTTTCTCCTCCCTGCCATGTGGCTGGGGCTGTGGAGAGCCGCACTGCCCCAGCGGGGTGGGGGGAGGTATTGTGAACCCCCTGTCACAGTTCAGAGCAAGCGCACCTGTGATCCCCTTGCAGCGTCCAGCAGAGACGCCCCATACCTGCCAACCGCGCGGGGTGGGGGGCAGCAGATGTTACTGAGCGTGCTCAGGACAAGCCAAGCAGCAAATTGGGGAGGGGGGAGTAATTCCTCCCCCCATGCATCGCCTCTGCAGCAAGGGTACCTACTCTAGGCTCCTGGCTCCTTTTGGGAGGAGACATGTGTCTCTCTCCTTCCTGACCAGGGTATTTCCAGGCGGACCAGTTCCTTCCCATGATATTCCCAGCAAAAGACCAGCTGCCCAAGCAGACTTCTTTTGCCTTCTGAGACACTTCGCAGGGTCGTGACCACAGTTAAGCTACCACACCACCCTTTCTAAGCAAGCACATTTTGTTCTTAAGGTAAAATCAATCCAGAGAAACCATACTGAAAGCAATAGAAGAACTTACATGCATGCTTAAGCTTACCAGAGTTCACCCCCCACTCCACCATGGGCTCCTTCAAACTGCATCCAGGGAGTTTCTCTTGGTTTTGAGTTCATTACCCCCTTTGCTCAGAACAAGAAGCCTCCCTGACTCTGTGAACGAGTCCTTCATCCAGTTTCTAGAGGCCATGAGCAGGTAATCAGCCAGACAATGGGTTCCCTTCCCAGGGCAAAACATCAAGTGGTTCAGTTCTTGCCTCCTCAGACGGGTTACGTTGGCACACCCCATCCTCCCACAGATTTCTAGTGAAACCCGCTTCCTTTGAAAAGTGTGTTTTGTTTCAAAAAGGCCTTTGAAGTTCCTGACATTCGTTGGCATTAGTCACGTCCCCTAGCTAAGTTTTGCATTTTTGTGCACTGCATGTTAACACAATGGACCGCAAAGGTATTAAACTTAATTCCACGTGGCTCCTCCAGGAGATTTCCCTACACTTTCCACTCTACAGATGAACAGCTCTGTTTGCTGTGCATTCCTTGTGCTCAGGTGAGAGCAAGAATTTAACCTGTGCTTATCACTGCATAAGTGTGTGAGTGGGAGAGGTTCCTGTTGTCTTGCAATTTGTGCACCAGCACCAGAGTCTAACCCTCTGAATTTGAGTACGCTTTCCCCAGCATGTGCTAAAAATATGAAATGCCTCAAGTGACCTGTACTGCAGCTGTTTGAATTTCTCACTCCTGAAGGGAGCAAACCTATTCTTCCCTGAAGCAGCCAAAGATGGCTGAAGCTATCAATGAAACAGCCAGGAGTTCTTATTTGACATGACCACGGAAAGCTCCGTTCCAGAGAGGAGGTAGCTGAGTGATAGGTGGTTTATACTTTGGCCTGTAGGGTTTTTAGCCTTCTGTCTTCAGAGAAAGCGGCTGGCTCTTCAAAAGCAGATTTTGGCATTGTACACCGCATGCAAATCACTTGAGAAAATCCCCACCACAGTTATGACCATGATGAGCAACTCAAAGCAAGATAAACGGTTGCGCTCATTACTAAGAAGAGTGAAACGTTCATCTCTAAGGAAGTCGCATGCACAAGCTACAGAAACAATTCTGACATCAATCCAATCTCTGTACACGCACCATTAAAAAGAAATAGTCTCACTGAATACCTCCCAAAATAGCCTTAACTCTGCCCCGGTAGCAACTCACAACTGTAATGTCCAAGGCCTTCTCTGCACACAACAATTGTGGTGCTTTAACTATATATAGTATGGACGCAGACATACTGATATATAGAGAGTTTCCTTGTATCGGTATAGCTACTGCCATAGGGCAGGGAATAAATTGTACAGTAGAGGGTACCTTTATACAGCCATAATTGCATCCACACTAGATTTTATACTACTCTATTTCAGTAGAAAAATCACACCCCTAACTGCAATAGTTAAACCGGTATGAAAACTGTGTGTAGACAAAGTCTTAGCCAGTCCTTTACTCATCACATCACTTTCTCCAACAGTGCACAGAAGCACCACCATTTATTCATGCAACGATGGTGCAAAGCAGACAAAAATCTATGAAAACCAAATACATATTTTTTTACAATTCACGTGACTATCACATAATTAGCTGTTTCTCCACTGCAAAACCACTCCATGCATTCATAACTAGACAAGTATCGGGCGATACTAAGCCAATGTATGAACATATCCTAATTCTGACTCTTATGATGGAGCATAAAGCTGTCCTTTACAATCATGCGTCTAATTTTTCTAGTGGAGGTGCGTTTAATGGCCTGTACGCATGAATTGACTATTATGACTGGTAACAGAATGGCTTACCAAATCGTTAGCTTTTGATTTCCATCTGTTGAATGTTTGGGAGTTTTATTTTTGTTCAGGGATGGGTTTAAATGGTACAGCCTCTGCTGAATTGCATTTAGAAGACTTAATTCCAACTTCATTTTTCTGGAGGTGGTATTAGATCAATATTATGAATGCTAACAAAATATATTAGCATAGTTATTGTGTGACATGCATTACTCTGCCTAGCCCTCTTATCTTATTTATATACGGTAATTGCTTCCAAATACTATATTAAAAATATTATGTTTGTAAGTTAAACAAACCCTGGTTGATATGGTACAGGGCAAGTGGACAGAGAAACACAGATTAACGGAATCACTTAACTATGGCCATTCACAACCTACTCATTTCTGTGCTGCGCTCCACCACTCAAGATTATGTGATGCACTAATAAATGGAAATTGGTAAGTTATAGAACACATCGCCCACATACGCTTTGAAGAAAGATGTAGTACAAAATGAATGGAGTTTTTATACTTCATATCAGTCTTACAAAGTTCCTTACATAAAAAAGGAACTGTTTCCTTAATATTGTTCAGTGTGATTAAGTAGAAAATTACAATCCTTAATAAAGCCTATACAGCTCAAAACATTATAATTTTCTCTCTCTTTCTGCATTAAATGCTCCCCTGCCCCCCTCAAAAAAAAAATTCAAAAACAAAACCAAAAAAACAAAACAAATGAGTAACGAAGAACAAGAAAGGCAGGAGTGTGCCTTATCGTAAGTCACTAACACCCTCAGGCAGAACGCTTTCCCAGAATATTAAGCAATTACTGACATTTGTTAAAGAATATGATTAACATGCAAATGATCGAAATCAAATCAGTGTATCGGTTGCCAAGCTGCTTTCCCCAGAATAGGAAATTAAACTCTAAACCTGAGTGTACCACAACACACCAGTGGGTAATAACAAAGTACCGTTACTCACTATGGGAATATTTGCAGAGTCATGTACTACTCAACATGAGTATTAAAATCTAGCCCGGAGAGAGAGATTGGTTTTATTGGCTTGAGATTGGGCTAAATCCCAAAAGGCAAAAACCGAAATAAGCCAACGGCAGTCATCCTAAAAGGAGTGCTCAGACAATCTCTGGACCATAGCAACTCATTATGAGAGGCAGCAGCAGTGCCCAGGGACGAGGCCACTGCCCTGGGAATCAGCAGACCTCGGTTCTCGGGGGAGTCACTTCTTCTAGGCCTCTGTTGGTCCTCTCATCTTTTGTCTGCTTTATCCATTTGGACTGTGAGCTGTTTGAGATAGAGGCTGTTTCTTACTTTGTACAGCATCTAGCACAGCGAGATCCTGCTCTCGGCTGACGTCTCCACGTGCCACAGCAGTAGAAATAATTAATGGATGCACTATAAGCCACATATTTATACAAATGCCAGATACGTTACAGAAAACCATGGTTCAGACTAGGGGGTTGTTGTTGGTTGTGTATTTTGATTTTTTGTTAACCCCTCTGCCTGTAAAACCAGTTTCCCAGAACGCCAACTGTACAGGACTCAGAGGGAACCAAAGAACCATCTGTCAATCACTGAGGCTGGGTTTATAATGAAATTTGCCGTCGTCAGATCGATTGCTCTGGATCGACTGAGCGATCTGTATAGACTCGCTCAGTCGATCCAGCAAGCAACGCAGGAAAACCACCCCGGTAAGTGGCGTAGCGCTGTGTCGAAAGGAACGCTGTTTCCTTCAACGCAGTGCAGTGTGGACGATGCGCAGAGGAGACGCTGCAAAGTCGACGGGAGATACGCAAGTGATTTAGTCACTTGCATATCTCCCGTCGACTGCCGCCGAATCGCAAAGTAAGTGTAGACCGGGCTTAAGAGAGCTTTTAGACATCTAAAAAGTCACGGGACGTTTCAGAGCTAGAAACATTGCTAGAATCTGCCTTTCCCCTACCTCTGCTGAAATCATTTTCCATGTCTTAAATCACTTTGCATCTCAGTTATTTTTTCAGAGATACACACACATTACTCCAGTCAGGAAATGGTGCATTTATGTACATTGCAACATAATTATGGACATGACCATATTCAAGCAGAGTGAATTATGTCCAGGGGCTGTGTAAGGGCACAATTCTAGGCAGCCGCAGGGCAAGATTCTCATCTGGTTTATTCCTAAAGCACACGGATCTGGTGGTTTTGCTCCTATGTTATTGACGACAATCCTCATCCTGAAGCTATACGCAACCTTTTAGACACCCTGGGCCCAGGCCACTGAGTACCTTGAAGATAAGGACTAAGACCTTGAACTTAACTCACTAGTTTATGGAAAGCCAGTAGAGAGCAGAAGTCAGGTGTCAAGTATTGTCTCTTCAGCATCCAGTCTGTTTGCCCATTCGGGATGTCAAGGGATGTGGCCTGTGCATAGCCATAAAGGACAGTAGAGTTTGTTCGTCAAAGAAGAGCTCAGAGTAGCTCAAAAGCTTGTCCCTAGCAGTTGGTCCAATAAAATGTATGACCTCACCCCTCTCATCTCTCTAACGTCCTGGGACCGACACACCTCCAACAACACGGCAAATAACGTTTAACAGCAAGGCAGTCTTGTGGTTGCAGTCATGGTTCGAACTGCCTGTAATGAATGGATGGGTAAGGGCGTCTTAGCGTTTTCTTTTTCTTCAGGGCATCAACACAGAGGCAAAGTTAAGATTATTTGGGTACCTTAGCTGGGCCCTTCCAAACTTTCCAATGAAAACCAAACCTTAACTCGGAGTTTCCTGCGACCCTACTAGAGCAGGGTGAAAATGTTTGGCCATTCAGATTTTTCATGGAAAAATGCCATTTTGGTTGCCCTGAAACTATTCCCAACTATGACTTGATAGTTTCTGCTGGGGAAAAGATTTTCAGGGTCAACCAACAGGCTGCTTGTTATAATCTATGCCCAGAAGAGGAGGGAGGTTTGAATCCCTATTCTGGAGTAGAGATTTGAACTCGGCTCTCCCCACACCCGGCTTAGCCCTCCCTACCAAGCTATACAGTTATTCTGTCTCTGGGCCAATGATTCTGTAACTATTATCCCAAGTGGAACAGCTCCAGCATGAGAGATGAGAGTGAGCTGCCCCAGAATAGCATCTAACTTGGTGGTTTCAGTATTCACTTCGGAGGGGTAGAACTGGGTTCAAGTCTCTGCTCCACAATGGGAATTCAAACCTGGGTCTCTCACATCCCAAGCCAGTGCCCTGAACACAGGACTAAAGGGAACAGTCTGCTGTACTGACTTTCCTAGCCCAAATGGACTTTTCCAGAACCGAACACAATATTTTCCCCGATGTTTCAGTTTGCTGGCCAAACAGCATGAGATCATGCATAACCATCTACATGCTACAGATTGCAGCGTGACCTTGCAAATGTTGCTCCGTCTCTACCTTCGTTTCCCATCGGTTTCCTGAAGACCTACCTTCTACACTTCCGAGTGCCTGAAATACTATGGCCAGACCACCCCCTCTTTCCAGGATGAAGGACCCTATCAATCCATCCTCCGTCACCTTCACTGGCTTCCTGCCATCTCTGAATCCAGTTCAAACCTGCTCTCCCAGCTCTCTGGGATTTGTTATGTCCCTATGGCTCTGAACATGGGCCCACCTACGGTTTTGTTGCCATTAGGGTTCTTGTCTACCTCTTTGCCTTGACTCCAAGTTTGAGGCAAAAGTGAGAGTCGCGGGGAGGCTGTCCTGTTCCGAGATAAGCGCTTCCCTCTGGCATTCTCTCTCCTCCCTATCGGAGCCAGCCTTACTGCTTCTCTTCAAATCTTGCCTTATGGCTGCTTTCGCCTGTTTACCTTGCAAGCGGCTTTCGCTAGGGAACACGATGCGATTCTCTGCCTGCAAGTCACTGGGCAAAAATTAATTGTGCTGTATTGTGCAATGACGAAGTCTGCCAAGAATGTGACAGCAGGACGTGGGGGATCGTTTGGGGTTTTGTTTTAAAAACCAAAAAACTTTCTACAGATTGCACTGAGTTACTGGGAGCATTCGACATGGTACACGGGTCAGCCACCAGCAGAAAGGTCGTTTCCCTGCAGAAGGGAGAGATATGGAAGAACAACATTTGAAGAACAAAGACAAACGGAGAAATAAAAAAAGTGCGTAGCCTCCTGGATGATGCGATGCCCAACCGAGTTCTCTCTAGTGAGTCCGCAGCTGCCTGGGTCTCCAGGAAGGAGGAAATCTAGGCCCTTGGATTTCATTTCTGGCTGAGCAGGCCGTCTGATGAGGTTCTTTAGTTGGCATTTCTCTGTGCTGCTGAGAGCACAGCTTTACAGTTGTGCCTGTATAATTAACGCGCTGCAGGATCCAGGCTGCTCTGTCACTTTACTGTACTTATCAGTCACTGTACGTTGGCTAAGCTGTAACCCGCTGGAACATCAGTGCTGCTAAGAAGCACAGCCCTTTGTCTGAGCCAGGAGGTGTGATGCTCGGACCTGCAGCAGCGGCTCTGTGCTGTGTTTTGACACGCCAGCAGAACTGGGCTTTTAATCGCATTGCCACACAGCATGAACAACTTGGCTGCATCACAGAAAAGTCCTGGGTATTCCCCTCTAGTCCTTAACCTTGCAACATGCAGCATGGATCCCAACTGCATACGGCCCACAATGCTTTGCCTAGGCCCATTTTAAGTGATGCAAGCATCTAGCCTTCCATCATGTCACTAAACTTCCCAAGGGACTAATACATATTTTAAAGAATTTATGGTTAGAACCATCTTCTCCGTACTTCACCTGTATTTTCCTTTGCTTAATTGCTTCCCCATTTCCCCCAGTGGTCTCTTTGCAACAATTTCTCTCCCCCCAGATTTCACCACGTGGATGTTGCACTCTTTTTCTTCTCATTACCTTAATGGATAGCTGCAATCTCACAGTTCACAAAACTGCATGATTGTTCCATGCTCCAGTATCATCTTTGCATCCCTATAGCAATAGGAAAAGATGGAAATGATATTCTACAGGAGCAGGAAATTACAGGAATTAATTTACCTCTAATGTTTTAACATCGTGCACAATTTGCTCAGCATTGCAGACTCACAACCTCCTAGAGCATCCACTCTTCAGATTTAACTGAACTCGTTAAACTGCTTTCCTCTCCTCCCCAACGCATTCTTATAAATTCACTTCTGACCTTTTGAATCAAAACTTCGCAGCAGTCACATGAGATGAATCAATCAGGCTCATTCAGAAGAACAAATCATTGGAGAAACTGTGCTCTTTATTGCTTGGATCCTTGTTATTATCAAGACCATCTCTAAAAAAATCAGCAGTTACCTAACAGTAGAATTTACAACACAAGTCACTACTTATCGTAAGTAATAGCCGCTCAGGTAATACTGCCAGTAAATATTGGCTTCTTAATAATGTCCACAATCAATCAAGGAAGGAGAAGCGTTCAGCACAAGTTGGAGATACTAATTCTATTCAACATTTTCCATCCTCAAAGCACTTTCCCGAAGAACAAATCGCTGCACATCCATGCAGTAGTGATGTATTTCTGATTGCTAGAGCCAGTTGGAAAGTGGGGTTTTTCTCCTGGGAAAATTCAGGGGAGAAAAATTATTTTTGTCAAAATTTTCTTAGAAAAATGTAGACTTTTTCCAGAAAAAAAACCCTGGGTTTTTTTTTCCCCTCTGGAAATTTCAATTTCCCACCAAAAAAAAAAACAACAACTTAGCAGAAAACCCAATTTTCTATTTTAAAAAAAAAAGGTTCAACCAGACCTACTAATCCCATTTTATAGGAGGGGAAACCAAGGCAGAAAGGGGACAGAACTTGTAAACTCACAGCAAGCTACTACCAGAACTAGAGTTAGCAGTTCCTGGATCCCAGCCCTATGCTAAGCCACACCCTTCCCATTGCTTTGTCTACATGGAGACTTAGCGTGCGGTAAACCAGGGCACGAACCTACCATCAGCTGGCCACGTGGATGCTGTCATCATGCACTTAAACGTCTGTAGCACATTTGCATGTACTGAAGGGCTGTGGAACGTTTCGTGAGCGGTGACAGCGTGGACCCCGCGACCCTACAGCCAGCACGCTGTAGATTCACACCCTGGTTCGCCGCACACTACGTCTCCACATAGACAAGCCTTGACGTATGGTATTGTAGCAAGGCTTACTCCCCCGTCTCTACCACTGGCTCACCCTTCCCCTTCTTGGAGTCCCTAAGAACTGCACATATACTGTCGAGTCATTCAAAGCGGATTCTGGCTTATTAAGCCGTCAGCACAGATCAAAACTCATCTTTCCCATGCTTCAGCCCTCACTGTGATCAACAGCTCCTTCCCAAACCCAGGCATTTCCTAGCGACTCCACCTCCTTTTAAGGGTCTGGCTCCTCACACCAGATAGGGCCATCACAGCGCCTAGGAGCTCCAGTGGTGAACCAACACCCCACTCGCAAGGTGCTGTGCAAACACAGAACAAACAGACAGTCCCTGCCCCGAGGAGCTGATCATCTAAGACCTTTCCATCCGGCCACTGTGGCAAATCCCTTCCCTGGTCCTCTCTGAGCGTGGGTCTCTCTTTAGGTAGACCCTCCTGCTGCCGCTCGGAGTCCCTCTGCTGAGTGAAATCAGGTTGTCCTCATATCCCCCATAGGCCTGATTCCTAGGATTCTCTAGTCGCAGCCGAGGCTGATCCTAGGACGTCCTCAAGGGCCAGCTCACCCTAGGACAATTGCATTTGAGTATTTAAAAAGCACGAATCGCTGCTGAAATCCCAGTGTCTTTTAACAACCTGCCATGAATCATGGGATCTGGCCCTCACCCCACTTCACGTCCCATTAACAGGGGTTAAACACAGGCCTCCCGAGAGAATAGGCCTCATATGGGTTTTATGTTGCAGCCAGGCTCTTATTGATTCGTTTGTCACATTGATGAAAACAACTGACTTTCCCCTACACGGTGAAGTTATTCATTACAGCCCTGTGACTGCTCTAGGGCCCACGGGTAGAACCGTGGCTGTAACAGCTCCCTGGGTGCATAGACTGCATTAAACTCAATCCCAGCCGCCATTCTCGTAAAGCAACAGTCGCTGCCATTACAGCAGCTGGCTTCTGGACAGAGATTTTTATCCAGCATCCCAAGGGCTTCCCAGAGGTCGATATTATGACCACACCACCAGTGTGGACTTTTGATGAGATTCATGCACTTAACAACCCTCCTCACCTCCCACTTCCCCAACACAAACACAGGCAAGATCCCAGGCCCCTTCTTCACCCCCCACACCCAAAGGCAGGCTCGAAACCCACCCTCCCACACAGGGCCAGCCCCTATTTGGTGATCATAGAATCAGAGAAGGTTAGAAATGGAAGGGACCTTAGGAGGTCATCTAGTCCAACCCCCTGCTCACAGCAGGACCAACCTGAATGAAATCATCCCAGCCAGGACTTTGTCAAGCTGCACTTTAAAATCGCTAAAGATGGAGATTCCACCACCTCCCTAGGGAACCCATCCCAGTGCTTCACCACCCTCCTGGTGAAAAAGTTTTTCTTAATGTCCAACCTAGACCTCCCCCACTGCAACTTGAGACCGTTGCTCCTTGTTCTGTCATTTGCCATCACTGAGAACAGCCTAGCTCCATCTTCCCTGGAACCCCCTTCCAGGTAGTTAAAGGCTCCTATCACCTTCCCCCCACACACACACAAACACTCTTCTCTTCTGCAGACTAAACAAACCTAGTTCCCTCAGTCTCTCCTCTTCAGTCATGTGCTCCAGCCCCCTCATCATTTTTGTTGCCCTCCTCTGGGTTCTCCAATTTCACCACATCTTTTTTGTAGTGGGGGGCCCAAAACTGGACACAATACTCCAAATGTGGCCTCACCAATGCCGAATAGAGGGGAATAAGCACTTCCCTCCATCTGCTGGCAATGCTCCTATTGATGCAGCTCAATACATTGTTAACCTGCTTGGCAACCAGGGCACACTGCTGACTCATATCCAGCTTCTTATCCACTGTTACGCCCAGATCCTTTTCTGCAGAACTGCTGCCTAGCTCGTCGGTCCCCGGTCTGGAGCTGTGCATGGGATTCTTCCATCCTAAGTACAGGACTCTTCACTTGTCTTTGTTGAACCTCATCAGGTTTATTTTGGCCCAATCGTCCAATCTGTTTAGGTCCTTCTGTATCCTATCCCTCCCTTCCAGGGTATCTACGACTCCACCCTTCTTAGTGTCGTCTGCAAACTTGCTGAGGGTGCAATCTACCCCATCCTCTAGATCATTAATGAAGTTGAACAAAACCAGCCCCACTCCTCCTCCCAACCCTCACTGGCTCCCTACACATGCACAAGGGGCCCACACACAGGTAGCCCCTCCCTCCCACTTCCACGCATTCTTCTCCCCACAATGAAGAATGGGAGCTGGCAGCACAAACGGCCGCCCATGCAGGCCTGGCGCTAAAGTTTAATATAAAGCAGAGGATCAGAGCCGTGTTCCTATGTTTCTGTATTGCACCCGCTGCCATGCTTCGTAAGGAGCAAATAAATTACAGAGGGGCCAAAAAGGAGGTGGGAACTGGCCATGAGAGGTCATGGAGTGCAACATTCTTTGTGTCTCCTCTGCCTGTTTATGCTGCCGGTTCAGGCCCTTCTTTTTACTGATCACCCCACAACCGTGGTCTCCTTTTCTGAAAACTGAAAAAACAAGCTTGGAGAGTGATACAGCACGGCCATAAACTCACTCGGATGTTCCCCTGGATGCCACCTGAGCTGCTGCGCCCCTAGCTCTCCAGCCTGGGATGCATTTTACACTACTTTGCTAGCGAAAAGCAGGCACCCCAGGCTCCTCTCACTGGCAGCTATCAGCATGTCAAGTCACTCCCAGGCATGCTTTCCCAGCCACTCCTGAATTATACACAGGATAACACCCGCAAGTTCTGCGCCTCAGCCTTGCACCTAAGAAATGTGCACTGTGCACCGTCCAGCACCCTATTGAACAACGCAAGCTCGTTAATCGTCTATCACTTCATCAAAGGAAAAAATGACGCACCAGCCCTTGTTTTCCTGAGTAGAGATTCCCCAAACACTGCAACCAAAAATCACGGGTTTAGATTAAACAACAAAACAAGTTTATTAACCAGAGAAGGATAGTTTTGAAGTAATTATAAGCAAGGATAAGATGTCATGGAGATCACAGATGTCACAGATTGAGTGACTTCTAGAGACCTCAGTGACGTTTTCTGCCTCACCTCCAGGTGGTGAGCCAGAGCTGTC
This sequence comes from Mesoclemmys tuberculata, assembly GCA_007922155.1. NCBI lineage: Eukaryota > Metazoa > Chordata > Testudines > Chelidae > Mesoclemmys > Mesoclemmys tuberculata. The sequence continues at coordinate 3,354,933 of ML675642.1, forward strand.
AGCCATGTGGGAGGCCTCTTCGCTCTCAGCGGTCCTGAGTGCCCCCTCCACACAGCTCCCGCCTGCAGGTGGTAGGGGGGGACCCTGGATCCCCCAGCCAACATGGGCAGGGAAGATGTCCCAGAGCCCCAATCTGCCATTGGCAACAGGCTCCCACAGCTTCCAGATGCCATGGGGAGACCCCAGAGCTCAGAGCTGCCACAAGAGGAGGGGGGACAGCTGAGCTCCAGTTTCTCCTGTGGTGGCTCTGAGCTCCATGGTCATCCTACTGATGATGGTGGCCCTGGACCTTTCAGCCGCAGTGGGGGAACCCTGCTGCTATCAGCTGCTGTGGGCACCACTACCCTGCTATGGTGGGTTGTGGGAGGACTATAGCCCTAAGCATCTATAGGGTGGTCCCACAGTCACCATGAGCAGTGGGGGAACCCCAGAGCCCCGAGCTGCCACACATGGCAAATGTCTCCCCCCCTGGCAGCTGGGATAGGGCTCTTATCCCTCCTCGCCCTGGGCTTCAGTATTGTCCGGTCACCCCCCCTCCTATTATGTTTAGTAAAAGTCACAGACAGGTCATGGGCTTCCATGAACTTCTGTGTATTGCCCATGACCAGTCTGACTTTTACTAAAAATAACCAGGACAAAATTTTAACCTTAATTAGAAGTGATAAGGCATAAAGGTCAGAATAAGTTGTAAAAGATAAACACACAACCTAATTCCTAAACTTTACCAAACTGAGTGAGATGTGAAACAAACAGCTTTCTCGCCCCAACAGATGGCCCTGGCAGTTCAAAGGTCTTAGTTCAAAGACTGTATTTCCTCTCAGCCTGGGACCACTCCCTTTAATTCAGAGTCCGTCAGGTATTCATTAATGTTATGAACAGAGAGATGTAAGGTGAAGAGGAGAGATAATTTGTGTGTTGTGGGTTCTCTTTTCTTATACCTTTTCCCCTTCTTTGACAATTACCTCCAGCTGGGATTCATGCAAGTCAACCTGTTTTCCCCAGACCGTCAGTTGTTCTCCACTAAGAATATGTAAAGTTCTTGCTCACACCCTCCTTCCTGCCAGAACCTGGTTGTTTAGCTTAGGTGATAGTCCCTGATGTTCATTTGATTATGCTGGCACTTCACTGTGCCTTTGTCTCTGAAAAACTAGTTTGAACCTGATTTTGTAACTTTGTAACATGTTACAGTAACATCACCGTTATACAGTAGAATCTCAAAACTTTACATACAAAGGTGCCGCATGTTTTACCAAGACCATAATGTTCAGTAGATTATGAGTTTTCAAATGATACCTCACAAGGCATACGGTGTACAAGATATAACCACATAAAAGTGGGGAATATGGGGTACAGGGTGTCACACTGTACCAGCCAAAGCTTCAGTGAAGAAAGCAAAGGGAGGGAGAAAGCAGATCCTCTGTCGCCCTCAGCAAGGACAAAGCAAGGTTTTAGCTAAGAAACTTAAAACAGCGTTTCAGTATCATATAACATACCTCCCCTCTTTTTCTTAGCACTGTCTGTGTGTGCCAGAACTCACGGAGTCATATATAACTGCACGGGTCAGCTATTAGCAATTGCATCAAAATCTGCCTTCCAATTCTACTACTGCAGTAACTCTTAATAGTAGCAGCATATCTGGAGTGTATCACGAATGTATAGAAAAGTAGGTCACGTCTGAGAAGCATAAACTGAGATCTAAACCAAGAGTGCATTTTCAGAAAAAACCTCCGACTGTTATAGTACCTACCTCACACCTGAATTTTGCAGAAGATGGAGCTACCGCCAGTATTAATAAGAAGTTGCTTTAAAAGTAGCAATTCCTCTCTTTTCCTCCTACAAAGTTATCGGATTTTTAAGGCAAAAGGTAAAAGAAAAAGCTGTATGTATTATGCATGGAGGCAATACATTTTTTATGAGACTTCTTGTAGCTACAATGTCTCCAGACCATTTTAAGGTAATGAGGTACTATGGAGCATGTCATCTGTCGATTCTCTATTCCTCGCTCACAGCCTTTTCGAAGGCTTGGCAGAGTTAACACCTTTCTGCCAATTGCATGTCGTTTGGGATTCCTAATCACAACAGTGCTTTTTTACTCAGTCACATGCCACTTGCTTGCAAAAACAGCAGGCCAGAGCCTTAGTTGGTGGAAACCGAAGTCGCATTACTGATTTTAATGGCACAACAGTGATTTACTCCACTGAAAGATCTGGCCCAATACGTTTAATTTCACAGGCCTGGGGCAGACACACACTGCCCAGTGTCTGTAGTTAAAGGGGGGCTGTCCAAGGTGCTGGGTGTTCAAGGTGAGCAACTTTAGCTCCTGCTGCTTCTGTGTTTCAAACAAACAACCCCAAGTTACAATCATTACCAGGTGCCCACTGTTCATTTGAGCAACAACGCAGTGCCCACAACCTCACAGCACCCCTGGACAACCTGACAAGACCACAACACATGCAATCCTGCCACGTTCCTGAACAACCGAACAGCAACACCGGGTGCACAGTCCAACAGTGCTCTCGTGCAATCCTCCTCTGCAACCCTACAACAACAAACATGGAACCCAACCCTGCTGTGCTTCTTGTCAACGTTTCAAACAAACAGGACCCTCAACACCCTGACGGCAAAGGATGCCGGGGGCAGACTGTGGACTAAAGCAGCTGTTAGCCGGAAAGCAAATTTTAGTTTCATGCTTTTAAAGAGTTCATCTTTATTGTATTTTATTGAAGAAACACCACCAGAAGCAGCAGCAGCAATTCCTATTCACATGAACACTGTGTGGCTGATACAGTCCTTCAGCTAGTTTTAATGTTTAATCCATAATTTACTGTGCCTGACAGTCACAGAAGAAAGGAAGGGAAAAACAAGCATTCAAAATCTCGACTGTCTTTGTAAGCAAAGATAAGATGGAAGCAGGGCATGTGTAAATGTAGGCATCTGCAAAACTTTAATGGAGACCTCGGCTCTCTCTGAACTCTGCCACCCTGCCAGATGATTGAAGTTCTCTGCCGGGAATCCTTCAACACATGTGGGAGAAAAAACAGGAAATGTACTGCCAAGTCCACTGTGCAGGAGTTTCTACTAGCAGATCAGAAGGCAAGCTGCTTGGTAAAAATGATCAGCCTTGCCACTCTGTGCTTTTGAAATACAGACTGCACAACATGACGGCAGGGGGTGGAGTACTGGGTTGTGGTGGATAGGCAATCTGCTGCCACATGAAAGGTTTGGACTCTTCCATCCTCAGCAGGAAAAGGGATCACACGTAGTAGGCAGAATCAGAGGGAGAAGGATATTCTGATCAGAACCACTTACTCGTGGACAATGCTGCTGAGCTAGCAAATTTCAAACCCGCCCGGCACTAGCAGAAGAATAAAATGTACAAAGACCTGATGCATCACTGGCCACACAAAAATGGGGAGGATATTTCCCCACTTACCGTTATAGCTGCTTCCTTTGTTATTTTATATTATCCTGAGCTGCCAGAGGGGTCTAGTGGACTAGGCATTGGATGGTGTCTGGACTCGGAGGTTCTAGGCCGGCTCCACTTTTTGAGAGAGCTTGAGAAAAATCACCTAACCCAATCCATACCTCCTCCATTTGCATAATGGCGTTGATAAATTCTCATGTGATTCATGGATATGCCTGGATATTGCAGTGTCAGTGACGCTGTAAGGTTACAAAACAGTTCCCATTATAAAGAAAGAAAAATCCAACCCTATTTTTCAGATGTTTTTACCTCGGGAAGACATTCAGGAAGGCTGATTTTTTTCCCAAAGGTCTTTTCCCAAAGATGACTGTGTTTGGTATGTTTGAGTAAAAATGGTTTAGGATGTTTTTCCTAATGTCCAACATAAACTGCCCTTGTAGCAATTTAAGTCCATTGCTTTTTGTCCTATCCTCAGAAGTTAAAGAGAACATTTTTTCTCCCTCCTCCTTGTAACATTTTATATACTTGAAAACTGTTATCATGTTCTCCCTCAGTCTTTTCTTCTCCAGACTAAACAAATGCAATTTTTTCAGTCCTCTCTCCTAGGTCATGTTTTTTAGACCTTTAATCACATTGGTTACTCTTTCTGGACTTTCTCCAATTTGTCTACATCTTCCCTGAAATGCAGCATACAGAACTGGACACAATACTCCAGCTGAAGCTTAGAGTAGAGCAGAATTACTTCTCATATTTTGCTTACAACACTCCTGATAATACATCCCAAAATGATGTTTGCTTTTTTGCAACAATGTTACACTGTTGACTGATATATAGCTTGTAATCCATTATGGCACCCACATCCCTTTCCACAGTACTCCTTCCTAGACAGTCATTTCCCATTCTGTAAGTGTGCAACTGATTGTTCCTTCCTAAACAGAGTACCTTGCATTTGTCCATGTTGAATTTCATCCTGTTTATTTCAGACCATTTCTCCAGTTTGTCCAGATCATTCTGAATTTTAATCCTATCTTACAAAGCATTCGCAACCCCCTCCAGCTTGGTATTATCTACAAACTTTAGAAGTGTGCTCTCTATGCCTTTATCTAAATCAATGATAAAGATATTGAACAGAACTGGACCCAGAACCGATCCCTGCGGGACCCGACTCAATATGCCCTTCCAGCTGGATTGTGAACCACTGATAACTACTGTCTGGAAACTGTTTTCCAACCAGCTATGCACTCACCTTATAGTAGCTCCATCTAGGTCGTATTTCCCTAGTTTGTTTAGAGAAGGTCATGCGAGACAGTATCAAAAGCCTTACTAAAGTCAAGATATACCACAACTACTGCTTCCCCCCATCCACAAGGCTTGTTACCCTGTCAAATAAAGCTATCAGGTTGGTCTGACATGATTTGTTCTTGACAAATCCATGCTGACTTTTACTTATCACCTTATTATCTTCTAGGTGTTTGCAAATTGATTGCTTAATGATTTGTTCCATTATCTGTTTGGGTACCAAAGTTAAGATGACTGCTCTCTAGTTCCCCTTATTATAGATTGACACTATATTTGTCCTTTTCCAGATATCTTCTCCGTCACCTCCTTGAGTATTCTAGGATGTATTTCATCAGGCCCTGGTGACTTAAAGACATCTCACTTGTCTAAGTAATTTTAACTTGTTCTTTCCCTATTTTCTCTGACCCTGCCCCACTTTCACTGGCATTTACTAGATCGGATGCCCAGTCACTACTAAGGTTTTTGGAGCAAACTGAAACCAAAGTCATTTAGCAATTCTGCCATTTCCCCATTTTCTGTTATTATTCACTCCCCCCTTCCCCCTTTTACAGGACATCTTCCTCTTGCTCTCATTAAGGGTGAATTAGCTGGTCCCCAGAATGGCACCAAATCAACCCAGCCAACCTTCCCAATATTTTGGGAACCCCCAGTCTGATTACTAGGTTTTTTCCACTTGTTGCCTTGTCCTAACACCAAAATGCCCCATTAGCCTGGAGGAACATGCTCATTTTAGGAGCTAGGAGTCTTCCCACTTCTACTGACTGCAATTCTCTGCAATTGAAAACCCTGATATAGGACAAAATTATTCTTTTTAGGCAGAGTCTCACATCGGGGGCAGCACATTGCACCAGCAGGAGCTTGCATGCACAACAGAGAGGTGTCTGTTTTGGGACACTGATAATGAAGAATCATATTACCAGGTCATCAGAGGACACGTACAATCCTCCAGCCATCAAAGGCTTACTGAGCCCCATTACTGGCTTTTTTCCCCTGAGGTGGGGGGGTGGGGAAGATAGTTGTTAATAAGTCTACAGTGCACTCCATTGTGGGAACCCAGTTCCACGGAAGAGCACACAACACAGTTCTTGCTGTCCTTCATGTTAACCTTTTAACATCCGTGCATGCAAAGAAAACAATGCCCAGAAAATCCTTCCTCGGTGAGACAATAAACTCTATAGACCATGTTCAGCACATTCAATTTCTCTGCAGTCAATGGGTCGCACCAGGGATTAATCTATGCCCATGACTCAGAACAGGAGTCTGCAGACTTATTTTGAGTGAGTTAGAACAATATTGCGCTGGCAGAAAGCCAAGCACTGAATCAACAGCAATGAGTTAGCTGTAGAGCAGCACGGCTGGCAAAAATAAGCCCTGAAAACATTCTTGTCTTTGGGTGTCAGGGGTGGACATCCTGCTCTCCAGTCAAGCTACTGCTGTGCCATCCATGCGTTCCCCTGGCCAGAGAGGACACAGCCAGGTAGCAGAGAGAAATGCAGTATTTTTTTTGGCGTATTGTTTTCTTAGAGTGTACGGATTCCTAGTAGACACAGTTTTAGGCGCTAAGATCAATTCCTCAGTCCACCCATTGTGAAAAATATGGGACTAAGAGGGTCTTTAAAATGTGGCCTAAAAATCTACATGGACACACTGAAAATGGCACAAACGGAAACACACGCGGCAAAAGTCCTAGTGGAGACAGGATCCCTGGAGGACCCGTTTCACCCTCTAAGTCAGAGGTTTTCAAACTGTGAAGCATGCAGGGACCTGACAGGGCCATGATGAAGGGCCAGGGTCAGGTGGGGGCTCTGTCTGGCAGGAGAAACAGACTGGCTCTACAGGCCGTCTTGGCTGCCGCTCCCCCACGGCAGCAGCCACCAGCCAGCAGTTACTCTCCTCTGCTGGGGAGGCTGGCAGGAACTTTGTGAGCAGGGAGCTGCACGCCATGAGTCCTGGTTCCCCTGCCAGATGCAGCCTACGGCTGACCCCGGCCCTTCCGTGCAGCCCTGGGCCTGGAGCCCCCTCTGCTTCTCTGGATGTGGATGGAGCTGCACGAAGGGCTGGTGGTCCGGACGGTGCTGCGTTCAGCAGGGGGGCAGTACTCAGCTCTTGACCCCGGTCCTGGAGCACCACCCCAGTCATTTCTTCTGGGCAAGTGGGGAGTGAGACGGGCCAGGAGCTCGGTCCTGGCAGCCACAACTGGCCAAGCGCTGCAGGGAGAGGAGAGCTGCCTCAACTGCCACATGGTGAGTAGCCCTCCACATCCCCCATGGGCACTCCCCGTTCCTGACTCCCATGGGTACTGAGCACCTGTGCCGTGCAGTAATCCTGTTTCCTAGAAAGAGAGGTGTACACGGGACGTGAATCGCTGGGAAGGGCACAGCACAATGCACTTGGGAACCCCCTGCACTACGTCAAGTCCACGTTTAGCAGAGCTGCTCCTGACTGCATTACCATTCCACACCACGGATGAAAGCTCACGGTTTGTCTAATTGCTAACAAGCTCATTTCCAGAAGGCGGCAGCAGGGATATGGGGCTGGAATCCACTACCTGTCTGCAAAGTGAACCACTAAACCGATTGCACAGTGATACAAGACACCTCCACCGCGGGCAAAGGGCTTTTCACCAGGGTATGAACATTCCCTCTCCAAAGTTCATCAGAACTTTGCCAATTTTGAAAGCGTTTCCAACAGACATATTGTGACGAAGGGGTAAGATGTCAAGTATATGCCCGGCTATGTGCAATAAACACCCAGTCTCATAGACCTGAAAGCCAGAAAGGACCATCATGATAGCGAGTCTGATGTCATGCACGTGGCAGGCCACAAAGCCTCACCCACCCAGTCCTGTAACAGACCCCTAACCTCTGGCTGAGTTATGGAAATCTTGATTGAAAGACTTCATGTTACAAAGAAGCCATCATTTACTCAAGCTCAAGCCAAACCAGTGACCCATACCACTACACGGCAGAGGGAGACAAACACCCCCCAGGGTCTCTTCCAGTCTGACCAGTCCTCTCGCTGAGGAGTGAAGGGGGTGAAAACAAAAAAAAGGGAGAGAGAACAGTGACAGGATGTTGACAAGATGGCCCCACTGTGAAACCCAGGGATTGTTATAGAAGTCTAGGAGCACATGTCAGTGCATTTTGCCTGAAGACTAGGGTCCAGATCCCCCAAAAGTACTTAGGAATTCAACTCCCATTAATTTCAATGGGAGTTAGGAACCTCAATATCTCGGGGGCTCTGGGCCTAGGTCCAGTTCCACATTGCGGGGTAGGGCTTTCCCAGAAGCTGGACAAAATGAAATGCAGTGAATGAGATATTTGAGAAATTTGGCCCCGTTTGTTTTTTGAAAATGATCCCCCAATCACTCTCTGCTATTTACAGGTGTGTTCATTCGTCTACACGGCTTGACCAAGAGTTTACAGGAGCATATTTCTGCCCAGGAAGCGACCCCACGTGCAGTTCAGCTCTCTGACTGTGTGATTATCAAGCTCCCCCAAGAGCTTCTAAACTGGCTGCATGAATGCTTCTGGAGGGGACAGCTGTGTCTTTTGTCCTTTATGCAACAGTAATAGCACAGCGAAACCACAAGGGCACAGTGGGGGTCCAGGTAACCATGTTTATTAACTATCCACAACATAGTTTCTCTCTCTCTCTCTCACCCCTCCCCGCTCTGGCTGGTTTTCTAAAATACAGACACCGTGGACACCACTAGAAGCCTCACTAACTATTTAAAGGGTTACTGCCCTATTCCTACTGTGGCAAACGGCTGACTTCACCCTAGTGGGTCTCGCGCTTTGCCTCTTGTAGTGGGCCAGGGTGTCACCAGTTACCCCTGTCTCCCCAGGGAGGGGGGTAGGGACCCGGGCCCACCCACTCCTCCAGGTCCCAGCCCAGGGGCCCTACAAGTAGCAGCTCTGTGCTGCTGGCACCTTACTTGCAGCTGCAGGCTTTTCCCCTGGGCTATTTTCAGCCCTCTGCCCTGGCTTCTTGAGCCCAGTACCTGCCTCAGGACTCCACCTCTCTCCCACACACCGCCGCACTCCGTCCTGCTCCTCTTCACAACTCCACACACCGCCGCACTCCGTCCTGCTCCTCTTCACAACTCCACACACCGCCGCACTCCGTCCTGCTCCTCTTCACAACTCCACACTCCTCTGCGCAGTAGCACCACACACCTACTCCTTCAGCTCGTGCCCTGTCTCTCAGGAGTAGAGGATTTTTATCAGGCACCTGGCTGGGGCCTTAATTGGTGTCAGCTGCCCCTAATTACCCTCTAATGACTCTGGCTACTCTACAGGGAATAAAGCCTGGAACGTTCTGGCACTTACATACCGCCCCTCTCCTACTGTCCTGTGCCCTCGCTATACCACACTAGACACTATCATACCCTTGCTAGCATATAGTCACACAAGCCTTCACAGCAGTTTTTCTCCCCCACAAATAAAAAGGATCCTTCCCCTCCTCACATATAACCCCCCTGAAAGCAGGAGGAGACCTCAGAGCGCAGAGGACTTTGTCGGCCGCTGTGTTCAGGGGCTAGTGGAAAGATGCCTTACACTCCCCTCACTCTGGAAATACCTACTGCTGAGGCTGGTTACAAACTCCCTGGATTCAGTCCACAGAGATACTCAAACAGTTGGGTGACCGTAGTGGCCGGCTGGAGAGGCGAGGGGTCTCTCTGGCGCAGTCCTGGTGTTTGGCCACAGAATGGGGGAAATCCAATCGGCCAGTCAGCATCTCATGCTGTTCCAGCTGAAGTTGATGGCAACAGTTCCAATGGTTGCTTTAGGAGAAGCAGCCGGCCCTGATGCTGGGATGTACTGAATACCAACACCCTCCCTCCCCCATGCAAGACTACAGCAGCAGAGGACTCTCTGTGTTTCGTAGAGCTGGTCTACACTGGGCATCTACGTCAGCATACCTACGTCTCTCCGGGGTGTGAAAAATCCACACCCCTGAGAGACATAGCTATGCCAACCTCGCTCCCTGGTGTGCACGGTGCTAGGTCGACAGAAGAATTCTTCCCTCAACCTAGCTTCTACGTCTGGAGGAGAATGGCTTAGTATCGTGATGAGAGAACCCCTTCAGTCGCTGTAGAGAGTGTCTCTACTGAAAAACTACGGTAATTTAAGTGTAGACATACGCTTAGGATCAGGCCCTTACACTGAACACTGACTGAATGTGAAAAGAACAAAAAAAGAAGGTGAAATATCTGGCCAGGATCACCTCCAAAGAAATTGATTCATTTCCCGGACTACAAAGACATAGCCTGAAGGCAATCACAACCTTTCCCCTGAAGCACTCCAAAATTTACTTGGAGAAAGCGAATGCTTCAGAACAGGACAGAGGCGGACTCAGATCACAGCCTCTCTTCAGTACAAAGCTCAAGATTAAGCCAGCAGATGATAAATCACTTTTTAGCTTTCGAGATGTTAATTGCTCCAGGTCGGGGCTAAAGTTCTTGACAGAACAGGCAGAGTTCACGGGCAGTTGCCTAGGCACCACAGCTGCCTGGTCTGCTCCACAATAGAAATGTGATTTGAAGTCAAAGCGGCTACATCATTAAAATTCATGAGCAACTAAATATTCACCCTCTTTATTACACATCATGAGCATTTTGCTTTCTAGAGTTCACCATTCACAGAGTCATTTAGCTGAGGTTAGCCCTGCTTTGAGCAGGGGGTTGGACTAGATGACCTCCTGAGGTCCCTTCCAACTCTGATATTCTATGATTCATAAATTCCAAGGCCAGAAGGGACCATTGTGAACATCTAGTTCAGTGGTTCTCAACCTTTCCAAATCACTGTATTCATTTCAGGGATCTGATTTGTCTTGGGTACCCCAAGTTTCACCTCATTTAAAAACAACTGGCTTACAAAAATAAGACATAAAAATACAGAAGTGTCACAGCACCCTGTTACTGAAAAATTGTTGACTTTCTCATTTTTACCATATAATTATTAAAGAAATCAATCGGCATATAAATATTGTACTTACATTTCAGCGTGTAGTATCTAGAGCAGTATAAATAAGTCGTCGTCTGTGTGGAATTTTAGTTTATACTGGCTTTGCTTTTTAGGTAGCCTGTTGTAAATGTAGGCAAATATCTAGATGAGCTGAAATACCCACTGGAAGACCTCTGTGTACCCCTAGGGGTACGTGTACCCCTGGCTGAGAACCAATGATCTAGTCTGATCTCCGGTAAAGCCCAGGCCATAGAACTTCCCCAAAATAATTCCTTGAGCAGATCTCTTAGAAAAACATCCAGTCTTGATTTAAAAATTGCCAGCGATGGAGAATCCCACGACCCTTGGCAAATTGTTGCAATGGCCGGTTACCTTCACTGTTGAAAATGGATGCCTTATTTCCAGTCTGAATATGTCTTGCTTCAGCTTGCAGCCATTGGATCATGTTAGACCTTCCTCTGCTGGACAGAAGGGTCCATTATCAATTCTTTGTTCCCATGTAGGTTCCTATATACTGCAATCAAGTCACCCCATAACTTTCTCTTTATTTACGGAAATAGTTTGAGCCCCGTGAATCTATCACTACAAGGTAGGTTTTCTAATACTTTAATCCTTTTCATGGTTCTTCGCTGAATCCTCCCCAATTTATCACGTCCTTCTTAATTGTGGACACCAGAACAGGGCACAATATTCCAGCAGCTGTCACCCCATTGCCAAGCAGAGGTAAAATAACCTCTTTATTCCTGCTCAAGCGTTCCCTGTTAATGCATCCAAGAATCACATTACTGTCTTTTTGCCACAGTATTGCACAGGGAGCTCATGTTCAGTTGATTATCCACCCCACGCCCAAAGCTTTTGTCAGAGCCATCGCTTCCTAGGATGGAGACCCCCATTCTGTAAGCATGGCCTACGTTCTTTGTTTCTAGATAGAGACATTTCGCCATATTAAAATGCATACTGTTTGCTTGCACCCGGATAAACAAGTGAGCCAGATTGTTCTGTATCAGTGTCCTATCGTCTTCATTTTATCACTCTGCCAATGTGTGTGTCATCTGCAAACTTGATCAGTGATGATTTTATGTTTTCTTCCATATCATTTTAAAGAAGTTAAATAGCATAGGGCCAAGAACTGATCCCTGTGGAACGCCATTAGAAATGCATCCATTCAGTGATAATCTCATGTTTACAATTACACGTTAAGACCTGTCATTTAGCCAATTTTTAATCCATTTAATGTGTGCTATGTTAATTTGTTATCGCTCTAGTTTTTTAATCAAAATGTTGTGTGTCTTCCAGAAGTCTAATTATATTACATTGACATTATCATCTTTATCAACCAAACCTGTAATCTCATAAAGATACCAAGTTAGTTTGACAGGATATGTTTTTCCATAAACCCATCCTGATTGTCATTAATTTGTAACTGGCATTACTCTCCGTTAATTCTTTGTTAATCGAGTCCTGAATCAGCCACTCATTTTCTAGCCCGGGATTGATGTCAGATTGACAGGTCTATAACTACCTGGCTCATCCAGTTTACCTTTTTTTAAATAATGGCACAACGTTAGCTGTCTTCCAGCTTTCTGCAACTTCCCCAATGTTACAAGAGTTATTGAAAATCAACATTAAGGTTCCAGTGATCACCTCAGCCAGCTCTTTTAAAACTCTTGGACTCAAGTTATCTGGACTTGCCAATTTAAAATTAGCATTATTTAAAATTATGCCTTTAAGTCCCCTATTTTTTGTAGAATTTATTTAACTATGATTTTCCAGCTCTGAACTGATACCAATTTGACATGTGGCTTGAACAGGACTCCTGGATTTTTTCCCCAACTCAGTTACTAATTCACTGTGACACATAACCCAAGTCACTCGTGGTATGTCTACACTGCAAAGAAAAACCTGTAGCATCAAGTCTCAGAGCCCAGTTCAATGGACTCAGGGTCCGGGGTCTCAGGCTACGGGGCTAAAAATAACAGTGTTGATGTTCTGGATCAGGGCTAGATCTGAAACTCAGGATCTCGGAGCCCGGGTTCCAGCCCGAGCCAGAACATCTAACACTGCTATATTTAGCCACACAGCCTGAGCTCTGAAACTTGGCACCAGGGTTTTTTTATTGCAGTGTAGACATACCTTAGGCTTGGCGTGACTCTGTGCCTTACAAGTCTTTGAAATGAGGATAATAATGTATCCCTACCTTACACAGGGGAGCGGTTAGTCACAAGTTAGTGTCCACAAATCACTACGAAACAAAGAAATCCTAATATAAAACAATCCCCCCCTCTTCTAAAGTCGGTCTTCCAAACTTTACAAAATCAACCAATTTAAACAAACCAAAGCATGCAATCCTCCATCGACTGCAAATCAAGATGCAGGCAGTTGCTTTAATTGCTGGCTCGGTTTTCCAAAACGGTACTGACTCTTTTAATCGCTGTGAGCGCTCCGTACGTTGTGTGTTCATTTTTCTTTCTATTCATTATTTATTTGCACCGGTTTTCATATTTTAAAGTTGAGGAGATACAAATTATTAAATGAGTTCTGTGCATAAGGTAATCAACCTACTACAGGCTGTCTTCACTCCCCTCCAATATGGTAGGGATTCCTTTTGCCAGATGGAGGGTGTCTGTTCTTTCAGTATACACACATTAGCATCAAATGGACAGACCTGGCATTTATATACCATCAGGAGAACAGACCAAAACACAGTAGGTGTTGGATTAATTCAAACAGCCGCTGAAACCTCATGGACAACTTTTGAAAACAACGGGCTGTCTGATATGAAATATTTTCTCTGTACTTTCCTCTTTTGTTTATTTGCCAGAGGCGTGTACTAGAAAACTAGCTCTTTTTGGCTTCTTAAGCAACAGGTGAAGATGAGTCTGTTTCCCTCAGGCGGTCATAGAATCCTAGAAGATGAGGGTTGGAAGGGACCTCAGGAGGTATCTAGTCCAACCTCCTGCTCAAAGCAGGACCAACCCCAATTAAATCATCCCAGCCAGGGCTTTGTCAAACTGGGCTTTAAAAACCTCTAAGGATAGAGATTCCATCATCTCCCTAGGTAACCCATTCCAGCGCTTCACTAGCCTCCTAGTGAAAATTCAGAATCCTCTGTTTGTGGCAAAGCAAATTATCCCACCCCGGCCAACTAGGAGGTCAAAAGGAGATCATTAGGCCTTCAGATGGGAAAGTTAAGCACCTGGACCAATCAGCAGCCTAATCTAGCAAGGCATTTACACCACCCTCATCATTTTGATATCTGAGGTTCAAAGTTATAGGTTAATCCGGTGTCCTAAATAATTGTAATCTATTCTAGCACAATGTAGAGGCTCATATTTTAGCATTACAGGCCCTGGGTTCAAGCTCTGCTTTCATTGACACCTGGGTTTCAGTATATAATAAAGCGATGGACAGGAAATTTAGGACAGAGTAGCAGAACAGAACAGGCTCCAAAAAGAATATCTGAACATGAGACCTGAAGTACACTTGCTTTTCCTACCCAATATCTGTGGATTGGCTTTACTGATTTTTTTTAAAAGCAGTTCTTGTAACAAGAAGATGCTGTAGAACACTTCCCAAGGTCATTTTTCTAAAATATCTGCTCTAGGAATTATTGTTCTATGAAGTTCCATGGCCTGGGTCAAACTAGATGGCCACAATGGTCCCTTCCAGCCTTGGATGCTTAGTATCTAGGAATCAGTCCTCTGGGAACACTCTTGGCTTGGCAAAGTCTGCCTGCTCATGGCTGGCACATGGGCCAGGCGTGCTGTCATTAACAGTGTGTTTAAATGAGTGTGTAGTAATTCCAGTGTCTTTTATTTCACCTTCTTCAAATGTTCTCCTTTTCTTTTTAAAACTACACATTTGTGCTTTGGATTTGTGGGCCACAAAAGCTTCTGAACGCTGATGACATACACAGACGGAACAACTCTCTTTACCGTTGTTTCCCCTTACAAGTCACACGGGGCTGGTCTACACATATAACGTTGCAACAGCGCAGCTGTAGCGCTTAATGAGCATGCAACCTACACCAATGGGAGAGCTTCTCCTGCTGGTGCATAATCTACCTCCCTGAGAGAGGATAGCTACGTCAATGGGAGAAGCCCATCCATCGACATAGTGCTGTCCACACCCAGATTTCGGTTGGAATAGTTGCATCATGCAGGGGTGTGGACTTTCCCCCGAGCAACATAGCTCTACTAACCTAACTCCGTCGTGCAGACGACGCTAGAGTCTTGCAAGGTGCTCGCCTTAAACAAAGTTGCTTTTGTTCTTTGTTTTTTAAAACCATTCCCTTTTATGTTACTCTGGGAGATCCTCAGCTAAGGACTGAGACTTCGAGCAGCTCTGGGGGCAAGCATTTTCTCTCCCACCTGCACGGAGGATCTCTCATACACAGCAGTCGCAGCTAAGAGATCTGCAATGCAGATCAGAGAGGAGACGTTTGCCCTTAATTTTGCCCTTCTTCTTACTAAGTTGAAGCATTAATGAATCAATCATTGCCATTAACCCTACGTAACTGTTTGTCCTTACACCTGATCTGAGAGGATTTCTAGATATAAATATTCATCCCATAATAATGACACTTTCAGAAACACTTATTCCAGACGATGGCCATTTCTATTAAGGAGCTGTAGAGATACCAAACATCAATTTAATCAGATGTTCCTTGCAAACCACCTGTTACCTAAGCAGCAGCTATGCCATAAGAGGACCTTACACTTTATAAAGTGCAGCTGATGAGAACTGGAGTGGGAAGGGCAAGAAAAAGAGAGACAGCTATTTTAAATGTACCAGAAACCACATTCTGGAAAAAAACACCACCTAGATCATATTATCCACAGACGTCAAAGCATCTTCTTCTCCATTATACAGATGGGGAAACAGAGGCATAGCGCAAGGAAGAGACTTACCCAAGGACACCCAGCAGGCCCCAGTGACAGGGTGAAGAACAGAACTTAGGTCTCCTGAGCCTCAATCCAGCACTTTAGCCACTAAACCATACTGCCTCCTGTGTCTTTGACACACACAGAGAGAGAAAAAACACAAAAATATGGATGTGAATATATATTATACAACTGGTAAAATGATGATTTATTTGAAAAGTTATTCCCTGCTCAAAGTATCTTCTTTCCAGGGAGGAGAAAAAAGCAGGAGACGCATGAATTCCACTAGGGACCTTTCTCTGGACATTTAATTTACCTGCAAAGCCCTCGGGACTTGATTCAACAAGGCGTTTAAAGCCGATGCTTCACTTAAAGCATGTGCTCTAGTCCCAATGGTTTCAATGAATGCCATCATTTCTGTGAAGACTTCAGAATTAGGCTTTGCAAGCATACAGTGGAGGTGAAACAGCCGCACACAAGTGGAAAGAGGGAAGCTTTGGGCTAAACACAAAACAGCGGTGGTGGGCACACTGCAATCACACACACACCCACAGCTGGCCCAACTCCCCCGATTTTACGACAAAATAAAACCATCTCAGCAAGAGGCGTAGAGTTTTTTCACCAAACTTTTAGCGACAAAGCATCAGGGTAGACACCGCACTTGGTTCTATCGCAGTAAATGGCCTCCATGAAGTGTCCTGCAATGCCCATCCTGAACACTATGGACACCAGTTTGAACTCCGCTGCCTTGCAGCCATCTGCGCCTCTCCCTTTAAAGTCCCAGGAATTTTTGAAATTCCACTTCCTGCTTGGTCGGCCTGGTGAGCTCACATCTCATCTTGGTGGCTCTGTGCACCACATGCTCT
Organism: Mesoclemmys tuberculata; assembly: GCA_007922155.1. NCBI lineage: Eukaryota > Metazoa > Chordata > Testudines > Chelidae > Mesoclemmys > Mesoclemmys tuberculata. Next base: position 3,371,374 of record ML675642.1, read on the forward strand.
GCCAGTTGGAGCGCACCATAGCTGCTGGACCTGGTCGGCATTTGGGGAGAGTTGTGCAGTCCCAGCTCCACTCCAGCTGAAGGAACTTTGACACATTCGGTCAAATTTCTCACTTGATGGTGGAGAAAGGCTATGAGTGGGACACGGTGCAGTGCCGTGCGAAAATCAAGAAGCTGCGGCAGGGGAACCATAAGGCTAAGAAGTCAAACCGTCGCTCTGGTCCAGAGCCAAAGAGCTGCCGCGTCTATAAGGAGCTGGAAGCCATCCTCAGTGGCAACCCCAGCTCCACCGCCAAGAGACCTGTGGATACCTCCGCAGGCCTGGAGGCAGTGGACGCACGACTCTACCCCAATGAAGAAGCTGTGGATGAGGAAGCTGAGTTTGACGACCATGTGGAGCAGGGGACCGGGTCATTAGGTGATGTGGGGGGCTAGCATCTCTTCTCGCCGGAAGGTTTGGGCCAGTCCTAGCCCTACGGCTCTGACGTGCAGGATGCAGGAGAGACGAGCTCAGGTAAGTGATTTTTTTGAGCTGATGCTGCTCGGTTACACGAGGTACAGCTGTCCTTTGCTTTGTGGCATTATACAGCTGGTTGAAGGGATAGAAATGCACAAGAGTAGCTGTGTTTGCATGTGCTTCCCATTCCCCTGTGCAGCTAGGCAGTGCGGCAGAAAAATGTGTTGATGCACACTGAGATTTCACAGGAGTTCTCCAGGGAGATCTCTAGGAAACTTTCCTGGAGGTACTCGCCAGGCCCGTGCCGGCGATTCCTTGGCTGAGCTCTTTGTTTCTTTCCCTGCTGTAGGAAACCTTCCCGCACCAATCGCTTGTGGAGGGACCAAAGTGGCACCCGGGCGAGCAGCATAGGGTCCCGGTTTGAAGCTGCTCGCATGGGGGAGATGTGCTCTAGCGTCTCTGCTCGCTCTCAGGTGTGAGACATTGGCTTCGATGGCCCTCGCCTGGGGAAAATGGTGCACAATTTGAAATTTGGGGCTGTGTAAGGGGAGGGCGGAGAGCAGCAGCTCCTGACATTTGCCTCATAGCATTGCCCAAGTGGGGGAAGCGACCTGGCATTGCTTCTCACTCCTCCTTCAGCTCCCTAGTGGGGCACGGAGGAACATTGGGGGCGGGAGCAGTATCTGTGTATCAGCGCTCACCCCTTCCCCACCACGTTCCTCCAACAGGAGGAAGCAGGAAAGTTCACAGCCCTGGGCCTGGCCGGGGCTCACAGCCGCACATGACCACATCTCATAAACCCATAACCTCCAAAGGTTGCGACCCCCAGCTCGAGGATCAACGTGTTAGGCGGCAATTACGGCCAACCAAGATCATCCCAGAGGGCCTAAGTGATGGAGAGGCTCAAGTCTCATTTCCAAAAGTGACACTGGTGCTTAAGTCTCATTGAAAGCCCTGGGGATCTTCCAAGGGGGTGTATCCCTTGCAGCTGGCGGGGCAATTTCCATCGCGGGTAGACATACGCGTACTAGCTTTGATCAAACGAGTGAATTAAAAATAGCAGCATAGCTATGGCAGAACAGAAAGCAGGGCAGGTAGCCACTACGAGGACCATCCCATCCAAGACCTTTGGTACGGACTCAGGTGGCTAATCCACACCGCCGCCCGGGCCCCCGCGGCTATTTTTAGTGCACCTGCTCAATCGTAGCTAGCGCATGTATGTCCACCCGAGCTGGAAATTACACTATCTGCCGCAGGGCAGAGACATACCCTAAGTGACTTTGCAACATAAGTTCCACTGACTTTCAATAAGCCTTAGGGAGGTTCCATCTGCAAACTTTACCCAATATCCTTGCTTCAGAAGAAGGCATAAGAACCCCTGCCGTGAGTAGCCATGGGAAAAGCTATCCCCCGGGAAAGTTTCTTCTTAAACTAATTGTTGGAGTTTAGGCCTTGACACAGGAAGGTTTATCTTTTTTAATATTGGCTGTTATTACTCTGGATTCTTCCAGCTTTCACGTACACATCCAATCCTTAGTCTTCTTTCTGAATTATTTATTCTGAGGCTTGACGGGTGAAAGAAATAGGGTAATTCCCACCTAGGAGCCGGTAGCTTGTACAGTTGATGTAGCAGCCAGGCTGATGCGGTACCAGGAGCGTTCTGGTCCCCTCCAGCAAGTGATATCATTGTGCTGCAAGCATGAGCACGTGAAAATAAGCAAACCAGGGAGATACAGAAGATAGACAACCACAGAAAGGAACTGCAATCAGACAGATGACTCAACTAGGCTAAGAAGCGCACAGAGAAGAGCATCACATGCTATTTTTAAACACATGGTTACCAAAAAAAAAAAAAAAAACAACCCCCACAGGCACCAACAATAATCTTCAAAAAATGTTCTCACATTTTGCATATTCCTGCCCTTCTTCTTGTTTATTTTTATTTGTTTGACCTTCTCCAAATGTCTCCATATGTTAGTAGCAACGTAGGCTTTGCCATAACAGCTCAGAATATTGGTTCATCAAACATGGTATCCCACCTCCAGCAGTGGCCCATACCAGATGCTTCAGAACACAACAGAAATCAACGTAACACATCTAAGCAAACCATGCTAGAATTTACAAAGGATAAAATGTTTCTTCCTGACCCTTAAGTGGATCAGCTCAGACCCTCAAGCATGTAATTTGATTTCCCTTATCTCACCACATACAGCTACAAGTGTTATTAGTGATTATAACACGATCCAGAGTATTGCGAATCCTGCTATTGTATTTGACTAGGACAACCTATTACCATGAGGTCTACAGTTTAACAATGCATTGCATGAAGCTGTGCGTCTTTTTAATTGTCCTTAATCTTCCCGCCATTAAATTGGGAGTGTCACCTCCTTGCTGCAATGTGTAAAAACAATGGGCTGATCTGTGTCTGCTAAACCCTTCATAATTTTTACACACCTCAAATCAACCTTTCCTGACATTTTTCCTTTCCAGGCTGAATAGCCTTGATTTTGCCAGCTCTTCCGGGGGTAACACTTACAATGTTTTGCCCGGACATTGTGCTTTCCACCTCCAGATCTCAATGTGCTTTACAGAGGTGGTGCTGGTTTCCCCATTTTTCCAGATGAGGAAACTCATAAAAAAAAATGAAGTGGCTTAACCTATGTCAGGAAGTAAGTGAGTGAAAAAGCCAGGAATAGAAGCTATGATTCTTGACCATTGGGACCTGCAAACCACCCCCCTAGGGATAGACAATAGGTGTGGACCACTGATAGAGGAAATGCCATTCTAGAATTGCCCACCAAAAATGACATTAAAGGAACATTAAGGTTCACAAAGTTAAGCCCTCAAAAGTCTTAGGAAATGCTGGAACTGAGGTTACCTGTGCAACCTTGATTCAGCCACTTCTGCGTATGCATGACAAATGACGTCTTTAGTTACAGGCTGTTTTTAAAATGCACCCAAGCAGAGCGTTTTCTCCTCTAAGGCCCTGTTACAAAGCCCACTGACATCAATGGCCTTTCCAACTACATCCATTAAGCTTTGGCTCAGGTCCCAACTGCTGCCGTGCAATGGACAGTCCTCTTCCTTGGACTCCATCCCCAGTTTTTACATCTTCTGGAGGCCCTTAGGGAGGAGACACTGGTGTGGTGCAATAGCTGAATTAATGGGCAGGTGCCACGAGACACAACCCACCATCTTTTACTATGGACTGTCACCCTCTAACCTCAAACGAGCAGCAAGGACCAAAACGACCAGGGACACAAACTCACCTATTATCCCTACATGGGATACCCATGCACTATGGAGCAGGATGACCACACACTGTCCATTGTCCATGCGCTCTGTGCATAAACAGGACTTCAGTCCAGCACCTTTCAGCATGTTGTGATTTCAGTGTGAGTCATATGGTACTTAGTGTTTTTATTTAAACTCCAGGCTCTGGCCTCATGTGAATACAGGAGAATCTCAGCCTTTATTTATTCTTTAAAGTAAGTTTTTAGTCCTTATGGTTTCAAAGAAAAGCTTACAGATGTAAGCCCTAAAAAGTCTTTTAAAAATCTCTCTCCCCCAAACAGCTGAAGTGTATTATTTTTAAACTGCATTATTATTTTTTTTTTTTTGGCCAAATCTCATGATTTTTTAAAGCTTGGGCTTGGCAATCCTGCTAAAGTCACTTTCTAAAAACATTAAGTCACATTGTTATGCATGACACCCTCTGTTTCTGTGATGACATATGGTATTGCAACAGCTGTGGTCCGTGGCATTTGCTTCTGCAGCGATGCAGTACATGGTATTGTTACAATTTGTACCAGCAGCCTGCACAATATAGAGTTATAAAAACCTATAATTTATAATTCTGTATCAAGTACCTCTGTGTGTATCATCATGATCTTTCCCATAAGGTGGCAGCTCTCAAATCCAGGAATCCCTTTCTCTCTAATTTCCTAATCTATTGGGGGATTGGTGGGGAGAAAGTAGCGCAGGAAGATCTGTAATTTCATAAATGTCACCGTGCTGCCAGTGTTAACACTTATCAAATTATGATGGTTTAATTTAGTGGGCACGGCAGAATGCATTGGATCCAATTCGACTAAAAGGTGGCTAATTTAGAACTGGAGAAAGGGCATCTTTACAGAAAGATGAACAATGGAACTCATGGCCACAAGATATTATTAGCTCAAGGGCTTAGCAACTTTTGGAAAACGGCAGACGTTTATTTGAATAAAGATATCCAGTTACACAAGTTGGGGATAAAAAAGTAACAGCTGTGAACCCCTATAAGCCAGAGAATACCTGGAGTTAGGAGGAAACTTGGTCTATGGGCATGGTTACTCTTCATCACTGGAAAATAGTGAATTTTTTGCACCTCCCTGTTCAGCTAGGTAATTCTATCCCACCCCTCCCCACTCACCATCACTATAGTGGTCGGGTGCCTCGGAAAAAGCAATGCATTTGTGTACATTGTGAGGCAGGGAATCATAGAACTGGAAGGGACCGTGTGAGGTCATCTAGTCCAGCCCATTGCACTTATGGCAGGAGCAAGCATTATCTAGACCATCCCGTACACGTGTCTGTCTAACCTGCTCTTAAAAATCTCCAATGCTGGAGATTCCACAACCTTGGCAGTTTATTCCAGTGTTAATTACCCTGACCATTAGGAAGCTTTTCCTAATGTGCAAACTAAAGCGCCCTTGCTGCAATTTAAGCCCAGTGCTTCCTGTCCTATCCTCAGAAGTTAAGGAGAACAAATAATTAATCCTGCCATTAATGCAGAGGACTGGACTAGAAAGCGTTTCTCAAACTTTTTGATACTAGGGACCGGCTTCCTATACAATGTCAGGGAGATCTCAGGGACCGGTGCCAGTCCATGGACTGGTCGTTGAGAAACACTGGACTAGATGACCTCTTGAGGTCCCTTCCAGTTCTATGATTCAACCAGATGCTGAGCTTGATGCCGAAACCATTGGTTGAAATTCTGCGGTCAGATTGGCTGATCACGCTGTCTCCTCTGGCCTTAAAAGCATGAAACCAGGGTACGAGGCTCCAGTACAAATCCAAAGGTCCAGTGGGGACTGCGATGGGAGCAGTCACTCAACTTGAGCACTGGAGTGCCAGCTGGATGCCATTGGGGGCGTAGAGATAGGCATGGGTCTGAAGGAAATATAACAACTCTGGAGAGGAGAAGATGGGTCCTGTATGTGAGAAGAGGCCGGTCAGGGCTGGGAGCATCTGGTGAAGGGAGGGGACAAAGGAGAACAGTCAAATCAGAGAGAAAGAAAGGGAGGAACAAATCCAGAATGCAGCATGAGCTGTGGGTTATTGTCCCGCTGCCCTGCTCTGAAGGGAGTGCGAGGGGGGTCTTTGATTTAATTACGATACATCCAATTTCCCACCTCCTGAGTAAACCAGTCCTGGGGAGGAGAAAACAGGTTCAGCGGGCAGCCAGAGCCCTATGTAACATGGCACAGGGTTCAGCGGGGCAAAGCCACAGCCTGGCAGATCTCCTACCGCCAAGCCAGCACCGCTGCCAAGGGAGCCACCATTATCGCATCGGACAGCAACGACCCCTAGGGTTTCAAACACTTGGGGGGTGGATTGAGGGATGGGGGAACACCGATGCAGGACGGTCACTCCATGTGACAGCCCTGCAGAAAGATGCAAAACAATGTGGAGGGACGAGGACAGCAAATGGGGGTGTAAGGGGCAGCCTTAGGGAGGGAGAGCGTGAATGAGCAGGGAGTTTTGGGGCAGGAGAATGGGGCATGCAAGGGGGTGGATAAGGGAAGCCAGGCCTATGGAGGGTGTGGGGAGCAAGGCAGGCGGACCATCTGCACTGAGCCATTGGCACGGGGAAGCTGCCCCCGTCACTGAAGCAACGATAGCCATCTCCGGCGTGCTGAGAGCCCTTGACCCAAACTGTAAACCCTGGATATAATGGAAACCACTGCAAGACAGGGGGTGCGGGAGCCACCCCTAGTTCCAGCATCCATGCCTTGCACCCTACTTAATTAAAAGATACCCAGGCAAATTCCCTAGTCCCACGCAAATTCCCTAGTCCCACCAATTCAATGCTTAGTCACTATTGGCCCAAACAACTTACACTGAAAGAGGCTCAAAAATGGTACGTCTTTCCAGCCAACATACTCCTGAAAATGTCTTTAAAAAGAAAAATTCCAGAGACATTTTCCAGTTTTTTTTAATGGGAACCGGGAGGGAGCGGATGGCCTTTTTCACCAAAGACTTGGAACCAATTACTTACTTGGATGCACAGAAACGAATGTCTAAGCTGCTCATAAATCACACAATACCAATTCCAGGAGCAGCAGTGTCCCAAGGTGCAGTAAGTTATGCAACCGTCGTAGGAGGTTCAGATGGGAGAAGCACATTCATGGTGGCAGATGTTATTAGACACAGAACGACTGATGGGTTTGATGTCACCGAACATGTCGATTTGGGGGCACTATCGGAGTTTGAGACTGTACGTGCGTGCAAAATTTGAATTTGTCATCCTGTTTGGTAAATGTTGTAAGTATTATTGCACAGGGAAATAATGTCTGGTGTTGGTGACATGTTATATTGAAAATGCATTCGCTTGTGAGAATGTGTTTCTGTAGTTTAACACGAGGCTGTTATACTGCTTGGTGAGTATATAGCTGTAGACATAGAACAGCTCTTGTAAATTGAGGGGGTGGGGTACAGAAATGCTCAGTCATTATCTGAAACGGGAGTACTTGCAGGTTACCTTAACTTTTACAGATCCAGTTTGTAATTTAAGGTTTTGTGGGTATAGAATTGTTGTTTTAAAATAAAAAAACCTTGTGTATTTTAGCAGGCCACCAATGGAACGTGCTTTTCAACTTCCACTTAAAAACAAAACACACATTGAGCGTCTTTCTTTGAGCTTTTCAAAACCGGTTTGCTGCTAGCCTAGAAAGAGATACCTGGTTTAAAGCGGTCCAACTGTTTGGGCACTAGTATGGGATTCTGGAGACCCATGTCACCACTGGCTGACCTTGGGCATGTCATTTACCCGCCTTGTGCCTCAGTTTCCCATCTGTACAATGGGGATAACAGCCTGGCCCTACCTCACAGAGGGGTTGTAGGGATAAATGTATTAAATTATTATGCTCAGATAATATGGTGATGGGGGCCAGATAAGTACCTAAGATAGACAAAACATACTGTATTTTTAAAGATTTCAGAGATTTTAAGCCCAGAAATGATCATTACCTCATACAGTCTGACCTCTTCTATAACACAGGCCAAAGAATTTCATCCAGTTACCCCCATATTGAGCCCAGTAACTTGTGTTGGGGTTAAAGGATAGATTCCAGGAAGGCATCTATTCTTGATTTGAAGATATCAAGAGCTGAGGGCCTTTCTGGAAGAGATGCTTTAGTTCTAGTGATAGAGACGGATTAGTTTTACAGAACCTCCAGATTAATAAACATACCTTTTTAAGAAAGCGTCAGGCCCAGTTACAGTTAAGATTAAGTGGAGATTTACATAAATGAACCGTTTCAGGCTTGATCATTATCGCTGCTCCTCTGAACCTTGATTGAGCAGCGCTCTCACTTCCTGCGAATGAAATGAATGATGCGCTGGCAGTGCAGTTACACCCTGAGCTACAGTGAGCACGAATATTACCTCCCAGCTCTGGCACTGGCACGCACCTCTGTCTTTTTAGCTGCCCATGTGTATTGCACACTTACACCTAATTTGCTTTCTGCTATCTCTAGATCCTGTCTCTAGTAGTGTTACACCTGGTTGGATTCCACCTTCCACTGTGTATGTGCAAGGCAATTATTTTGCCCTATTAGAGAAAGCTGGTCAAAATAATAATAAAACAATTAAAGCGTCTCCTTTCCCTTGGGAGTTTGTGAATCGTTTCTCCTCCCTCCCCCCCCAAAAAAAATTATGAAAAGTGGTGTTCATTGAACAAAATTATCTAGCAATGATGATGCGGGGAAACAGTCACTTAATTTTTCCTCCTGTTGGAAAAAAGGGTGGTGGTGGAAGCGAGAGAAAGTGGACTCTCACACACATGGGAACAGGAAGAAACTCTTCAGTGAAAAAAATCATCCAAAGCGAATTTCATGGAAGTTTTTGGTTGGGTGGAAAAGGGTGGTTTTGGATGGAAAACGTGTGAGCAGAAGCAATATTCAAGCAAAATCACAAGGCTTTAGAGCACAAAGGCCCATTGGACTGGATACCCACTGGGTTTGGATCAGGCCTCAAGTTTCCTCTATAGTCTCAAGGAAATATTGACTACTGAGTGCTTCATGCCTGCCCCACTGAAATCAATGGGACCTTTGCCATTAACAGCCAGGGTAGAGGAGCCATTCTTTAGCTGGGGCCCATTTCCAGTGTGATGCCTGCTGCCGTGGTATAGCTCTGGTATACAGCCCCAGCGGGGAATATAAAACCTGCCTTCAGCCTCGCTTGACAAGAGCAGGGAACATCTCACGTCCCTTGCACGTAACGGGAGGCGGGCCCTGCTGGGTGGAAGGGAACGTGTGAGCCGTGCGGTGACGGGGAATGGATGTAGGAAGGAGGGGAGAGAGCAGGATGTTCTGGCAAACTCCATTTCCACAGTTGCAATGCCACGTTCCTTCCCCTTCCCCACCTCACTGCCCAAAGGTCCAGTGCGTCAGATGCCGTCCCGCTAGGAGGTGTCCCTGCCAGTTTGACTGGCTGAATTCTGCACTGCCCGTTGATATGTTTCCAGTTTGCCTTGAAGGCAGAGGGAGATGCTAACCAAACTTTAGCCTTTTTCCCCTTGCAAAAACCATGCATACGTTCTATTTAAAACTGGTTCATAGCCAAAGAAACGTCATGCGGGGAGCAGCTCCCCATGCTTTGCCCTCCTGCCCACTGCTCAGAGACAGATCGGGGTCGTTCCACGAGAGCGAATTGGGAACTGCTGATGCACTAAATCTAATAAAGCTACCGGATGAGCCGACTTATTTTTGTCAGTAACATATGTTGGGAGCGCATGAAGGTTTGCACATTCACAATGAGAGACTTTTAATCATTATATTAATTTATTACAAAACCAGCTAATGAATTCCCCATTGCTTTTTTTCTTTCCAGCTGTTGAAATGCGTCTTAAAAGACAAAAAAATCTGCTCCCATCATAATTATGCAAACCCTCCCTCCTTCCCCCCACTGGAAACAGTTAATCCTGCTTGTTATTCACGGCTAATTATAAAATGATTTAATACACACTATAAAAAACAGTATGTGAGAGCGTATGTGTGGTCGTGAGATTAGCGATTGCTTTAGTTTTTAATTTGTGTTCGCACTTCATTATTGGAAATTTTCAAAACTTGAGTGCGTTGAGGGATTTTTTGTTTTTTTTTTTAGTTTGTTTTATTCAAGAAGCAAATTACAAAACTGCGAGTGGAGCAAAACAAATTACAAATACCTGCTCCCACTGCATGGAATTAGAACCCTTGGAGTGGCGCATTTAAGAAAACAAAGATTTTTCCTTTGAACTGAGACTGATAAACAAATGAACTGACTACATTATTACTGAATTTTACAGCACTAGGGCTCTCGCTGTCTTCAGAAAGCAAAGAGAAGCCAAAGGTGAAAACTGTGCAGCAAAGTATTAACAAATATCTTCAAGACATGTTTATTCATTCTGAGTGAAGAATCAAAAATAGGAAAGAGCTGGAAACAGCAAGATTGATGAGCTGAGGGCTAAACATAAAAGACAAAGGCTGACAACAAGGGGACACAAAGCAAATTGGCTGGATCTTAAAAAATGCAGCCACAAATAAAAGGGTATGGAAGCATATTGCCTCCTCCTGTCTGTGTCTTATAAACAATTCAGGCTCCGAAAAGGTCTGTAAAGCCCCATGCAGGCTTTTGAGCATTATATTTTTTATTCCAGGCTGTCTCAGGGCACATGTCCTTAAACACAAGGCAATCTAACCCCCTCCACCTCTTTTTAAACCAAAAAATCTACACTCACCACCACTGCACCTGGAACAGGAGCCCAAGTAAAGACATGGGCCGTGCTCCAGGGCGCTCAGCGCCTCCTCTTTGTGTTTGACTTTAGGAGGGCATGTAGCGCCACCAGAACTTTGCATGTGCTTTGTTACCTTGCTCGAGCAGGGCCTGCGCCCTAGAGGTGGAGCAGAAAGTGCTTCCAGGGTTGAGGATTCATGAGAATAGTTCATCCTCTGCACCAGCGCCAGTGCACGTACAGAGGACGTGTCATCTACACAGGCAGGCACTGTGCGGCAAGCCGGAGTGTGGACCTACTAAGTCGCTGCGTGGACCTTGCTACTGTGCCCTAAAAGTTCTGTAGCGCATTTTGCTGTTTTAGGTCAAATTGCACTAGGAAACTTTTAGTGTGAGGCAGCAGCGTCTAGGCGGTGAGTCAGTGCATGGCCCGCTAGCACGCTGTAGATTTACATCCCAGCTTCCTAGAAAGTCACTCTCCCCACAGACAAGCCCTGAGTTGCTTCATGTGATGCTAGCAGCTTCGATTTCAGTGGTTACAGTGGAAAAGCAACAGTTTCTCAAGCAGATGGGACCCAACCCACAGGCCCAGGGTTTCCTATCGTTCGCCAGCTGACGTAGCGCCACTGCCTGCAACAGGCCTACAGATGAGAATTACTACCGAACTTCAAAAGATTTGTTAAGCATGTGGGGGTGGAGGGCGGGAAATCCAGTCACTTGGTTTATCCCAATCCAGTGGAAGGCCCAGATTTTCTATTGTGCTGGTGCTTCGCTCATATACAAACAATCCTATAATTACGATTACTCTTTGCACTTGCTATATATTGATGTTATCTGGAGGATCTCGCAGCAATTTGCAAATATTAATTAAGCCTCCGCACATGCCTGGGTGGTAGGTAAGAGTTATTATGTCCCTAATTATAGCCATTATGCTGCAGGGCTGCAAATAATTATTTGGAATCTATTGTATGACTAAAAACAAACCTGTGTTGATTACACATTTTGCAAGTGACTAGGAATTATCAATTTTTCCTGACTGATGGCTCCAGTGAGAAGGAAACCATATATAAAAAATTAGCGCTGCCTAGAATAATTACCAACACAGGCAGCCCCGTCGGAGTATGAATCCATTTCCCCTGGAGCCCGCAGACTCTTAACATTGAGCGACACGTCATTTCACACACTAGAGGGTCCCTTTTCAAAGCCTTCTTTTGACCTCATACAGCTGATTCCTTCTTCATTTCTGTTCCTGTTGGGATCCTTCAAACCCAAACTAGCTACCCCAGCCATTTCTCTGTAACCAGAGTTGTGACCTCAAACTAAAGTCAGCAGGTTCAAGACAAAGCTATGTGCTGCCCAGAGACCAGGTGCAGCAAGGAATGACGGACGCTTCAGGTGGTTGCGCTCACCCCTCTGGTCTGGTATTGAACAAAGGCTTCAACAACACTACACTCTGCTTCAGGAGGCGACAACATTAGGACAGGACACCAAACAGAGATCCTGGCCATTTCTCCTTTCCGTGAACCTATGGCACTTTTTGTAGGGCCTGTGGTATTAACCCCAGTGCCTCGGCCAAATTAGTTTAGGGGATTTTATTCTCTCTCTCTCTCTCTCTCTCGGTTTTAACCGCATGCAAGATTCTTTTTCACTTCCTGTCCTAAATTACGACACATCCTGCTGTGTGTGGTTAACCCTTGAACAGGCCCTTGTGTCTATGGCCCTGGGCAAAGGGCCAGAAACTGAACTCAGCTTCAATTTTGCTCCTCTACTGCCACAGCCTCACCTCCCTTCCCGCTCAGTTCCAGAAGCTCTCTTCTACATCCGCAAGCAGGCAACGAGCCTTACGTTTCCCCACTCCCCTCCCCTCTCCCAGCTCCCTGCTTGTTCTATATTCCACCTTCCCTCGGAAGGATGCAGAGAATGGGACCAGAGGCTGGGAGAAGCTCAATGACAAGCCTGGGGAAAGTGGGGAACCCAGTCCAAGAGACACAGGGCAGAACTGGTTCCCTTCCAGGAACACATTTCCCCTTGTTCCTGGCATCATGCTCCCTGCAGGTCTTTCCAAGGATACTGGCCAGGCTGGAGGGAATTAGGAACTTCTCAGTGTCCAAGGATCAAACCACTCCTGCATTTCCGCCAGGCAGTGGCTGCATTCAGTAGCAGGTAAAGCGGTTTCCAGGTATAGTTTTCAAAGCGCCCCAGGCTGAACAGAATAATTTCCATGCAACCTGAACCAGCGCTGGCTCTCGTTAGTAACCCTGAACAGCACTGTATGCCAGGAAAGCAACGTGCAGCTGAATTCAAGGGTCACAGAGCTCATCCAGAGCAGATTACGCCGCGTACCCACGGCACTACTCAGAGCTAAAGGGAACGTCCTGGAAATAAGGCCTCGGTCACATCTGATTGCCCCGGACTGCTCCATGACATGGAGTTCTTTACAATGGGCTCCTGCACCCGAGAGCCTCGGCCAAAGCATTCAGGGCCTCACTGGAAGTGCTAGCCATGGGTGGTGCCTAGGGAATGGTGCTGCGGCCTCACCTTCCCCTCCCCTGCCCGCCCCACTAACTTTTCTCTATGCTCAACATCCCTCTTTTCTCCCCATCCCTTTCCAGTTAGCGGCACCGAAGTGGGGTTCTCATTCCCATTCCCCAAACCCCCCCTCCACGGGGCATTCGGTGCACGTCAATCCGTCTCTCTGTAATTCACACCCGGGCGTTTTCTTCTACCGAGCAGCGTGAGAGAATTCATTTTGGGGACTATAGGTAGATGCTTACAACCCTCACGACTCTCTAGAGCCAAGGTACACTGGGGAGAATTCAGCCACTGCATGCCCTGCTTTGGGTCACAAAAGGCCTACGCTTCCCAACAAGCTCCCCCGCAGGGTGTGTGCCAGGCTAGAGGCAGAGAATTTGGGTTGCCTCAGACTGGAGTCGCCCATAAACAGCTCTTGGGAAACTCCCCAGTGCCGTACCAGGCCCCAGTGCAGCCCAGACTGCCGAGGGTTCCAAGACACGCAGCCCAGGATTTCAGCCAGCCTTTTACTGGATCCTGAATTCATTCTCCAATCCCGCCGCTTTCTGTTCAAAGCCTGAAGGAAAGGCAGCCGTGCTGTTCAGTGTGCGGGCTTACAGAAAGACAGTCCGTCTTCATAAACAATCTCTACAGTGTGCTCCTGCAGCGTTAAACAAGCCGGAGGCGAAGGGTGAGAGACTGTATCTTTCAGAGATGAAAGATATAATTAATCTTATCGTTAACAGGGCAGAGAAATCCACTTGGAAGTTCTTAAGTTTCAGTCTTTCAGTGAGTTTGACAAATTTAGCTACGGCTCTGGCAAACTCCGTTTCTTGCTACATCAGCATTAACTTCTGTGAATGTCCTCAATGAGATGCAGTCGGGGGAGGGGGGACGGACGGACACGGACCATTTCTCAGCAGATTCTTAAAAGATGGTGCAATTCTTAAAAAAAGAAAAAAAAAAATACAAGCATCCCCATCTCTTATTTCTATTAGGTTACCTTGCTTATTTCCCTGGGCACGACAGGATTGTTCCCTACACTATGTTCTGGAGTGCTGCCTCTCAGCTGTTAGGAAAAATTCTATTAGACCTTGTTGGGAATTTTCCCTCAACATTTAGTTTATTTGTTCAATTTCATCCAATTCGATCACCCTGCACTTTTCCATCTAGTTATCATATCCACCTTTGGTGCAGGCAAGTTATGCAGATATAATTCCTTTAATCTTTCTCCATAAATCAAACCTTACAGCCATCTAAATCTCTGTTGTTGTTCTCCAAATTCCCCTCGATTTGACAAAACCTTTCTACCACTGAGGTACCCAGAATTAGACATAGTTTTACAGGTGCAGTTTCATTAGGGCCATGTATCACTGCCCTATACCAGGGCAGGATCTCTCTTTATATTGCATGAAAAGTAATTTAAGTATCAGAAACCGATCCAAATTCATGCTGGTCAAAAAAACTGACAGAACAGTTTTCCATCAGAAAACGTTGACCCAATGAAACTGAAATGCTTTGACACGTATAGTATAATTTATATATGACGGAAAAGTCAAACAAAGTCAAAACAAAATATTTTCAGAATATTTCATTTCATGAAAAAGTCTGAGATTGAATTTTCATCCCGATTTAGGACAAAAAAAAAAAATCGAATTTCAAAACCAATCAAGTCCTGCTCATTTCACTCAACTGCTGGCCCTTCTGTCTCCTGTACCTCTACAGCCCCCCATCACTGCAGCCCTGCTCCCCCTACCACCACGCTCTCCTCCTTCCCCTTTCTTTTATCACCCACTGCCCTCTCCCTTTAATATCCCCTTTCCCTCCTTCCGTGCCCCTGTTCAATCCCCTCCCAAGAAACTCCAGGCAAAAATCAAACACACCAAACCCAACAACAAACATGGCTCTGAGATGGATGCTTTGAAAGCTTGGAATATTCAGAGACTATTGTATCAGTGTTATATGTTTCCTCAAGAGCTTGCTAGTGATTGCACTCAATGGGTGAACTACAAAATGTTTCCTGCAAGAACAAAAGTCAAGGGGGTGGGTGGGAGTAATTAAGACAAATCCCCATCAGGGAGAACAAAGCAGGTAACAAGTCCTTTTGAAGTTTCACCCCCTGGGGAAATAGGATAGGCTGGTTTGACCTGGTTCAAGAAACCTAAGAACATCAAGGACGTGAGACTGGATAAAGTACTGCACTGACATTAGATGGTGATCGCAGACCAGCCCCACGTGAGGGCCCTGAAGTACTTTAATGCTATCAGGGATGTGGAAGAGAGATGACAGGGGGAACACCAGCATTGAAGCTGTTTATTGTTTTTCAGATTGGTTTTCTCTGTCATGCTTTTTTGTTCAGAACAAACAGGACTTTTCTTCGTGAAGACTGGCTAGTCACCAGTTCACCCTGTCATCGCCTCCAAGAAAACAGGACGAACATCAGACCTGCCGAGATCACCACAGAGAACTGCAGGAACCTGCAGCTTAAGGGCCAGGGTCCGGATCTTAGGATCCCACACAGAGAAAGAGGATGGGTAGAGGTCTGAGACCTGAGTAGGGTGTCCACAAGGAGATGAGCGAGCGGTAAAAGGTACGGCTAACTTAAACTGTGACAGCACTAACTTGTTAACCATAGCTCTGCTTAGATGTTCTATCCCCTTCCCCTTTATCCTTTATTTGTCTTGTCTAATTAGATTTCTAGTCCTTTAAGGCATGAACTCTTTCCTGCTATATTTGTACAGCACCAAGCACCGGGGCACACCGATTTCTATTGCAATCCCTAGGTGCTACCGGTTTCAAAAAATTCTTAATCATAACCAATGTTGTTGCAGCCTGGTAAGTAGAACGTAACCTTGGCAGTGTTGTTCTGACAAGTTACAGCCTAAATTCAACTGGCTCCATTTTGTAGTTTTTAAATGGTGGTTGTACAAACTAGTAACATATTTAAAGCTACCGCCCCACATCACAGTAATTAAATTGCAATGCACTTCTCTTCCAAAGCTAATGGTGAAAGCCAGCCAAATTCTGAGTTATGTTTAAAACCCAAGTGCTAAAAAAAAAAAAAAACCACTGAAGAAAAAAATTGGAATTTTGTTATAAAAAAGGAGGGATGTTGATTAGCAATCGGAAAAAATAGCATGTTTGTAATATAGCAAGTCAGAAAAAAACCACTATCAAAATACTATGCAATTTGCTATGGCAGTGCTAAATGTTCCCAGTTACAAGCAACATTCTTACAGATACTTTAATTCTACACCAACCCAGGCTGCAAACATACTGTATAGGTCTGCAATCAGAACTAAACAGGATATGAATCCAATGTTGGTGTCTCTGCCATTTAGTTTGATGCATGCCAGCCAGATACCTGGCAAAGGTGGCTTATTCAGGAAAAAAAAAAAAAACTTTATAGGCATACAAGAAGAAGGAGGGTTTTTACAGCACATCTAGCAAATGAACCATGTGTACATCGTGCATTATCCTGCAGCAAATTAGCACAGAAGTCTCTATCCTGTTATTATTCCATTATGCCCCTATTCAGGGAGTAGATGAAGATGGTTCTAAAATAAATAGTGAACACGGAGATCTATTGACTCTAGAGCCATTGAAGCAGCCCTATAAATCACAGCTCTCGACATGGTTTGTTTCACAAAAGTGTAATAAGGAAACAGAATGAAACCTCCCATCTCTCAGTGCAATTTGTATAGCTCTTCCCTATAATGGGCATCTTGCTCGTTATGATTTTCTAGTCAGTGTCATAAGTAAGATGATTACCTTTATTTGGGAGGGAAGGGGATCTTAAATCAAGATGATGTAATTAGCTCTCCCAGGTTTCAACACCTGGGATATATTAACAACTTTCTCATAAAAATCAATACACACAGGAGAGGACAATGATGAAATATATTCTTCAAACAAAAAGGAAGCTTTATGGAATAAATCAAGCAGGGATTCCAAGTGATACAGAACATGGAATTGACAGAACATAAACCATGGTCCATATAGTCCAGTATCGAGGTACAGATAAATCCATTTGCTTCACAGTAAGGTGAATACCACCTACATTTAAGATTTGCAGAATTCGATTTTGATTTGATATACTTTTGACAGATAACGTCAGTGCTTATTTTTGACATTTTTTAAAATGTATTTGTATCTATTTAAATTTTCACACTTCCATGAAATTCATAGAACAATAGAAATGTCAAGCTGGACAGAACCTCAAGAGGTCTTCAAGTCCAGCCCCCCTGCACTGAGGCAGGATCACGTAAATCTGGACCATCGCTAGGAGGGGGTTGCCTAACCTTTTCTTAAAATCCTGCAATAATGGGGATTCCACAACCTCCCTGAGAAGCCTATTCCAGAGCTTAACCCCCCTTAGAGTTAGAAGATTTTTCCCAATGCCTAACCTAAACCTCCTGTTAATTCACCCTAAAATGATATAGCCTTTTGTGCAAATGCATCACCTTGTTGACCCATTCAATTTGTGATCCACTATAAACCCAGATCCTTTTCAGCAGTACACTATCACCCAGCCAATTATTCCCCATTTTGTCACAGACCATTTGATTTTTTCTTTCCTAAGCAAAGTCCTTTACCCTTGTCTTTAATTAATTTCATTTTGCTGATCTCAGACCAATTCTCCAATTTGCTGAGGTCACCTTGATTTCTAATCCTGTCCTCCAGAAGTGCTTGCAACCCCTCCCATCTTGGTGTCATCTGCAATTATTCTAAACATACTCTCCACTCCAGGTCAGTAATAAGACTATTTAATAGCAGCAGCCCCACAATTGACCCCTGCAGGATCCCGCTATATCCACACTCCCAGTCTGACAGCAAACCAGAGATAACTACTCTTTGAGTATAGTCTTTCCACCGGTTACGCACCCACCTTATAGCAATTTCATCTACATCACATATCCCTAGTTCGCCTATAAGAACGACATCTGGGCCTGTGCCCACAGCCTTATTTAAAAATCAAGATTTATCACCTCTACTTCTCCCCCCATCCATGAAGCCAGTAACCCTGTCAAAGAAGGAAATTAAGTTGGTTTGGCATGATTTGTCCTTGACAAAGCCATGCTGGCTATTCCTCATAACCCTATTATCCCGTAGGTGCTTACAGATTGATCCTTTAATAATTTATTCCAGTACAGAGTCATAGGCATAGAATTTAGGACCAGAAGGGACGACCAGATCATCTAGTCCAACCGCCTGTATATCACAGGCCACCAGCACCATCCAAGAGAAATTAGAACAAAGTATTACAGCCCACAGGAGACTGGACATTTATGTGCCACAGGCAGAGACAGGAGGGACTGAGGTGTACCAGTGTCTTGGCAGGAAAATTATGTAAAATATACCCGGATAATCCTGGCAAGTGACCTACACCCGCATGCTGCAGAGGAAGGTGAAAAAAAAACTCTCAAGTCTGCCACTCTGACCTTGGTGGAAATTCCTTCCTGACCCCTTTCCAGGTATCAAAGTTAGGATGACTTGTCTATAATTCCCAGTTACAGGTTTACTCTCTTACAGATTTTATGCTTTTTTTTTTTACCCCTCCCTCTATTTTATCAATTTAAATATTCATAGGGGCGGGGAATTATGGAGAGATCAGAATTATTTAAGGACGGTGGATGTGGAGACGCCTAAAGTTAAAGCTTTATAACTGTTAAACACAAATTGTCAACATCACACCAAAATGAACATCCTGAATTCAAACATCAAGCTCTCAAGGAGCAATTGTGCTTGCTTTGCTCATCTGAACATTTCTGTCATCTTTGATGGAAATATTTTTTCATGGGTTTGCATGTGTGCCATGAAATTAACACCCCCAGCCCCCAATAATTAAAAAAATAAAACCAAACCCTTTCAAGCTTATCTATAAAGCCCCAGTCCAGCTTTGCCATAGTGTTATACGGGAGAAACTTCCTGCGTGACTCCAGCTGGTGATCAATTTATGTCCCCAACTCAGGATACCATTTAAGCGTGTGCTTAAGTGCCGTCCTGAGTAACTGCCTAAAAGCATGAGACTGAACAGCTTCTAGGACCAGACACTGCCAACGAATACCCTCCATGGAAGTCAGCCCCTTACGGCCTCGAGCAGAACCCATATGTAGAATGTGACCCACTGTCATTTTTATTCTTGATAGCATAACTGGGGGATGCCAAGCCACATTTTGTGTTTCATTAATACCCATCCAAACACATTGATAGCAACTATATGCAAGGGTAGAAAAGAGGAGAAAAAATTGTTATTCACATAAATATGTAATCATGTTTTAACAAACCACACTATTTGCCTGTACCTCCTGCAGCAGTGAGTTCCACAAATTAGCTATGCAGTGCAGAAAAATAATACCTAAAAAAAAATATCAATTTTGAATTTGTTGTGCTTAATTTCAAATGACTCCTCACTCTTCTATTTTGGGATATAGTAAACAGGACCAGCCACATTTTTTCTTTACGTATCCTTCTTTAAGGGTATTTTCTTTAAGGACATTAAAGGATTCTTTAAGATATTGGAACTGCAAAATACCGTGCTTAGTGGTATGCATCCAATGTATGTTCAGCTACTTTACCTACTTTATTTTACATATCTGTGCATAGTTCAAGTAGCAACACTCTTTTGTTTCCTTATTGGTGCGGTTACTTTCTCTTACTGCAGAAAAAGCAGCAGCTTTGCACGACGCACAGACTTAGCTCAAGGTACTTTAATTTTGAACGCAAGGACAAGTTCTAGCTGGCCCCCTTCATTTCTCACTGGAGTCAATGCAAGCTGCTTGCATGGTGTCCGAGGATAAAATCTGGAATCCACAAAACTTCCCAAACCACAGAGTTGTGAATTCTCTCCCTGTATGTTAATGACATTTCACATGCAAACATCCACAGGTCAGCTCAGTGTTCTAGCTTGAGAGGCCTACGTAGCCGCAAAGTTGTGTACATCACGGCACTGATGTACTCATTCCTCAGCTCCTGCTCTCAAGAGGTGGATTTTGAATTCTCTGTCTTGCCAACAGAAGCAGGAAGGACTGGAAAAAGCCACCTTCATTAGTTTTCTTCAGCTGTAAGAAACAGCTGGTGCAGTCTCTATTAGTTGGGCGGGTTGGCTATAGCATCAAAGAGAAGTCTACGTTTGATTGCTATCCTGGTCTCCCTGGAATCCTTCCACGAAGACAAGCAGAAATAGCACCTGAGGGAAGCCTACAAATCACCTCTTCCTTACTCTCTAAAACTTTAATAAGAGTTCATTAAGACCTACTATCAGGCCTACCGCACTACTAAACCGAGAAAAACATGTAGGCTCGAAAAGGCGGCTCTTTTCAAAATGCAGAGTGAATTCCCATTTGCTCCCTCCTCTCTGCTCCTTGCTTATTATTATTCATGAGTTTCCTTCTCCTGCCCTATAGGTTTTTGTGTATCGATGTCCTGAATGACCCTCTGCAAAGGCCAGACGTCTCCCCTTGTTAGCAAAGCACCTTTACTGATCAAACAAAACTCTGTCACCCCATAGATACAGTAGCACGTGCTAGCTCAACCGTACCGGGCAGAGTAAAATATCCCACAGGGATCTTTTCTCTCTCCCACATCTTTACAATTTAGCAGCCAGTCAGCCTCACTTGACAACTTGGAGAACATTGTTTCTTTGGATTTTAGGTGTGCATCTCAAACTAGACTCACAGACCAGGGAACTGAATTAATCACCTGTGGGCAGTAGAAGTAACAACTACATCTCCCTGCAGACTCTCAACACTCACAACAAACTACACCCTTCCCTGCTGGGCATTATTAGCGGTTGTCAATAGAATATGAAAGAGGCATTAAAAAAAGAAAAGCCAAGTGATAACCGAATGAGCCTTCATAAATGGCAGCTATCTTTCTCCCAAAGAGTAGAACCTAATTCTGCAAAAAATCCTCCAGAAATCAAAAGGATTCCTTACACAGAAATGGTCCGCTCACTGAGAACAAGAAGGGCAGAATCGGACGCTAAGCTTATAAGGCTCATCTTCACTGCAGGGTTCACTTGAGTGTTGCCCCTAACTTGAATCCCGTGCACACACAAAACCCCTGAACTCACCAGCGGTGGTGAGTCTAACTTGAGTCGCCTGGCCCATCAGAGGGGTAGGCGACAGCTGGAGCTGGCCGTGCAGTGAAGACACAGCCATAGAAGAAGCGCAGAACACCAGACATCTAGATTCCTGGCCCCTCTACACAGGAACTAAACTCAGTCACCCCCAGGGAGTTACTGTCTCACAGCCATGTATCAGCTAACCTGAATGTCACTGGTCAGGAGAATACAACGCAACGCAGCTCCTCATGTATAAGGAGGGTGTGTGGACGCAGAGCTTACCTGGGGAAGATTTTACTTCCCTGTTGGGGTTGGGGAATTATGGAGACCTAGGAAGTCCTAGTCTCTCTGAGGAGTAAAGTCACAGGGGGTTACCAGCCCAGGAGGACTGGGACATGGGGGGCGGTTTTTAAAGCAGAAGCCATCGAGAGAGGCTCTGTTGTGAGGCTCTGCTCTTTTATTTGCTACCAGCTGGAGCTATCCTGCATGCTACTCCATAGCCAAGTCAAGGCAGGGGAAATAAGAACTGGGGAGACAGGAGTGCCCACGGCAAGTTTGATAGGCAGCCATGTGGGAACGGAGTACCGGGGATTCCCTGTGGACAGGAGGGGTACAGAAAGCAATGCTGAAGGGTAGCAGGTGAGGGGCTATACAGCTGATTTCCTCCAAATTGTTAACAGGATAATTAAGGATCGTGGTGAGTGTTGCCAAGTTTAGAAAAATGGTTCAGAAAGACAGGCCTGGGGGAGAATGAACCGCAGCCTAGAAAGAGGGAGCCAGGAACCGCTTTGTTCTAGAACCTCGCGTGTGCCTTTTTCCTTGTCCAATAGGCCATCTAAACACAGCTGGTTTACATTTCCCGTTCACCTGCACCTAACCAGTTCGGTGCTCGCACATCTGACCCATCCAGGGCTGGCTTGGGAACCGAGCCAGGTGCCTTGGCCTGCGTGCCAGCCGCACCCGTGTGCGCGCATTTCGAACTACCACAAGGATCCCAGCTTCCCACAGCATAATTCTGCACACACACAGGTATCTATTCCGCCTCCTCCCCCAGCCAGAGCCTGTTCCTTTTCTCCTCCAGGCCCAGATCACTTGCCAAACTCCAAGCAAAAACCCGGAGAGCTGCATGTGGATGCTCTTCCGTTCAGGTCGCCAGTACAGGATTGCTTTACAAAACAAAGTGCTGGCAGCCAGCATGTCCCCATTTAACAGCTGCAAAACCTCTTTGGGAGATGGCCACCTCCCGGTTGTAACTGGTGGATTCTGGGCCCCCGGAAAAAAGCAAAACCACCATCTCACATACTTGAACTTTCAAAGTAATCTGGTAGGGTCTGGATGTTTTACTGGTACTCCCAGCTCTCGCTCCTTTTCGAGAGGCAGCGTGTGCCAAGCCAGCACTTTGCATTTTCCCCAGAAAAGAGAGTGAAGGTGGGAACAATCGTCTCTCTCTGCCGGGAGCAGGGGAGGAGAAATAGACACCGTGTGAAACCTTGCTCCTCCTGAACTCCAGGGGAGTTTGTGGCCGGGCTTTCCCCCCTTTGCTTGCGGCTGGGGTGGAGGAACGGGGCCCCAGCCCTGGGGAAGTCAAACGCTAACCGGCGGGGGAATAAAGCGGGACGGTGAGGCAGCCCCGCGGAGTTTTTTAAAGTCGGTGGCACACGAGGGATGCTGAGGAGGGGAAGGCAACGACTCGCTCCTCGACACCTGCTCTCCAGGCCGGGGCGCTGCGCGCTGGGGGAGGAAGAGAGCCAGCTCCGGACGCGGGACGCGCGGGGAGACGGGGCCAGCTCCGCACTCACCGCCGAGAAGTTGTGGGGCCCGCACAGCTCGCCGCGGTACTTGCAGGAGAGCAGCATGTCCTCCAGCTGGTGGCCCAGGCGGTCCATGAAGCCGGCGCTGATGCCCTCGTAGTGGCGGGGCGGCAGGAAGAGGCGGAAATCGGCCAGCTTGGCGAACCACCGCAGGCGCGCCGGGTCGGCGCGCAGCAGCTCGGTGAGGCGCGGCCGGGCGGTGCGGTTGGGCAGCAGCAGCCCCAGCCAGTGGCCGGCGTAGTAGAGGTCGCCCTTGGAGAGGCGGGGGAAGCGCAGCGGGTTGTTGTTGCACAGGGTGACGGCGGGGAAGGGCAGGCGGCGGCTCCACTCGGTGCGCACCCGGGTGTGCGAGGGGCAGGCCAGCCAGTGGCGCAGGCGGCCGGCGGAGCAGGACAGCAGCAAGCCGAGCGCGGCGCAGAAGGCCAGCGCCCACAGCGCCCGCCGCTGCGGCGCCGCCCGCCGCGAGCACAGCTGCCGCAGCCCGTGCGGGGCGGCGCGGCGCGGCGGCGG